>CM035435.1:53175993-53258493 GCA_020310875.1 Ceratopteris richardii
CCACTGGTGGACACACGAGTGTCATAGCAACCAGCCCAATCAGAGTCAGAAAAAGCATGCAAATCCGGCGGTAGTGATCCCCCCTTGGGATAAAACAACCCAAGTAGCCGAGTACCACTCAAGTAGTGAAAGATGCGCTTAACCGCCTTCCAATGCATGACTCCTGGGCAATGCATAAACCTGCTCATCTGTGAGATAGCAAACTGAATATCTGGCTGAGTAATGCATAAGTAAATCAAGCATCCAACAGCCTGCTGATAGAGAACAGCATCAAATGCATCTCCAGCATCATGAAGACTCAATCGTAAACGTGTCTCCATAGGAGTGGCAATACGCTTACAGTCTTCAAGGCCAAAACGCTGCAATAATGTGTCAATATATTTCATTTGACACAAAGCCATTCCACCATCAATTTGCATAAAATGAATGCCCAAATAGTGATGCAAATGCCCCAAATCAGACATCTCAAATGAGGCATGCAAATCAGCCTTGAAATCAGCAATATGCTTCTCAATAGGACCAGTGAGCAGCATGTCATCAACATAGACAACAATGATCAGAAGCACATCATTAGCACGCTTAACATATAAGGTGCTTTCAGTTGGACTGTTCACAAAACCATGTGCAACCAGATAGGCATGTATCTTCTCATACCAAGCACGTGGTGCTTGCTTTAAACCATATAATGCCTTCTTTAACCTGCACACCTGGTTTTCATGCCCTTTCTGCACAAAGCCATGGGGCTGAAAAACATACACTTCTTCATGCAAGTCACCATTCAGAAATGCTATTTTAATGTCCAACTGATGTACATTCCAACCATGATGGGCTGCAAGTGCACAAATGCTCCGAACAGTAGTCATACGGCATGTAGGTGCAAAGGTCTCATCAAAATCAATGCCTCTTTCCTGCGCATAACCCTTTGCAACAAGCATAGCCTTATACCTATCAACTGTACCATGAGGTTTACGCTTCAGCTTGTATACCCACTTAGTGCCAATGGCCTTCTTGCCAGGAGGCAAGTCACATAAAGACCATGTACCATTCTTCCTTATAGCATCATATTCAGATTGCATGGTAGCCATCCAATTTTCTGAATTCTGTGCTTCAGCAAAAGAAACAGGCTCATTCTCATCACAGAGACTAGATGTAGCATTAGCATAGCAATCTGATGCAAAGGAGGCACTATGAGAGCCTGAACGAGTACGATATGACAAAGGTGCATCTAATTTGTTGTCACGCAGAGTCTGCACCAACCATTTTGGCATAGTTTTTGCCTGCTCAATATCAGCTCTCTCATCAACAAGTGCATCATGTAAATCTGCATCAGAAATAGAATGATCTGCATCATCATATGAAACCTGCAAAGGCTGAGAAGTTGCCTCATTAGGACCAGCACTAGATTGTCCACCTGTAAAAAGAGGCATCAACGTATCATACATATCTTTGGAGCTAACAGATGTCTCCTTAGTACATGAAAACAATGGCTGAATAGCATCTTCCACAAAGACAACATCACGGCTAACCAGAATGCATTTAGTCTGTGGATGATACAGACGATAGCCTTTACTTTCAGAACTGTACCCAACAAAAATACATTTTACTCCCTTATCATCCAATTTTCTGCGATGTTGTTCAGGCACTAATGCATATGCCAAACAACCAAAAACACACAGATGAGCAACAGATGGCTTGCGGTCATGTCAAGCCTCATATGGAGTGATAGACTGCACCGCTTAAGTGGGACACCTGTTCATTACATATGCTTCACACATGACAGCCTCAAGCTAGAAACTATGTGGTAAAGCCTGACTCTTGACCATGCACCTCGCCATCTCCATGAGTGACCTGTTCTTTCGATCAGCAACTCCATTCTGTTGAGGTGTATACGGCACTGTACACTGTTGTTTTATCCCACATTCAGCCAGAAATGCATTAAAATCAGAAGACATATATTCCCCCCCTCGATCAGAATGGAGGGTGCCCAATTTACATGCTGACAGATTTTCAGCCAAAACCAAAAACTATTTAAAGCACATGAACACTTCCGACTTTGCTTTGAGTGGATATACCCATGCATGCCTGGAAAAATCATCAATGAAAGTCACAAAGTAAAGGTAATTCCCAAAAGAGGGTGTCTGCATAGGACCACAGACATCACTATGTACAAGCTACAATTTCTGCGTAGCCCGAACTGAACCATCTTTTGGAAAGGAGGAACGCTGCATTTTGCCCAAAATACAGCCTTCACATACATGTTTTCCAGGTGCCTCAAGCTTGGGCAAAGAAGACACCATATCAGATTTCTACAGGTGTAGCAAACGAGCAAAATTCAGATGACCAAAGCGTGCATGCCAAAGCTTTGCATCTAACATAGCCTGAGAATCATGAACTGCACATGCCGAATCATTCACAGATCTTTCATAGTCTATGAGCTTATACAGCAAAATGCCAGAAGCAATAATCACATCACCATTTGATAGATCATGAACTGTACACCTGTCATCAACAAATTTCACAACCAAGCCAATCTTGGCTAATGCAGAAACTGATAACAGATTCTTCTTGATCCCTGGCACAAATAAGGCATCTGACAAGGTGAAAGAACTACCATCAGCAGTAGTCAGAATGATCTTACCAACTCCCATAACAGGATAAGAGGAGTTGTTGGCGCATGTGACAGTATTCCCTGTAGGGGCAGGCTCGAGTGAAGAGAAGAAACTGCGTTGTGAGGTAATATGTTTGGTCGCCCCACTGTCAAAGTACCAAACATCTGAATCCACTGCAGACATGCACTGCTCATGAGAAGATGGGTCAAAACTACAAACAGTAGTAAACGCCCATTCTTCTTCCTGCACAAGATTAGTAGACTCTGTTTTTTGTGTAGAGGCTTCTGCAACAACCATTCCAGCCTCCTTTTTCTTTGCCTCTTTTGCAGCCAGTTTTGGACAGTTCTTTATGATATGATCATTTCCTTTACAGTACTTGCAAAACAATTTCTGCTTTTCTTATTTCTTCTCATCTTTATCCTGGTTCTTCGAATGTGCAGCATTTGCAGATTTTTGCTTACTAGTAGAAGAGCTCCATTTTCCTTTGCCCTTCTGACTAGCCAGGAAATCTTGATCTGCAACACGCATAATGGACCTGTTCTGCCTAGACTGATCTTCCTGCAACAGAACAGAGACTAACTCCTCAAATGATAAGGCATTCGGATTGCCTTTCATCATCAACCGAAGAGTAGAAGCAGAACTCTGATATGAATCAGGAAGACCATTCAGAACGGTCTGCACAAGTGAGCTATCTGGTATAACCTCATCAGCAGAAATCAATTGTTCCTTCAAGTCTTTGATCTTCGTTAGGAAACTGTCCCTAGAATCACCTTCATTCATGTGCTCACTCTCCAACTGTTTTCGGAGGTAAGCAACACGAGCCTCATTCCTAGCTTGGTACAATGTGGTAAGTGTATCCCAAGCATCCCTAGCTGTTCTGCAAGAGCGAATATGAGGAATAATGGCACGTTTGACAGACAAAGCTATCAATGCATGTGCCTGGGCATCTTTGCCATCCCAACAAATTTGCTCTATAGTAGGTGCAACAGAAACAGCAGCACGAACAAGAATCTGCGGAATATCATCTTTGACACCATCTTCATCAGCTCCAGCACCTGTATTTGTAGTACCTGTCGTTACAGGTGTAACAGGACTTCTTTCAACACCCTGCACAATGTTCCACAATCCTTTTGCAACCAAAACATGTCGCATCATATAAGCCATAATGGGTAGTTGGTACCATCCAACTTATCCTCAACAACCAACATACGGAATACATCACTGCTTTCAGCCATGGCCGGTGACTAAAATACCTTGATGCAGAAAATTGACTGTATCTCAAAAAGTTGAACAGAACTGCCCAGACGAGTTCTGCTAGACCTGTAGCAGACTTTGAGACGCTTAAATTGGCGAACAGAAACTGGTATATACCTTTGGCACAAAAAGACAAAATAGCCTGCACAAGCACTGTGATAGTAAGTTCGAAGGCTGAAACGAGCTCAGATCGCGATTTCGGCACCACAGAGCAAAGCCGTTTTGATCTCGAAAACACGCTGAGTATGCTCACCAAAATTCGTGCGATTCTGAGACTGCAAACGGAGGAGTGTCGACGGTGCCCTAGATGAAGCGACGACCTGCTCTGATACCAATTGTTGGAGTTAGACGTCTGTAGGAGCACGCGAACAGCACAAGGAAGAAGAAGAAGCTTGGAGCACAAACACACAATACTGAATGTATTACTAGAGAATGTACAAAGATAAGTAGCCCATTAGGGCAATAGGCATATATACAAGCCGAGGGAAAAAAACCTCCTAAAGAGGGAAAAAAGTGCCCCGGCGGTCCTAGTGTGTTCACACACATCACTACCTAAATATATCAACAGCTCGGCCATTTCATCATCCTCCACCACTGAGGAGTTTGGGTCCAAAGGCTCTACTTCAAGTTTAAAAAGGACTAGCTCATATCTAGATTCCAAAGACGATTTCATTTGCAAAGCAAAAAAAGGAGTTCTCCCAAAAAACTGACTCCAAGAATCCAACATCTCAACCCACACGTGAAGAAGACAAGCCAAAGCCGTGTGGACCTAGAAAACCAGGTTTTGTAGTTACCCCATCTACCAAATACGTTTGGAAGCCTAATCAAAGCACAACCAAGAGTCATAACTCATAAGAAATCTCAAACGCCTACACCCTTGAAATATAAGTGGGTAAAATAGAGTTCCCATCTCTAAACCTATAAAGAGTTCTTTTAAATGGGTCCCTAAGCCTCATGTTGATCAACATTCTTTAAACATTCCCATCATGGGAGAATTTCTAGAATCTTTAGAGAAGGAAATAGAGGCACCAAATATATCTTCTTCAAGTACCTTAGATTATTGGGAAAGCCTCTATTTTGGAAATCCTTGAGTTCAATAGCCCAACTTTGTCTTTTCTCATCATTTGATCGGTTTTTGCATTTTCCTATCATTCCTATGAGATTTTTGTGAATCTTAGGCACTAGAGGCTTACATACACCTTTCATTGTATATATTTCATAGTTTTTACTAATATTTTCTAAATCGACTAGATCAACTAGCATAATTTTGAATGTTTATGCTAACATATTTACTATAGGCACATAAAAGGCATGGTAGGTACATCATCCAGAAGACTAAGAAAGGAGCCTTCACTAGAGATACCAGTCAGCCTACCATAGAACAATGTAACTACCATACCTTTCTTTCCAGTTGAAAAAGAGAGGAAAAATTCCAATACATCCTCCTGTAGCAAATATCTACGTTTATCATCACTGTAAACCTCAAGATTTTGTCAAGATAATATACCTCATCTATGGTTTTCAAGAGATTAATAAAGATCAACATGTGGTAGTAGCTTGGAGAAATCTACAGATAGAAAAATTTATCTCTCTTCCCCTAGCACATGTAGATTTAGAGATGCATAGAATTTCTCTCCACATTTGAGGCCTACGACAAGCTTTTAGGAACCATTATAGTCACCAACTTCTCAAACCACAAACAAGAGATTACCATTGATAGAAAGGAGATAGCTTGTGCATTGAAATTCCCAATGTCATATGTAAATACTATGATGGTTAGTCCTAAAATCACTTCTTTCAATACTTTCTAAGTAATGTTGCATGATGATCTAGAGTTGGGGATTATATTATTTCATGCTCATTTTTTGATGAACCAGCAATAAAGGTACACACTTCTTGTAATAATCAGTGTTGATGCTTTTATACATGCAGTTGAGTTCCCATCTCAATATATCGACATGGATCAAATTGTGTTTGATGAGGTTATGAGTGGATATGGATCCTCCTTATTCAAATTATTTGGAGGGGGAGCAATGTTAACTATAATCATTTATCAATGCCTAAAAGTTAAAGAGAACCTCCTACGAAACTATAGATAGGATCTCTCTCTGAAAAATCCTCACACACACATCTATGTTCCATAGAAAGGATCCATCTTTGGTTAGAACAAAGAGGGTCAACATCACTAGAACCATCCTAGATGGTAAAGGTGCTCGACTCTATGAGCACGGGTTGGGAGAAGCAAATGGCTACTTCATTTGCCAATCGACCTCCATAGTTTTGGTGTTTGAGGTTTACAAAAGCATGGGAATAGCACAAGGAAGAAGAAGAAGAAGAAGAAGAAGCTTGGAACACAACACACAATATTGAATGCATTACCAAGAGAATGTGTAAAGATAAGTGACCCATTAGGGTTATAGGTGTACATATAAGGCGGGGGAAAAAATCCCCTAGAGGGGGGAAAAAGTGCCCCAGAGGTCCTAGTGTGTTCACACACATCACTACCAAAATATATCAACAAATCCCCCCTAGGAGTGATGCGGTGAGCAAGGAGCTAGTACTCATGTCTAAGGAAGTGCCAAGCTATGTGGAATCAATCCACAAAAGGAAGTAAGCCGAAAGCTTTTGCAGAAAGCTTCAAACTTCTCCCTAGGCAGAGACTTTGTGAAAAGGTCTCAATGTTCTCCTATGTAGGCACATATGCCAAACTAATCTCTCCAATAGAGAACCTCTCCCTGACATAATGATTATGCACCTCAATGTGCTTTGGGAGCATGTAACACAGAGTTCCTCACAATTGTCAATGCACTCTGTGTTGGTACATACCAATCACCAATTGAATGTTTGGAAGATTAAAGAACGAAGGAAGATTCAATTCTTGAAGCTTGGAAGAAGGATACATTCAGAGGATATGAGGAATGTACACATATGTACATTAGTATAGTTATAGATCACTTAGATCTTTGATTAGTCATAGACTTGTACAAATTTCTCTATAAATACCTTGAAAATGTCGAGGCGTGATATGAGAGCATATTAAAGAATAGATGAGTGAGTATAGAAGTTAAGAAAGGAGAAGTTAGATGTCATGAGACATGTGAAATGTTAGTTGAGTTTTCCTCTCATCACTCAACTGTAATTTTCTGAGTAATCAAAGAAATATTGTGCCCGATGTTTCTGTGTCTGCTCCGTCTGTGTTAGATCATTTGTGAAATCCTTTTGAGGATATCTAAGTTCATAGCTAATGAGTCTATGACTTGAGTTTCAGAGTCTAATTGTAAACAGGCTAGGAGAATTGTTAATAGGAACATTCATATGTGATGAGTGTTCACAGTTCTCTGAAACAGGCGCAAATTTCGATCTTGATTTTTTGGTCAGTTCTCACTCCACAGTTTAAAGTTTTGTGCAAGCAAGCACTTAATCTTTAAGTTAGAAGGTAAGCTGCCTGTATCTACAAGCATTTGTTTAAACGGGTTCGAGATTGATAGAACTATGTGTTAGAAGTTAGGGGTGTCAAAATCGACTTCTCAGAAGTGCAGATTTAGACATAGGTAACTTGTGAAGTTGATTTCTCAAGTTATACTAAACCTTTTGAAGAAATTTAACTTGGAGGAGGTGTGCAACTTCTAGGCGACACTCCATACAAAATTTCATAGAAAACTTTACATGTTTGATAGGTCAATGAGAAGAAATTGTGCAGCAGACTTTCTGTGTTTTATCTTCTTCACAGAATATTTCAACTTTTGATAATTTGGAGATTGAACCTCTAATTTGGTGAAGATTTTGACTTACTCTTGGTATAGAGGTGCTCTAATCATAAGAGTAGGTTATTCTTTTGGAGATTAACACTCTCCATCAGTGGTATCAGAGTAGGAGACATCAAAATCAAGGAAAGGAGGATCCCGACTGCTGCAGATTCAAGAAATTCAACAATTGAAGAACTAAAAGGTGAAAGCTTGAAGGCCAAGCTTGAGGAGGAGACCATACGACATCAAGAAAGACAAAAGGACTCTAATTTGAAGTAAAGGTACATATATTATTCATAAAGCTTGAAGATTTCAATACACAG
This sequence comes from Ceratopteris richardii, assembly GCA_020310875.1. Taxonomy (NCBI): domain Eukaryota; kingdom Viridiplantae; phylum Streptophyta; class Polypodiopsida; order Polypodiales; family Pteridaceae; genus Ceratopteris; species Ceratopteris richardii. Next base: position 53,183,926 of record CM035435.1, read on the forward strand.
GTGGACACAAGATGGGAGATTCTCTTCAGATAGAGAAATTGGATAGGGAAAACTATCCTGCATGGTCAATGAGGATGGAAGCTCATCTTATGAGCAAAGATTTAATAGCCTACATCACAGGAGAAGAAGAGAAGCCAGAGTTCAGAGATCCTAGTGTTCCAACTAGGGAAGAGTTAGCAGATTTGAAAAATTGGATGAAGAAAGATGCTCAAGCTAGGAGCATTATCTATATGGCAGTCAATGATTACTTGTTACCTCATATTCGAGGTCTTGAAAGTGCAACTGATATTTGGAATGATTTGGAGGAGCATTTCCAGAATACTACTAAGTCAAGGAAGGCATCCTTATGGGCAGAGTTTACTACCTTTAAGAAGAAGGCTTCTCAATCCATTTCAGACTATGTGACAAGAATGAAAGATATTGCAGATGCTTTAGGAGCTGTTGATGAAGACATTGAGGAGGATAAATTGGTAAGGCAAATTCTTACAGGTTTAAGAGGTGATGACAAATGGAAGCCATTCATTTTGTCTACAGAGTTATCACTTGATCATTTCACTCCTGATTTAAATCAGTTGTTAGGTCATATGCTAACATTTGAGCAGGATGTTAAAGGAGATGGTGACAAGAGTGCAGGTCATGCAATGTACTCAAAGGACAAGAAGAAGAATAGCAAAGGAAAGCAACAAGCAAATGAAGATGAAGGAACAACTAGTCAAGCCAACTTCCTAAGAGGAAGAGGAGGTGGCAAAGGTAGAGGAAGAGGCAGGAACAACAAAGATGGAGGCAAAGCTTGCTGGATTTGTGGTAAGAAAAATCACTTAGCTAATGATTGTTGGCACAATACTCAGAGTAATAATGGATATAGTCAAAACTATAATGCAAGAGGAAGAGGTGGCAGAAATCAAAGAGGTAATTTCAGAGGTAGAGGTAGTAGGAGTTACTTTGGAAGAAATGCAGGTAGAGGATTCCAAAGTCAACAATATAACAATACCTACTACAATTATGCTTCAGATCAAAAGGAGGATTCAACATTGATAATGAATGCAACTTGTGAAAGGTAGAGTGAAGATCAAAGAGTCTTCTACATTGACTCAAGGTGTAGCAATCACCTAAGTGGTAATATAGCTTTGATGACTGATTTGGAGAATAAGGTTTTTAATCATGTTGTTCAAACAGGTGACAACACAAAACACAATGTGAAGTCAATTGGATCAGTGAAGGCTAAGGATGGTAGTACCTTATTGAGTAAGGTCTTGTATGTTCCTACAATTCCTAAGAATTTGATAAGTGTAGGACAAATTGTGGAAAAAGGTTATGAAGTAAGGTTCACTAATGATGGAGTATATGTGGAAGACCCTATTCAAGGGTATAAACAGATTGTTTCAGGGAAGAAAGAAGGAAGATTATTTACATTGAAGATTCAAGGCAATATTGGTCATGCTATGTTCACATATGGAGGACATAAGATCTCTGAGTTAGATCTTTGGCACAAGAGGCTTGGACATTTCAATGAAAGAGGTATTAAAGACATGATTAACAATGGTTCAGTGCTTGGATTGCCTAATGTTGCAGGTCAACATATGACATACAAATGTGAGGCATGTCAATTAGGTAAAGCTCATAAGCATTCCTATTCCAAGCATGGTTTTATGTACTCAGAGAAGCTTGAATTGGTACACACAGATGTGTGGGGACCATCAAAGGATTTCAGTATAAATGGGTCAAGGTATTATGTGATTTATGTTGATGATGCTACTAGATGGATCACTATTTATGTGATCAAAGATAAGTCAGAAGTGTTTAATACATTTAAACACTATCATGCATATGCAGAAAGAATTACAGGTCATAAGTTGAAAAGACTAAGGTCGGATGGAGGGGGAGAGTATTTCTCTAATGAATTCAGTAATTACTTGTGGGATGCAGGTATAAAAAGGGAAGTTACTTGCAGGTACTCTCCTCAACAAAATGGTGTAGCAGAAAGGAGAAATAGAACACTTGTTGAGTTTGCAAGGTCTATGATGAAGGAGAAAAATTGCCCTAATTATTTGCGGGCTGAGGCTATAAATACAGCCACTTATTTGGTCAATATGTTACCATGTAAAGCCTTGCAGGGTATGACACCATATGAGGCTTGGTGGGGTAAGAGACCTACCTTGGATCATTGCAGAGTTTTTGGATGTGTGGCATATGCATATGTGCCATCACAATTAAGACACAAATTGGAACCTAAAGCTGAAAAATATGTTTTCATTGGTTATGATGATAAGCAGATGGGTTATAGATTGTGGAGTCCATCTACAAAACAGTTCATGGTTTCTAAAGATGTTACATTTGATGAGCAAGGTACTTGGTATGCAGGTACTATCAATCTTAATACAGATGATGAAGAGATTGTGAGCCAAAGGAAAGGTAAGTCAAAGGTTCAAATAATTGATGAAGAAGAGAATAATGAAGTGCAGGTTGAAGTGGAAGAAACACCAAGACTTGATCCTGAATATGAAGAACCAGAAACCTCAAGAAGTGGAGAACTTAGGAGGTCTACAAGAAACAAATGGCAACCTACAAGGTATAGCTATGATACTTCATTTTTGGCTACCAAAGATTATGCTTACATGATGAAAACAGATGAAGACCCTTCTACATATTAAGAGGCAAAAGGTAAGGAAAAATGGGAGAAAGCTATGCAGGAAGAATATGATGCACTATTGGAAAATCAAACTTGGGATTTGGTTCCTAAACCAAATAGTCAGAAGATCATTGGATGTAAGTGGGTTTATAAGACAAAAAAAGATTTGCAGATGGAAGTGTGTCTAGGTACAAAGCTAGACTTGTTGTCAAAGGGTTTGCTCAGACATATGGTGTTGACTATGATGAGACTTATAGTCCTGTGGCAAAGATGACAACCATCAGGACACTTATAGCTATTGCTGCATGTAAAGGTTGGAAGTTATGTCAACTTGATGTGAAAAATGCTTTTTTGAATGGTTATATTTCAGATGATGTATTCATGGAGCAACCTCAAGGGTTCAGAGATAAAAGGTATCCAGATCATGTGTGCAAGCTCAAGAGAGCTTTGTATGGCTTAAAGCAGGCCCCAAGGGCATGGAATTATAGACTTGTAAAGTTCTTGAAAGAACTTGGATTTCAGGTGTCTAAAGCAGATAGTAGCTTGCTTGTCAAAGCAAGTGATAATGGTTTCATATACATGTGCATATATGTTGATGATATAATCCTTACAGGTACAGATGAAGAAGGAATACAAAGACTCAAGAAGCAAATGGAAAAGTTCAAAATCAGTGACTTGGGAAACTTGTCATACTTCTTGGGCATGGAGGTTACATATACTCAACATGGAGTATTTGTGACTCAAGAAAGGTATTTGAAGAACTTGTTAATCAAGTTTAAAATGGATGATTGCAGGGTAGCACCTACACCAATGGAGGTGAATCACAAATTGAGTAAATTTGGAGGTGAAGAATTCAAGGACATGAGACAATATCAGAGTTTGGTCAAAGAGTGTTGAGGTACATTAAGGGTACACTCATATTATGGGTTCACATCAAATACAAACATCAAGATCTATAGTGATGCAGATTGGGCACGTAATCCAGATGATAGAAGATCAACTTATGGATACATGTGTTATGTGGGAGATAAACTTATCTCATGGTGTTCCAAGAAGCAACATACAGTTGCTTTGTCTTCTACAGAAGCTGAATATAAAGGCATGGTTGAAGCTGCAAAGGAAGTGATTTGGCTCAAGACCTTGATGAAGAGTTTTGACATTGTGCATGGGATACCAATTATATATGGAGATAACATGAGTTCATTGTATTTAGCTGATAATCCTGTTTTTCATGCCAGGACCAAACACATTGAGATTCAGTATCACTTTCTAAGAGAGAAAGTGATGGATAAGGAGATTGAAGTCATACATACTTCAACAAAAGATCAGATAGCTGATATGCTTACAAAGAGCTTGGATGGACCAAAGCTACAGAAGTTTAAAGACATGGCAGGCATAAAGAAGATAAGAGAAACCTCAATTGATGATTGAGGGGGAGCTCTTGGTACAGACCAATCACCAATTGAATGTTTGGAAGATTAAAGAATGAAGGAAGATTCAATTCTTGAAGCTTGGAAGAAGGATACATTCAGAGGATATGAGGAATGTACACATATGTACATTAGTATAGTTATAGATCACTTAGATCTTTGATTAGTCATAGACTTGTACAAATTTCTCTATAAATACCTTGAAAATGTCGAGGCGTGATATGAGAGCATATGAAAGAATAGATGAGTGAGTATAGAAGTTAAGAAAGCAGAAGTTAGATGTCATGAGACATGTGAAATGTTAGTTGAGTTTTCCTCTCATCACTCAACTGTAATTTTCTGAGTAATCGAAGAAATATTGCGCCCGATGTTTCTGTGTCTGCTCCGTCTGTGTTAGATCATTTGTGAAATCCTTTTGAGGATATCTAAGTTCATAGTTAATGAGTCTATGAATTGAGTTTCAGAGTCTAATTGTAAACAGGCTAGGAGAATTGTTAATAGGAACATTCATATGTGATGAGTGTTCACAGTTCTCTGAAACAGGCGCAAATTTCGATCTTGATTTTTTGGTCAGTTCTCACTCCACAGTTTAAAGTTTTGTGCAAGCAAGCACTTAATCTTTAAGTTAGAAGGTAAGCTGCCTGTATCTACAAGCATTTGTTTAAACGGGTTCGAGATTGATAGAACTATGTGTTAGAAGTTAGGGGTGTCAAAATCGACTTCTCAGAAGTGCAGATTTAGACATAGGTAACTTGTGAAGTTGATTTCTCAAGTTATAATAAACCTTTTGAAGAAATTTAACTTGGAGGAGGTGCGCAACTTCTAGGCGACACTCCATACAAAATTTCATAGAAAACTTTACATGTTTGATAGGTCAATGAGAAGAAATTGTGCAGCAGACTTTCTGTGTTTTATCTTCTTCACAGAATTTTTCAACTTTTGATAATTTGGAGATTGAACCTCTAATTTGGTGAAGATTTTGACTTACTCTTGGTATAGAGGTGCTCTAATCATAAGAGTAGGTTATTCTTTTGGAGATTAACACTCTCCATCACTCTGACTGTCAGTGAAGATGGTGGTGGTAGAAGACTGACCAACACCCAAATCAACCATAAGGCATCCAAGCCACACACACTCAATAGTCACTGTGAAAGCTTCCCTATACTCAGCCTCACTACTAGAAGTTGCCATAGTAGGCTACTTCTTGCTCAACCAAGATATGCATGAGTTGCTAAGCATGAAGAAAAAATCATTGGTGGACACACGAGCATCATAGCAACTAGCCCAATCAAAGTTAAAAAAAGCATGTAAATCTAGCAATAATGATCCCCTTGGGGATAAAACAATCCAAGGAGCTGGGTACCACTCAAGTAGTGAAAGATACGCTTAACTGCCTGCTAATGCTTGAATACTTGAGCAATGCATAAACTTGGTCATCTGTGAGACCACAAATTGAATATTTGGCCAAGTAATGCATAAGTAAATCAAGCATCCAACAGCCTATTGATAGAGAACAGCATCAAATGCATCTCCAGCATCATGAAGACTCAACCATAAACTTGTTTCCATAGGAGTGGTAATACATTTGGAGACTTCAAGGCCAAACTGCTATAATAATGTGCCAATATATTTTTTATGACATAAAGCTATTCTGCCATCAATTTGCATAAATTGAATGCCCAAATAATGATCCAAATTTGACATCTCAAATGAGGCATGCAGATCAGCCTTAAAATCAACAATATGCTTCTCATTAGGACCAGTGAGTAGCATGTCATCAACATAGACAACAATGATCAGAAGCACATCATTTGCACACTTAACATATAAGGTGCTCTTAGCTTGACTGTCCTCAAAATCATGTGCAATCAAGTAGGCATGTATCTTTTCATACCAAGCATGTGGTTCTTGTGTCAAACCATATAATGCCTTTTCCAACCTGCACACTTTGTTTTCATGCCCTTTTTGCACAAAACCATAGGGCTGAAAAACATACACTTTCATGCAAGTAACCATTCAAAAATGCAGTTTTAATGTCCAACTGATGCACATTTCAACCATGATGAGCTGCAAGTGCACATATGCTCAGAATAGTAGTCATTCGGCATGTAGGAGCAAAGGTCTCATCAAAATCAATGCCTCTTTCTTGAGCATAACCCTTTGCAAAAAGTCTAGATTTATACCTATTAAATCGTTCATCGGGCTTATGCTTCAGCTTGTATACCCATTTAGTGCCAATGGCCTTCTTGCTAGGAGGCAAGTCACATAAACAGCACGTACCATGTTTCATAATAGCATCATATTCTAATTGCATAGCAGCCATCCAATCTTCTAAATTTTGTGCTTCATCAAACTAAACAGGCTCACTCTCATCACAAAGACTAGAGGCATCCATAGCATAGCAATCTGATGCAAAAGAAACACTATGAGATCCTGAACGATGATACAATGCATCTAATTTGTTATCTCACAAAGTTTGCACCAACAATTTAGGCATAGTCTTTGCCTCCTCTACACTAGTTCTCTCTTCAACAATTGCATCATGTAAATCCACATCAGAAATCGAATGATCTACATCATCACGTGAAACTTATGAAGGTTGAGAAATTGTCGTATTTGGATCAACACTAGACTATCCACATATAAAAAGAGGCAACATAGTGTCATACACATCTTTGGAGCTAACTGATGTCTCCTTTGTACATGAAAGTAATGGTTGAATTGCATCTTCCATAAATACAACATCATGGACAACCTAAATGCATTTAGTATGTGGATGATACAGACGATAGCCTTTACTTTTAGAACTGTACCAAACAAAAAGACATTTCACTGCTTTATCATCTAATTTCTTGCATTGTTGTTTAGGCACTAATGCATATGCCAGACAACCAAAGACACATAGATGAGCAACAAATGGCTTGTGACCATGCCAGCCTCATATAGAGTGATAGAATGCAATGCTTTAGTGGGACACCTGCTAAGTACATATGTTGCACACAAGCCTCAAGCCAAAAACTATGTGGTAAAACCTAACACTTGACCATACACCTCGCCATCTCCATGAGTGACATGTTCTTCCTTTTAGCAACTCCATTCTATTGAGGTGTATACGGTACTATACATTGATGTTTTATCCCACAGTCAGCCAAAAATGCATTAAAATCAAAAGACATATATTCCCCCTCTCCATTAGAATGGAGGGTGCCCATTTTACATGCTGATAGATTTTTTAGCCAAAGCTAGAGACTACTTGAAGCACATAAACAGTTCGAACTTTGCTTTCAATAGATATACCCATGAATGCTTGGAAAAATCATCAATGAAAGTCACGAAGTAAAGGTACTTCCCAAAAGAAGGTGTTTGCATAGGAACACAAACATCACTATGAACAAGCTACAATTTATGAGTATCTCATACTGAACCATCTTTTGGGAAGAAGGAATGCTGCATTTTGCCAAAATACAGCCTTCACAGACATGTTTACTAGGTGCCTCAAGTTTGGGTAGAGAGGACACCATTTCAGATTTTTGAAGGCATAGCAAACTAGCAGAATTTAGATGACCAAAATGTGCATGTCAGATCTTTGCATCTGAAATAGCGTGAGAATCTTGAACTACACATGCTAAATCATTCACAATTTTTTCATAATCTATGAGCTTATATAGCCCATGGCATAAAATGCCAAAAGCAATAATGATGTGGCGCCGTTGCCGGGGAGAGAGCTTCGAGGACGAGCGTTGTGATGGTAAGATCGTAGATTTGCGACGTTGGAAGGTAAAAAACTGTCATTTCAGTTCATTTTCTGTCTTTTTCCTCTTCATCTTCATCATCATCATCATCTCCACCTTCTTCCATCTTCTTCTTCATAGAAAATTCTTGTTTTTTAGTGCATTTTCACCATCTTAATACCATTTTTCATGCATTATTGTGTGGGAAGGAGTTAGGAGAAGCAAGGGAGAGCAAGCGCTGTGTTTTTTTTCATGATTTTCTGCTCATACGGAGCTCGCCATAGCCGGCGCTCAGAAATTTGAATTTCCCGCCAAAAAACACGATTCTGTGATGAAAATCGCGATTCTGTGAAAATTCAAAATTTTTTGAAAAATCACAATTTTCTGTTTTCCCGCCTAAAAGTTGGCTGAAAAAATCACGATTCTGTGGTCATTCTCAGAATCACGATTCTGTGATTGTGCTCAAAATCGCGATTCTCACAAATCACGATTTTCAGTCAAAAAACACGATTTTGAGAAAACACGATTCCCTACTCAAAATCGCGATTCTCAAAAAATCACGATTTTCAGTAAAAAACACGATTTTGTGAAAAAAAGGCGATTCTGTGTAATCACGATTTTTTGCTCAAAATCGCGATTTTCTAAAAGCACGATTTTGTGCTCAACATCGCGATTTTCATGCCAAAAACACGATTCTGAGAAAATACGATTTTCAGCGGGCTCAAAATCGCGATTCTCACAAATCACGATTTTCAGCAAAAAACACGATTTTGTGAATCACGATTCTCTGAGTCAAAATCGCGATTTTCAAAAAACACGATTTTGTGCTCAACATCGCAATTTTCATGCCAAAAACACGATTCTGAGAAAATACGATTTTCAGCGGGCTCAAAATCGCGATTCTCACAAATCACGATTTTCAGCAAAAAACACGATTTTGTGAATCACGATTCTCTGAGTCAAAATCGCGATTTTCAAAAACACGATTCTGTGCTCAAAATCGCGATTTTCATGTCAAAAAACACGATTCTCTAAAACACAATTCTGTGCTCAAAATCGCGATTTTCATAAACACGATTTTGTGCTCAACATCGCGATTTTCATGTCAAAAAACACGATTTTCAGAAACACGATTTTGTGATCAAAATCGCGATTTTCAGAAACACGATTTTGTGATCAAAATCGCGATTTTCAGAAACACGATTTTCTACTCAAAATCGCGATTTTCAAGACACGATTTTGTGAAAACACGATTTTGTGAACACGATTCTCAAGGTACAAAATCGCAATTTTCTCCAAAGGTCCTGTTTGCCTGTTTTGACCCCCAGGAGCCTGAATTGGCATAACTTTTTCATCCAAAGTCCATTTTTTGAGCTCTATAGCTCGTTGGAAAGCTCGTTTCAAATCCTACACGATCTCAACTGTTTTTTTCAAGAATAACGCATTGATTTTGAGATAGGATAATTTGAAGTTGACCCTCAAGTGGGACTAGGGAACCAAGGGGACTCCAAAGAATTTTAAACCATACCAAGGGGAAAATTTGGACTCTTGACTAAAGCTTATGAACCTGAGATCTGGTAGACACTTAGGCAAGGATAAACAAAGCATTAGATCTTCTGAGGCTAGTGTCAACCATACATCCAAGTCTTGGGCACAACAACTAAGTGGTCATCTTTTACTAAGTTCAGACACAAGTGATTCAGAAATGTCTTTTAGTATGGGAAAACCTGCAGGTGGCTCAGGGACTGCCCATCTACAAACACCAGAAGGTCCCTATAAGACACAGTTGGAATATATTCGGACCAACCAATTAGGTGCTCGCATCTATGAGGATGGTCTGAGGCGATCAGTGGTCCAACTCAAAAATCCAGATCAATCCTTTGGACTTGAACACCCGGTGGTCAAGTTCGAAGAGGGTTCATACATTGATAAGGAAGGAACAATGTATGTGGTTACCAACTTACCAGATAGGACAGATGAGTTTGGAAATATCATTCCTGAGAACGAGATAGGAGATCTAGAGAAAGGAGACATAGGAGGAGAACCCAGGACCCCTAGAGGTAAGTCAGTCTTAACCAGAGTGCTCACTCCAGAATGGATTCCTCAAGATAATAAAAGCATAGAACTATTCGTGAATAGAGAAACAGAGGAAGCCTTTTGGAGATTTAGGCCAGATCAACCCAGCCCAGTAGTCACCATCTATGAATTCAAGGATCCAGAGACACTAGGGAAAATTGTCTATCTAGATCACACATCTCAAAAATTATTCTTGGTATCAGATCATGACAGACATGCTTACACTTGGCAAGGTGAATCAATTTTCCCTCCACCAAGATCTAATGTTTCCCAGGGCCTCCAAGGAGCCGGATCATCCAAGGCTCATGAAACCCAGAGAGAAAGAACTAGAGAGAGACCGGAGGTAAGCTTTGCAGACATTGTAGGCAGAGACAGATCAGGATATGGAACGGGAAGACTTGAAAGGGAGAGACATAGAGTTCATAGGCATCAAAGAGATGATCATGATTTCCCATTGCCTAGACCACGAGAGCACTCAAGAACCCTTAGACCGTCTCAAGTGGTTAAGACAATGAAAAACTACTTTGATGGATTTGGAGATCCTTATGATCATGTGGCGGAGTTCAAACAAGTGCTAAGAGCTGAACAGGTTGAAGACTTATTCACCCAGTTCGAGGCATTTGGTTTGACTCTTAAGGGTACTGCCTTAGCTTGGTTTCAACCTCTAAACGGTCGTAACTATAGAGAGATAGGTCAGCTTCTAGAAGAATTCATTGTAGAATTTTCCAAGAGTGGTATCAGGCATAACACATCATCCTTGATCCACAGCTTCAAGCAGACACCCCAAGAAACAGTGCGACTCGTAGGAAGAAGGTTTAGACAGTACTTGGAAAGATGCCCTGTACCAGAATTACCCACATCAGCCAAACAGGTGGCACTGTTTTTAGATGGCCTGTTGAGCACAAAATTAAGGTCATACGTATACTTGAAAGAGCCTAGATCCATAGAAGAGTGTGTACGGATATGCATTGACATAGAAGACAACTTGGGTGAGGAGTTAGGACTATCCAAACTCTATAAGGACTCTGATAGTTCTACAAGTCATACCTCTAGAGCCTCCACTGAGATAGATGAGATAGCTGAGCAAGTGGCCAAAAAGCTAGGAGTTCAAAATAGACAAATGCCAAGGGTCACTTCAGTGAAGCGATGTTATACATGTGGAGGAGATCACATGGCTAATGTTTGCCCGTTGACGACTCAACCCCAAGGAAACCCTAATGCTCTATATTGCACCATTGAGAGGAAATATACAAATCATACGACCCAAGATTGTCCCTATTAACAGGCAGGCTGTTAGACAAGATTATCAGCAACCTTACCAGCAGGGTAGGTATCAGAATCAGTACCAACAGCCATATTATAGGCCACAACAATATCAACCTCAATACCAGCAGCAATATCAGGCACCATATAGGCCACAACCAGTCCTTGGAAACCAACCACCAGCTCCTGTCAATGTGATCCCAGTTAAGTATACAATGGCGGAGGAGAACCCTAATAGAGCATTGGTGCCACTGACCCCATTGATACCAGAAAATGACTCTCACGCTCATGGTTCAAACTACTTCCATGAAGATAGTCCACATGCTTATTACATAGAGTCACCTGAGCAAAGTGAGACTTCTCAGTGTCAATATGAGACACCACCTATGGAACAAAATTGGGAGCCAGAATACTCCAATGTCATGTATACAAATCCAAATACTAGGCCCCAAGTGAGACAAGTAAGACCACAAGCCCCTAGAGGACCATGCTTTAGATGTCAGGGCGACCATTTCATTCGTGAATGCCCCCACCAACCAGCTCTGGGACAAGGGCAAAACATTACAATACAAGGCTTTTGTCCTGAGTGCGGCAAGGAACATCTTCCTAGAGAGTGTCCCAGGAATCCCTCTAGTGCACCCAAGGTTACACCCATCAACGTGGTAGGCTTAGTGGTAGATTCAAGTTCAAGTTGCAGTAATGTGGCTCCTGTACAGGCAGTTACTAGGGCACAGGCTGCACAACAAGCAAAACCATCTGAGCAATCGGGGTCAAGTGAGTCAGGAGAACCTAGTAAGAGGAAACCAAGAACATGGAAGGATACCAGAGAGAAGGCTAATCGCAAGTGGAACAAAAAGATATCTGAAATAGAAGAAAGTCTAAAAGATGCCAAAACAAAAATAGAAGACATTGCATCTCAAAGCCCCTCACATACCGAAGCTCCATCCACTCCACCTCATTCCACCCCACCACCCATTGTAAATAACCCACAACCAGGGTCTGTTCTTGCAGATCCAACCCCAGAAGGCTTGGACATGATGTTCAAGGCCTACCAAGCTCGTCTTCAAGAAGGGCCAACAGCTGCAAACCTAGACAAGAGTTACCCTAGAGCAGATTTAGAGATTGAACGGATGAAAATGTGCATGAAAATGGTAGAACAAGCTCAAGCTATACTTGAGACTAGTCAAAAGTTCAATCAGACAAACTCTGTCAAACCGGATTTGCATTTCCAAAGCTTACTAGAAAGATTAGAGCAGTTGGTAAACAAACCACCAGTTTCTTTACCTCCACAGGCTCAACCAGTTATTGAAAGAGGAAGCTCACCACCAATGGGAGCTTATGTTCCTAATTCCACGGATGCTAGAATACCTCCTTCAATTCAACAGTACTCTCAAGAGTTCTTGCGGGAAATACAGGAAGAGAAATGGGCCAAGGAGAAGGGTAATTCCCCTCCTATTCCGGAGATTGATGATCTTCATGATCAATTTCCCCAAGACATTCCGTCTATCTATGGAGACCAAGCAGAGCAACAAGAAGATGAAAGATTAGATTTTGAATCTGATTCTTTACAAGAGTTGCCTCATTTCACAGGCCCATGGGAATCTGAATCTCTCCAGATCAGAGCTCCCACAAGATTGGTAAGAAATGAAGACTCAGTGATTCCAAGAAACACTGACGTTGTGAAGAACACTAAGGTTCAATGTCATCTCACTGTGGAAGAGCTGCTCAAAGCAAAACCTGAGCTCTGGAATCATGTGAAGGATCAGGTTCCAGAACTTGAATCCAATATGCCAAAAGTAGGCTCTAAGCAAAAAGTTCCAGAGATACCTCTCGACAAGATAGGAGACATGAGCGAAGGTGAAGAAGGTAACACTTATCTTCCGATCACCTATCAAGGTTACACAACCAAAGCAATTGTAGATTCGGGTGCTGGTGTTGCTATTGCGACCACCTCCTTGTGGAAGCAATGGGGCAAGCCCACATTAAGACCAACTAGAATGAAGCTTCAAATGGCTGATGGTCATTTTGAAAGACCTCTAGGATTGCTAGAAGGGATCACTCTAACCACTTGTGGTGTAGAGTTTGAGCACACATTTGCTATATGTGACTTTGAGAAAAATAATGTCTATGAGATGATCCTAGAAAGACCCTTCCTACGACAATTGCAAATAGTACAGGATTGGGGAACTAACTCCTTGTACTTACAGCACTTAGGGGTCACCACCAAGGTCAATTTGAAGGATTACACCTTCAGAGATGTACCACCCCTACAGTGGAATTCTATCCACAAAGTGAAAGAAGATTCCATCTCTGTGCATTCTGAAAGTTCACCTGATCCATCATGGCTGCATGAAGATACTCATTTGTGGATGTGCAAGGTCGCAAAGGAAGAGGAAAAACGTTTAAAGGCAAGAGAAGAAGGAACTTCGCTAGGAGAGAGACCAGTTAGAGACCCCGCAGCAGCAGGCATCTACGCTGCAAAGAAGAGGCAAAAGGCATACTTTGATGCACACATCAAGGATAAGGGATTGAAAGAGGGAGATCTAGTGTTGGTATACACACTAAAACAACATGCCCGTAAGTTGGAAAAAAGAGGATACGGACCCATGATCATTAATAGAATTTCCACTAGTGGTGTAGTTCAGTTGGCCACGCTAGAAGGAGATATCTTGCCAAACTATATTAGTGGCTGTAGAGTCAAGCTATATCAAGAACCTCTTACTGAGGATATGCTAATGAGACTCAACACTGCTAAGAAGCGAAAAGATGAAGAGTTAAGAGTGAGAGAAGAAGCACAAGTAGAGGCCAGAGAGCGTATTAGGCGAAATAAGTTAAGGCGATTAGGCCTAGAAGTCAACTCAAAAGCCCCAAAATATCACATGGATATGTGTCAAAAGTCAGGCATAGCGACTTCTCAGGTCATTGACCGAAGACCCTTTGTGACCATAGAGATAGGACAAGGGATGGGTGCAAGGACAGTGAAAGCATTGATTGACTCAGGTGCAGCAAGTAGTGCAGTTAGACTTTCCTACTGCCAAGACTTGCAGTTGAACATCAATCCCATAGAAGCTTATCTCATAGGATTGGGAGGTGTGGAAACCCCTTGTTTGGGCGAGGTGGAACTTCCCATCTACCTTCAAGACATTCCAATGAAAGTCAAAGCGCTAGTATGTCAAGATGAGAACCTTACAGAACCACTTGTCTTGGGTCAAGATTGGATCTATGACCATGCAGTTAACTTAAACCTAAGAAGTCAAATTCTTCAAGTTTGGGTACATGAACAATGCATTACATTAGAATTAGAGAACTGCATGCTCCTAAATCATGGCACCACACACTCTCTTAGTTCTTCCAAGACTAATCATATGAAAGAAGATGTTGTATGTGTCAAAAGCTCTATGATACAGAAGGAGTCAATCATGGAAGACCAGGTTCGAAGGCGGGTGGATCTTTCTTCTTCTCCAAAGAATCAAGTAGCCACAGTAGTGAGTCCACCACACAAGCAAACACAACCGTTCACGACAACTGCTACATCAAATAGAAAGACACCATTCGATAAAAAAGCAGTTCCGAGCATGAAGCAGATATGGGTACGCAAAGGAGAGCAACCACCAACCTTGCCCCCACAAATTCCATCCATGCAAACCAACCAGGCCAGAAGACGAAGGAAGCAGCTTAGACAAGCTCAATCACAAGGTATCCAACAAGTTTGGGTGCCTAAGAAGTTAGCTGCAGCTCAAGAAGGGCAATTACAGATCTGGGTACCTAAGAAGCTCCTACATCCACAACAACCTTTGTTCTCCCACATGCAAAAGGTTTCAACAAAGAAGCCAAAAAGAGAAAAGGGTAAGAACCACGTACAGAGACCAAAGGAAGATCAAATCAGCTCTTCAACATTAGTAGGAAGACATGCAAAAAGGATATGGGTTTGGAAGCCAAAAGTGCAAGTAGCCTCCACCGAACCAAAGCGTCAACCACACTGGATACCACAGTTCAGAAAGCATCCAAAGAGAAAGACGCCTGAAGTGACCTCTACAGTGCCAAATGATGTTCTAAAATGGACTCCAATAAGGAGGATTACATCAGTTCGAGACTCAATGGATACCTCCACCAAGGTCGGCATCAACCTCCACAAATAACATCGAAAGCCTCGAACGAGCAACAACCATGTGCTCCTTGCACCCCCCTGTCTTTTGCACCATTCAGGTCATGCATTTCCAAAGTATGCATTAATATAGGGCCACATTACACGGCCGTGCATAGACACACTTGAGAATCCCACGCACAAGAGCACAGTGACATATGTCAAATATTTCTATTGATACTAACTTTTGTGTTCTTGTTTTGTGATATCCTTTTCCTCAAAAAAAAAAAAAAGGGGGGGAGAAAGAAAAGCGGGAGAGAGCTTGTTCCCAGGTTTGGCTTATGAAACATGAATGAGTCATGCTTAGTTGAAGGTGGAACTGTTGATTACTAGGCATTTATCAATTTGGATAGAAGTGTGTCTCGGCCAGCAGTGAGATTATTGCTGCCTTATCTGGTAGATGACAAGCATTTGGCATGAACATGGCATCTACAACTATGATTTTCTCTTACCATGGTAGGAATGAAGAGCTTGAAGGTCTGCAACTTGAGTGATGCTTAACTACTTCATGTACCAGAGCATCCAAGGAGATATCTGCAAAGGGTAGTTCTAGAGGAGAAGACTCCTGCATATGGTGAGCTAAAGAGAATATGTGAAACTCAGCTTGGTGTAGTTACCCGATGCTTGCCAAGGAATATAAAGAAATTCAATTCTCAGTATTTGACAAATGTTGCTTTGAAAAGAGGAGAGGAGATCCACCACTCAAAAGATCTTATCAGTGGACAATCAACATGGACATTCATCAACAATGTTCCATCCCAAAGGCCGAGTGTACAACACGAAGAGACAAACATCCATCAACCTTCTCCATGGTAAGTATCTTTACTCTGGAAACACCATAACCATGATAGTTTAGGAAACCTCTTCGTCAGCATACCCTTGAGCACTTAGCTCAAGACCCGCAATTTTTGCACCATGCTTCTTCCAATGCATTTTCCAAGTAAGCATGCGTAGGGCTACATTACAAGGCCGTGCACAAGGCACATACTTTTTTCAACCCAGGCACGAACACACTTACCCATCATTCATTATGGGTTATGAGTAGTTGGCATGACTACTCTCAACATCATCTTTGGAAGAGCTAGCGGATGTTATGGGAACAACATCCATATCTCGGAAGCAAATTGAAGCCAGTAGTTGCTCCAAATCACTCTTGACAACCTCTTTTTGAGCAACTTGCAGTTTTGAAAGCTCACAACGACACATTCTTGCTAGAATCCAAGGAACCAGCTCATACAACGGATGGACACCACCTCTCAAAGCACTACATGGAACAGCCCTTCCAACAAGGGTCTGTCAAGGACGACAGACTCGAGAGGGGGGGGAGTGTTGAAGCTCAAAGTCAAGGACAAAGCATAGAAGCACATCAAAAGGTGGACACACAAGGAAAGGGAGCAAGTAGGGAGCTCCAAGAAGTGTATGTCAAATTTTCAGAAGGATCCCCTACAAAAATAGTGATTTTCATCACTAAAAACCATTGTAAATACCATTATCTATTTTTAGTAACTCCATTTTGTTCAAGCCAAGGAGTCCTCAAGCTTGAGGAGTATTAGGAGTACCATCGTACCAATTTTCATAATTTTTAGACTTCGTTTGAGCCCTCAAATAAGCCCTGGAACCTAATTTTTAACTAGGCCGGACACTAGGTCTGGACAGGGCCAAAACTAGTCAAAAAACTATAAAAAGAGCTAGAGAGCTCATTTTTGGGGTTGGCTTGTGAGAGAATAGAACTTTTTTAAGAGAACTCTTTTGTAATCTAAGCATTCCATTGTTCCTCTCTTTGATCTTACTTTGTGCGTGTGTGTGTGTATGTATGTGTGTGCATGTTTGTGTGCTTTCACTCACGCACTTGTGCCTTCACTTGCTCGTGGTCTTCATACCGGTCCTCACGTCTCCGCGGATTGACAAGTAAAGGAGGTGGTGCTTACGCTTGAGCTACACCCCACTATTAGAGTACCAAACATTTGAGTTTATTGTAGACATACACTGTTCATGAGAAGATGGGTCATAACTGCAAACAATAGTAAATGCCCATTCTTCATGCTGCACAAGATTAGCAGACTCTCATTTGCGTATAGAGGCCTCTCTAACAACCATTCCAACCTCTTTTTTCTTTGCCTCCTTTGCAGCCAGTTTTGGACATCTCTTTATGACATGATCATTTCCTTTATAGTATTTGTGAAAAAAATTCCTTCTGACTCACTAAGAAAGATTGATCTGCTACATGCATGATGGACCTGTTTGGTATAGAATGATCTTCCTACAACAAAACATATACTAACTCCTCAAATGTTAAGGCATTTGGATAGCCTTTCATCATCAAATGAAGAGTAGAAGAAAACATCTAATATGAATCTAGAAGACCATTTAAAATAGTTTGCACAAGTGAACTATCTAGCAAGTCTTCATCAACATAAATCAATTACTCCTTCAAATCTTTGATCTTTGTCAAGAAATTGTCCATGGAATCTCCTTCATTCATGTGCTCACTCTCCAATTGCTTTTAGAGGTAAGCAACATGAGCCTCATTCCTTGTCTGCTATAAAGTGGTAAGTGTATCCCAAGCATCCTTTGTTGCTTTCCAAGAGTGAATGTGAGGAATAATGGCATATTTGAGAAACAAGGCTATCAATGCATATGCATGAGCATCTTTACCATCCCAACAAAGTTGCTCTACAGTAGGTGCAATAGGAATTATAGCAGGAATAGGAACTTGAAGAATATCATAATCTTCAATGCCATCTGCATCACCTTGGGTAACTATATTTGTAGGTGTAATAGGAGGTTTCTCAACACCCTACATAATATTCCATAGTCCTTTTGCAACCAATACATGGCGCATCATATAAGACCATAATGGTTAATTGGTACCATCCAATTTATCCTCAACTACCAACATACGGAATACATCACTACTTTCAGCCATGGCCATTGATTAAACTACCCTGATGGAGAACTACCATATCAATTTCTACTAAGCCTGTAGTAGACTTTGAGCCGCTTATACTGGCAAACTAAAATCTCTATATATCTTTGGCACATTAAAAAACAAAATTGCCTACATAGGCATTGTGATAGTGCATTTGGAGGTTGAAACAAGCTCAAATCATCATTTCAACACCACAAAGAAAATATGTTTTGAACTCCTAATCGCCCTGTGTATGCTCACCAATTTTCATGTGATTCTAAGACTGTGATTGTAGGGATGTCGGTGATGCGCTAGATGAAGAGGTGACCTACTCTTATACCAATTGTTGGAGTTTGAGGTCTATGAAAGCATGCGAGCAACACAAGGAAGAAGAAGAAGAATCTTGGAGCACAACACACAATACTAAATTTATTGCCAAGAGAATGTACAAAGATAAGTGACCCATTAGGTTTATAGGCATATATACAAGCTGGGGAACAAAAACCTCCTAAAGATGGAAAAAGTGCCGGTCCTAGTTTGTTCACACACATCACTATCGAAATATATCAACACATAGGCAATGTTCAAACCAACTATCAAGCTTAAAAATGTGGCTGCATAGGAAGAACCCATCCCTCAAAAGAAGCCTTCTAAGAAGCAACAAAAATAGAAAGAGGCAGAGAAGGAGAGGATTCTAACTCTTACGACTTCCATAAGTACCTCTTCATCTTCCATTGACTCTTCTAAATCCCAAATGTCCTTTTCATTAGAGGCTACACACTCAAACAATTTAAGAGCATCATGTGGAAGTAGTCTCTACATCATATGATAAGGAACCCATAGCCATCCCACTTCTCTCCATTGAACCATCACTAGGCACCTCATGTGTTGAACCATTTTCACTATCTTTGACATACCATCCCCATCCCCATATTGTCTCCACATGTACATACCACACCACCCTTTTTCCCATCCCCTTCTCTAGAGGCTAAGATGTGGATGATATAAACACTCTTATATGATTATCAATTGGACTTCTAAAAGACAAAGGTGCTTCCAGGGTAGAGATGAAAGCTCAGGATACCAAAGAACTAGTGAGGCTTCAATAAAAATTACACGAAGAAAGACTAAAATCATCACATATGCCTAGCAGGAAGTGGATGAACCACACCTTAAGAGAGAGGATTCGGAAGTAATCCTAAACCATGGATTTTGGGTCAATTGGTTTTCCCATCATACTCCTAGTTGGGAGGTTGTGAGTTCAATTCTTAACACTAGTATCAGAGCCTTGTTGAGGAACTTGAGCAACATGGATGTTGGAAGCCTCAATTGTGGGAACTTGGGAAGCGCTTGACCATGGATGAGTCTAAAACTAGCCACTAATGATAGAGCATGGGCATTTGGGCACCAATAGAGGAATGGGTAAGTCCAAAATAGGTCCATGCATTGGAATTTGAGGTTAGTGAAGGTGCTCGACCATGGGAAGGGGTCTACCAAGTTGCATAGAAGGTCCAAATGTGAGCACTATGCTCAATCCAAGGGGGAAAGGATGTCACATAGTCCTAGCAAGAGGTGGATGAATCACAATTTAAGAGAGAGCATTAAGAAGTAATCCTAAACCATGGCTTTTGGGGCAAGTGATTAGCCCATCATACTCCTAGCTGGGAGATTGTGAGTTCAATTCCCATTAGAAATGTGAAGAAACAAAGGCACACTGGGTTGTGATACAATGTGATGTAGTAAGATTTACTACTTAGATGAGTGCTCTCTCTACTAGGGAAGCCCTATTAAAGATATGGTTATAGATGAAGACACACGAGGCAAAGAAGAGTCGAAGAGACCAAGAGCTAGAACAATTCCTTAATACATAGAGTCTAGCATTAGTAGAAGTGCGACCCAAGACTCCTCCAAGTACAACTTTTGAAGTGTCCCCTCATTCTTAACTAGAAGAGCAAATGCACTTGTAACAAAGAGAGTTCTAAGGTAAATATGAGAAACTTAGGAGATATCTCCATGAGGCGTGAACTACTCAAGACCCCATTTTACTATAGGCAGCTCAAGGTAGCATAGAGAGGATATCGCAGATTCAAGCCACTATCGATGAAACCCAAACATACATTCGACTTATACAAGGATGGAATGAGGAACTACACATTCAAGTAAATGAGCTACAGGGCACTCATGACCCTCAACCTTCTATGATCCCCTACAGATGAAGCTCCAAGATCACCAACACCACCTCCATCTCCTCAACATGAGCATGCTTCACCCACTCTTTCATATCTCGAGGAACCAATAAAGGTTGGTGACCCCATGTTTCCTACAAAGTTGGAATTTAAAGAGATTCCACCTTGTGAGAACTTGCAGACATGGAGTAAGGAACTTTGTATTCAAGGTATGGATTAAATTTTTCTAGAGTTTGAGAAATAATTTTTTTCTATTACCTTGGCAATGATGATTATAGCTAGAAAAGAAATATTTCTCTTGTACCCAATGCTAGCACCTTTCATCCTCATGAGAGACAGGGGAGGTAGTACATTATACGCCGAATGGGTAAGGCACTAGATGATAACTTGTTATACAATGAAGAAGACCTTGCTCATCTAGCAAACAATGTATATGGAGCCTCTTCGAAGAAGCCTCTTCGAAGAAGCCTCTTTGAAGAAGCCTCTTCGAAGAAGCCTCTTCGAAGAAGCCATTTTTTGCCAACAACCCCAATTATCAAGAACATTACTTATTGTTGCCACACTTCTTACATAAGCATCTTGGTTACTATTTGATCCCACAGTGCATAATAGTTTATGCGTTCCTATGACAACAACAACATCAAACCATCAGAAATCATTGGATGAACTATCCTTAGCTCCTTGCACCACCAAAGAATGATCTCGCCCACTATCACATTGTTGGAGATTGAGGTTCGTGGAAGCACACAAATAGCACAAGGAAGAAGAAGAATCTTGGAGAAAAAGACAACACAAAATGTATTACCAAAGGTAAGTGATTGTTAGGGTTATAGCTATATATACAAGTCAGAGAAAAAAGAACTCCTAAAAGGAAAAAAAGTGCTACAATGGTCCTAAGTGTGTTAACACATATCACTACCTAAATATATCAACAAATCCCCACTCAAAGTGATGCAGTGATCAAGGGTTTGACACTCATGTATGAGTAAGTACCAAGCTATATGGAAAGAAATCAATCTAGAAAAGGAAGTAAGCCCAAAGCTTTGCAAAAAGCTTCAAATTTCTCCTTAAGCAGAGCCTTTGTGAAAAGGTTTATGACATTTTCCTTTATGGGCACATAATCCAACCTAATCTTTCCAAAAAAGAACCTATCCCTAACATAATGATAGTGCACCTCATTGTGATTTGTGCAAGCATTGAACACAATGTTCCTCACAATTGTCAATGCACTCTAATTGCCAATGAAGATGGAGGTAGTAAAAGGTTGACCAACACCCAAATCAGCCAAAAAGCATATAAACCACACACACTCAACAATCGCTCTAAAAGTTGCCCTATACTCAACCTCACAACTAGAAATGGCTATAGTAGGATGCTTCTTGCTCAACCAAGATATGCATGAGCTACCAAGAATGAAGCAAAATCCATTGGTGGACACATGAGTTTCATAGCAATCAACACAGTCTGAGTTAGAAAAAGCATGTAAATCTACTAGTAATGATCCCCCCTTGGGATAAAACAATCCAAGTAGCCAGGTTCCAATCAAGTAGCGAAAGATGTGCTTAACCACCTACCAATGCTTGCCACCTAGACAATGCATAAACTTGCTCATCTAAGAGACAACAAATTGAATACCATGCCAAGTTATGCATAAGTAAATCAAGCATCAAACACCCTACTGATAGAGAACAACATCAAATGCATCTCTAGCGCCATGAAGACTCAACCATAAACTGGTTTCCATGGGAGGTGGAAATATGTATGCAATCTTCAAGGCCAAAAATATTATATTTCAAAGATGTGCATACCTAGGAATCACCTTTGAGCCTATTTATAGCCCTTGCCTAGTCACCATCTAGACTTCTCTCTAAGGTTTGTTTACTCATCTGACCATCACAAGTAGGTACCTCATCTAAAATCTCTAGCTTTGGGCCTTGGCTATCCCCCAAGCAAGTTTTGGAACTTCTTGCTCCTCTAGGCATGTACATCTCTAGAATTTTCATATGTGATGTGGACAATGGTGTGCCTGGGACTCATCCCAGTCTATTTATAGCCCTTACCTAATCACCATCAAGAGTTCTCTTTAAGTTTCCTCTACTCATATGGACATCACAAGTAGGTACCTTGTTTGAACTCCATATCTTTTGGCCTTTGTTATCCCCAAGCGAGGAACTTCTTGTTCCTCCAGGCATGTATAGCTTTAATGTATTTTCTTTTACATAAAGTTATTCCCCCATCAACTTCCATAAACTGAATATGCAACTAATGATGTAAATTCCCCAAATTCAATCTCTCAAAAGAGGCATGCAAATCATCCTTAAATTCAGCAATATGCTTCTTAGTAGAACCCATGAGCATCATATCATCAACATATAGAAAATTGATTAGAAGTACAAAATCTACATACTTAACATATAAGGTCCTCTCAATTGGATTGTTGTCAAAACCATGTGCTAGCAAGTAGGCATGTATCTTCTCATACCAAGAATGTAGTGCTTGCTTTTAGGGACACATTAGCACCTTAACACAAAACGGACACTTTAGCACATGTGGGAGCAAAGATCTCATCAAAATCAATGTTTATCTCTTGAGCATAACCTTTGGCCACAAGCCTAACCCTATACATGTCAATTATTCCATCATGCACTATACCCAACAAAAATACGTTTCATGGCTTTATCATCCAATTTTCTACATTGTTGAAGAACCATTAATGCATAATATGCCAAACAACCAATGACATGCAAATGCATCATATGGAGTGATAGAATGCAATGCTTTGGTGGGACACTTGTTAAGTACATATGTTACACACATAACAACCTCAAGCCAAAAGCTATGTGGTAAAGCCTTACTTTTGAACATACATCTTTCCATTACATGAGATACATGTTCTTTCTTTTAGCAACTCTATTTTGTTGAGGTGTATATGGCATTGTACATTGATGTTTTATCCCACACTCAACCAAAAATGCATTAAACTCAAAAGACATAGATTCCCCCCTCGATCAAAATAGAGGGTGCCCATTTTACAACATGTTGATATATTTTCAACCATAAGTAGGAATTGTTTGAAGCACAAAAACACTTCAAGCTTTTCTTTTTATGGATACACCCATGCATGCCTAGAAAAGTCATCAAAGAAATCACAAAGTATAGGTAAATCCCAAACGAAGGTGTTTGCATTGTTATCGTGTCCATGTGAAAGACCACATGGCCACCAAACACTTTTGTATATGTTCTTTAATAAAACATATAGTGGCTTGTCAGCCACAGACTATAAGTTTGATCGCATTTGTAGCACCTAAGAAGTCTGTGTTCGTGGTCCTTGCGTACTATGTTTTTCTACGTAGTCTACAGCCTCTGTGCAGAGTACTATGTGGGGTGCTAGGAGCTCAATTTTCTACTTGGAGGATATCTTCACAGAGCTTTTGAGAAGGAGAGTGACACTGTGATGCATCACCATTGAAATACTTCACTAGTATCAAAACATTTTGATGCAAAATCTTTGTTCCTTTTGTGTGAGTGAAGCGAGCACTCGCCCAAGGCTCTCTCCAAGGCTTACGACTAAGGTGGTGACCAAGGCATAGACCTTGTCACCCGAGTCACCGAAGTCACGGTTGGTGCCATTGGTTGTGGGCGAGGGAGGACCTCAACAATCAAGGAAGATAGAGGTTCTCGGTACTTCCCAAGAGGTCACCCATCCCAGTATTGTTCCCCCCGGAGCTTGCTTAGATGTGGCAATCTCTTGCCACTAAGCCACACTCTTGTGGTGCTTGAAGAATGGGAAAGACTAAGGTTCACATTATCTTCAAAAAGTTTTGGGCCCTCAAAGCTTCATTTTTTGCTTCCAAAGCCTATTTTTGAAGCATTTTTGGGTGATTTTTGGAGCCATTTTGGAGTACTTCCGTGCATAATTCTCTTCATAGAGGTCCAAGAACATCAAAAAGAGTGTTCTTTGTACTTCTTCTACAATGAGTGCTCATTTTTTGGGGCTATGTTTTCAGCCACACTAGTTAATCTATAGGTTTCTTGAAAGGTTTTAGTTGCGGTGGGAGCAACCACCCCAAGTCTATGCAGGTTTTTGAGCCTAAAGAATAGATTTGAGAGACACTTTACACTCTATACACTTCTGTGGATATCGCTTATGCACATCCATGTGGTCATTGATATAGCAATTACATTTTTTGCATAAATCCTTTCATGTTTGATAAAGAGGGTCATGGTGAGGTTTTCTTAATTGGGAGACACCCAGATGTAAGGGTCTCTTCGGTAATGCAAGTGGAAGACTTACCCAACCTTGCCATAGGATATGTATGGTAGTTGTTCATAGGTGCTTGATAAGCCTAGTTGGCTTCTTTTGGGTAATTGATTATATGCAATGGAGTCATTGATTCTGCAGGTAAACATGTCAGTTGTAGTTTTATGAGATTTTGACACTGGTCATATGCTCATTTTGCAAAGGATACTCTGGAAAAAAATTTTCCCTTGGATTTGTCAACTATATAGTGGTCGATTTACTCCATGATACACTTATTGATGTGAGCACATTTATTCTCAAATAATCCTTTTGGTTGGTCATTATTGTTCATTAATTCATTTTTTTGGGAAGATTGTTGAATTCTCTTCTTGAATCTAACACTTAGTCATCCTTCTTTGAGCCTTCGTGGTGTTTGGACTCTTCTAGCTCCATTATCATTCTATTTAGTTCTCTACCATCATGACATCAGAGGTCTCAAGCACATCTGGTGGATCAGGGTCTAGTGCCACTATTTCGAGGAGGAGCTATAACTTGCAGGGCAAAGACCATTTTGAGATCTGAAAATTTGATGGCACAAACTTTGCTCTACGGAAGAACCAGATTAAAGATATGCTGATTCAAATGAGGCAACGGAAGCCCATAAATGGAATCTCAAAGAAGCCTATTGACATGGATGAAGATGATTGGGATGAGTTAGATGAAATGGCCAGGTCTACCATTTGATTTCACCTAGTAGATAATTTTTACTCTATAGTATTAGACTGTGAAAGTGCAGAGGAGCTTTGGAAGAAGTTATCCAATACATATGAAAAAGAGACGGCATCAAATAAAGTGTATCTTATGAGAAAATTATATGACCTTCACATGAAGGACACAAACAATGTTGTTGCTCATCTAAATGAGTCTGATGTTATATTCTCCCAGTTGCAAGTTCAAAAAATGAATATGGATAATGAAATGAAACCAGTCTTGCTGTTATGCAACTTGCCATCATCATGGGATATGTTTTGCACAGCTATTAACAATAGTGCACCTAGTGATAAACTGGTCTATGAGGACATATGTGGAACACTCTTGAGTGAGGAGATTCATAGAAAATCTATGGTTGGCACTCAGAGTGGAGATGTATATAATGTCCGTGATTCTTACCAAGGAAAGAATCAGCAATGTTGCAAGAGCAAGAACAAGGAAAAGAATGGTCAGCATAATAAGAGTAGAAGTAGATGAAGGAAGAGGGATATCAAATGCCATTATTGTCATAAGAAAGGAAACATGAAGAAAGATTGTTATACGTTAAAGAATGCTAAGGGTAAAGGACGGAATGTTGATGGGCATGTTAAACAACTACCTGTACCATCTACTTTGATTGTGAATATTGAAGAAATTAATGCTATTTTTGATGATTTTGATGTGTTGACACTCGATAGCACTATGCCAACTGAGGCTCTTATGGCTGATTCTCTTTCCCACACATGGCTGCTAGATTATGGTGCTTCTTTCCATTTGACACCACACAGTGAATGGTTCTCTAATTATGCAACAAATTCTCTTGGTATTATGAGCCTTGGTGACTCTTACTAGTGTGACATTGTGGGGATTGGAGATGTGGTTGTGCAGTTCATTGATGGTTCAAAATTTACTATGCATAATGTTTGCCATGTATCTCAGTTATCATGTAGTTTGATGTCAATTGGTCAACTTGATGACCTTGGTTACAAGGTGGTCTTCTATGCTCATTCCTTTTGCATATCAAAGGGCAATATATGTATTGCAAAAGGAAGCAAAATTGGCTCACTTTATCCTTTATTTGTATCATAGAAAGAACACTTATTAGTTGTTATTGTACATCCTATAGGTTGTATTTGGCATGGCTATTTGGGACATATATCACATAGTGGAATGGAAAATCTTTCTTGTTCTGGCTACTTACTTATGTTATCTTTCTTTGATTTTTCATTTTGTGAGCATTTTCAATATGGAAAGCAAACTAGGAATGTGCACAAGATGCACATTGACTCTCCAGTTCAGCCTTTAGATCTCGTTCATATAGATGTGTGTGGTCCTA
Source organism: Ceratopteris richardii (assembly GCA_020310875.1). Lineage (NCBI taxonomy): Eukaryota > Viridiplantae > Streptophyta > Polypodiopsida > Polypodiales > Pteridaceae > Ceratopteris > Ceratopteris richardii. Next base: position 53,210,619 of record CM035435.1, read on the forward strand.
TGCCCACGAGGTCATTAGGTGGTTCTCTTTATTTTGTCACTTTCACAGCTGATGCTACTAGAAGAGTCTACGTATATCCTATCAAAGCAAAGGATGAGGTATTCCCTACTTTCGTAAAATGGCTTGCTTCAGTTGAGACTAAAAAAGGAACTAAGCTTAAGGCTTTATGTTTAGATAATGGGGGTGAGTATACCTCACATGAATTCAGTCTTTTTTGTCACTCTAGAGGAATTCATAGAGAGTTTACAGTTCCTTATACCCCTATACAAAATGGTGTAGCTAAAAGGATGAATAGAACTATTTAGGATAGAGTAGTTTCTATGCTACATCATGCAAACCTTATACAAGGCTTTGTAGCAGAAATAGTATTGATTGCAATTCATGTGATTAACCTTTCACCTAGTACTACCAAAGGTCTAAACGAGGTACAAGAGTTATGGATAGGGAAGCCACCATATTATGATCATCTTCAAATTTTTGGGTGTGAAGCATATATTCATATACCCAAGAATCTTAGACAAAAGTTGGACATAAGCAAAGAAATATATTTTTCTTGGATATGGTGAAGAAGGAAAATTTGGATATCGCTTATGGGATCCTAAAACATGATCAGTGATTAGAAGTAGTGATGTGATTTTCAATGATTCTAAGATGCATAAACAGCCCTTTGTTAGACGGCCGCCGAATAAGGACAAATGTACTAGGACAGACATCTTAGATGTAAAAGAACCTTTTGGGAAACGCGCAGGTAACTAAAGATTCGTGCACCCTTGTAAAAAAATCTTCTATATAAGGCAATGAAAAAAGAGTGGCCGAGAGCCCGTTTTTGGGGAATTGTAAGCGTACTGTTTGTAGTATGTATGTCATTGAGAAGAGTGAACTCTACTCTGTTCTGTTCTGTGCTCTGTCTAGTCGTTTATTCGCACCGTAGTGCAGAGTTACAAATTGGTAATCTTGTGTTACGAATCTGTTCGCTAATGGTTGAGTGTGTCTCTGAGTGTTATTCAGTTGCAGTGTGTTATTTGTCAGTTAGTATGCTGAACGAGGAATTGTGAAAAGTAGCCCCGAACTGTTCGCGTGTTAACATTTTTTGTAAGTGACCAAGTTCGATGCAGTAGTCTACGTTCACTGTTGATTCCGATCACAGGAAGACTAGCATCGGTAATGGTTGGAGTGCGAGTAGGACATTGTTAAGTCTGTGACGAGTCGATCGTTGTCAAGAAGTTTGTTGCTCGAGGTTGGCATACGATGAGTTGCATAACTTCAGGGTATATATGTGTGTTTGGTATACCTGTCTGTTCTGAAGAAGTACGTATTAGATGATCTTCGTTTACTGAAGTAGAGTATTCTATTAGACACAAGTCACCGGACTACTGCTCAGATCACTATAGCAGGATTAGTTCGGGAATTCTAAGTCCATTACACCGAACAGTCATCAGTTGTTCAGAGCTGCGCACTGAGCTAAGACGCGAGAAAGTGATTATGATTGTGTAATGAGTTGGGAAAATAGCACAGGGCCTCTGTCTAACAGACCCCTACCACTCCCAAGGACCCACGTGGCTAAGAGGTAATTTAATGTTAGGAAAGATTCGGAAACGTCTGAACTTGAAAGTGTTTTGAGTCTGAAGTCGGAAGTTTAACGACTAACATTTGGTGCCGTCTGTGCCACTCGAATTGGTGACAGATCAAGGTACTCACTTTGTAAATCAATTAATGAAGGCACTCACCCAATCATTCGAGGTGACACACAAACTCAGCTCTCCATATTACCCTCGTGCCAATGGTTTGGCCGAAAGTACAAACAAATCACTATTGAATATCCTCCGGAAACTGATCATGGAAGCACCGGAAAGATGGGATCAACTACTACCTGCAGTATTATGGGCATACCGAACTACATATAAGGTAACAACAGGCTTGACACCTTTCAAACTAGCTTATGGCTTAGAAGCAATAGCACCCATGGAAGTAGTCATCCCAAGTCTGCGTGTAGCAATCACTCAGAAGATGCTACCGGAAGATTCGCTGACAGCACGAATGGATGCACTCAGAGAACTTGATGAGCACCGATGGCTCAGCTTTTTAACCATGTGCGAAGTACAACTAAGGCAAGCCAAGACACACGATCGATACTTGAAAACTCCAATCTTTTCGGTAGGTCAGCTCGTACTCTTCTACAACGCAAAGTCGGATAGAGCAGCAGGAAAGTTCAAACTACGATGGTTCGGTCCTTTTAAGATCTCAGAACAAATCGGTCCGGCAACTTTTCGGTTGACTACGTTGACCAAAAATCCACTCCCAAAAGTAATCAATGGGTCAAAGCTGCGGCCATATCATCACGCCACTAGCCCGCATTAAATTTTTTGGCGGTGGACCGCGTTTTGTTTAATCTTTTTCTCTTTTCTTTCTCCCTTTTTATAAATAGTCGTGTTTTGTACAATCTTTATGTGACCAGCCGCCCCCTTACCAGTCACTCGAGTACGCACGCCTGCATGAAAACAAGCATCATTCCCGCACTGCACAATGATACCCAACCCCTTTTTCCTCCCCACCGTGTTGTTCCTACTTAACTCTGTCGACAGCGCCGAAAATGCTATTGTGTTGTATGTTAGTATTCTGAGCACTTGTGCATTCTGCATCCGTGTTCATAGTCTGTCTCAGTAAACGCCATGGAAGCGATAGCCAACTATGTTGCCTTCCGCGATGGTATCCCTACCGAGGTAGGTGAATACCTGCGTTGCAGAGGGTTGGCCAACTTCGCTGAGTTGCCTTGGCACTCAGTGGAAGCCCATCCCTTCTTCGCGCAAATCATCACTGCCATTGCTCAGTCCCCCGCCACCGAATGCTAATGGGTCTTCCTCTCCCTCCCTTCGCGAACCGTCATCACCTTCCAAGCGTTCGCTGAAGCCTACCGTCTCAACCCGCAAGGCCGCGAAAATGGCCCTAGTATTCCCCCCGCCCGCATGACCGAACTATTTCCCCGCTCTTCGTCCAACGAATACGCCATTCTCTGCCGCCCCGAACCCGAACGATCTGCTCTGCAATTCCTAGTCGCCATACTCAACCTACAGAAGCGCACCTACGGCATCTCCTGACCCTTCTATTCCGCCTTAGATTTAGTAGCCCGAGAACCCATCAATTTCGCCTCCTATTTTTTTCTTCGAATCCACAAAGAGTGCGTAGCTATAGTGAAGCAACTCCAAAAGGGAACCACCCCGCGCTCTCGCCTTCCCCATATCATATCATTCCTCTTCCCAGCCATCCTTGCCACACAACCACCACCCCAAGGTCCCGTACTTAGGCACGAAGAATTAGTCCAACCACTCGACGACGATGAAGAAGAAGATGAGGAGATCAACCAACTCTTCCGCAATAAGAGAATCCAGATCAGCTCCTCACAAAGCGAAGCACAAGGATCCGCCGGAAAGGACCAGGACACCCGAAACGAAGAACAAGAAGAGACCTTCCACGACACAGCCACTTCCATCCACAACGAATCATCGGCCGATCACCATGACCAGCAAAATCACACAGAAACAGAACCAGTCTCAACCGAAGAAGCATCAGAACGACGAGAAGACGAACAGCAAGTGGCCAACAGCGCACTCAACACCCTGCTGAAGGCCGTAGAATCCACCATTGCCCACAGTACAGGTGAACACCAACCCATCCATCAAGTAACTCACCCTGCATCCCCTGGTCCTCAATCCCCACCAGTCAACCCTCTTCCCCCGCCAATTTCCGAATCCTCTTCATCCTCCCCCAATTATTCACCCCCGACATCCCCCCAAATCCACACCCAAACCTCTGCACCACCACAACACCCACTTCTCCCCCCCTCCGTCCCGGTCTTTTCCGAATTGGTTGCCATGGGCCAAATGCTCATTACCCTTTCACAACAACTTCCGGTACAACAGAATGAAGTCACGAACACGATTCGGCAAGATCTACAGCACAAAGTCGACCTCCTGGAAGCCGACATCATCCCTCTCCAAGAAGAAGTCGATGTAGTAAAAGCAGAGAATCATCAATTACTGACACAATTAACAGACCTCCAAGCACAGTTTTTGACACAACAGGCCTTGATACAGCAAAGGGATGCAGCACTGGAGCAGCTTGCCACCAAAGACCAGCTATTACACGCAGCACACGAAGAAATCCGGGAATTGAAGACCGCACTCCAAGAAAAAGAAGACATCAGCTCATCCCTCGAAGAATTGGTCAAAGAAACGAAGGCCCAATTGCAGGAAACCATCCAGAAAAATCAAGACCAACAGAGAGAAGCAGAACAAGTCAAAGACGAGCTATGAAGAGCCCAGGAATGTTTGGACGAGGTGAACAGAATGCTGAGACACCAATTAACCAGGGAAGCCAAATACCAAAAAGATCTAGCAAATGCTCGAAGAGAACGAGATGCATACTCCAAAATGATCGAATTTCAGAACCAGCAACTCGAGCGACTAGATAACCAATTGCGAAATCAGAAGGATCGAGTCACGGATATGCAGCAGAAAGTCACCGAAATGAAGACATCCCGAGACGCTGCATTATCCAACGAATTCTATTTACAAGAGGCCTTCTTACAGACCCAGGCCGAAATTTTGTTAACCCAAGCCATAGCTATTAGCTCCGTTAGAACGGATGCTCAGTTATTAGAACCAAATACTTTAGTTCAGATGATAGAAACCATTAAAAAGAAAATCACCCGAACATTTAGGCTCGCCCGAAACATGTATTTAGAAGGACTCGTAGCAGAACCATAGGAACCTGTGGGTTCGAGTCCACCGTGCGTGCCAGTGTTAGACGGCCTCCGAATAAGGACAAATGTACTAGGACAGACGTCTTAAATGTAAAAGAACCTTTCGGGAAATGCGCAGGTAACTAAAGATTCGCGCACCCTTGTAAAAAAATCTTCTATATAAGGCAATGAAAAAAGAGTGGCCGAGAGCGCGTTTTTGGGGAATTGTAAGCGTACTATTTGTAGTGTGTATGTCATTGAGAAGAGTGAACTCTACTCTGTTCTGTTCTGTTCTGTTCTGTGCTCCGTCTAGTCGTTTATTCGCACCGTAGTGCAGAGTTACGAATTGGTAATCTTGTGTTACGAATCTGTTCGCTAATGGTTGAGTGTGTCTCTGAGTGTTATTGAGTTGCAGTGTGTTATTTGTCAGTTAGTATGCTGAACGAGGAATTGTGAAAAGTAGCCTCGAACTGTTCGCATGTTAACATTTTTTGTAAGTGACCAAGTTCGATGCAGTACTCTACGTTCACTGTTGATTCCGATCACAGGAAGACTAGCATCGGTAATGGTTGGAGTGCGAGTAGGACATTGTTAAGTCTGTGACGAGTCGATCGTTGTCAAGAAGTTTGTTGCTCGAGGTTGGCATACGATGAGTTGCATAACTTCAGGGTATATATGTGTGTTTGGTATACCTGTCTGTTCTAAAGAAGTACGTATTAGATGATCTTCGTTTACTGAAGTAGATTATTCTATTAGACACAAGTCACCGGACTACTGCTCATATCACTATAGCAGGATTAGTTCGGGAATTCTAAGTCCATTACACCGAACAATCATCAGTTGTTCAGAGCTACGCACTGAGCTAAGACGCGAGAAAGTGATTATGATTGTGTAATGAGTTGGGAAAAAAATAGCACAGGGCCTCTGTCTAACAGACCCCTACCACTCCCAAGGACCCACGTGGCTAAGAGGTAATTTAATGTTAGGAAAGATTCGGAAACGTCTGAACTTGAAAGTGTTTTGAGTCTGAAGTCGGAAGTTTAACGACTAACACCCATTAAGGAGGTTGAAGTGAGAAGAGTGGTGTTTGAGGATACTAGTCCTCCAGTTAGCATATATAGAAATGTTGCACATAGGGATGTTCAAGAGAAGGTCCAATCACATGAGTCTGCAAATGTTCATGTGCAGCAATCATTGAGATGCTCTACATGTGTCTCACATCCACCTAATAGATATGTTCCATATTTGGATTTTGTTATGCTAACAGATGTTGGTGAGCCTTCTTGCTACAAAGAGGCCTCTCCCCTCATTTGTACTTGGTTAGAAGCTTGAGGAGCTTAGTCCATGCTCTTGGCAAGCTCATTTCTAATCCACATGAGTTTACCCATTTCATGGTCTACTCATTTTGTGTCTCACACATTCTTTGTTTTGCGAGAGTACTTTACTTTTCATTTTGCTTCCGCGTGCGTACTCTCTACATGGTATCAGAGCGCTATGTGGAGGTCTTGGTGGTGCATTTGGCGGTCATTTTGGTGGTGGTGGTGCTTGACTGGTGATGGTTTTGCTTTCTCCTCATTGAGGGAGGCTTTTGCCATCATTTTTGCTCTTTTGGGCCTCATTTTGGGCTTGCCCAACCTCTCGCCCCTTCTTATTCATCATTTTGTATCCCCTTTAAGCTTATTTTCACTTCTCCCACCTTTTTTATTTGTTCATTGGATTTCACTATTTCATCTATCTTTCCCACCCTCTCACACTTGGTTATGACATATTTTGATGTATTTTATAGTGCTCGTAAGTGCTTTGACTGCATTTGAAATGTATCTCCATTTGTAGAGTGGTTATAACCACTATGTACTGCTCTTTGTACTTGAGTGTAATGTCTTCAAAATCGTTTTGTACTTCTACTAAGGATCTTGTTCGATAACTACATCCATAATTTAAATTGGTTTGTTTGAAACTTGATCATCATGTTACTGTAAGCCATCGATCTGTTTGGATCTCTTACATCAATTTGTGTGGGAGCTCGAAGCTTCCATTTGCGTGAAACTTGAAGCTTCAGACTGAACGACCTTCCTCTCAGTAGATGCATATATATGCACAAGAGAACGAAGGAGAAGAAGATTCGGTGGCACTTGTAAGTAGTAGGCATTGGGGAAGGAGTCTATGACAGGCTACACATGGTTGCCTCAGAAGGATCACAGAAGGGCATTGGCTTGATGTGTAGTGTTGGCTCCAGCAGAGCAGGGAGACCGTGGAAAAATCAAGCAGAAGAACCTATCGCTTTGCTCTCTGTCAAGAGTGAGACAACAGAGAGAGAGAGAGAGAGCAACAGCAGGGCCTGAACCTCTGATCGCAAGGAGTTTTCATGCTTCCCGAAAAGCTCACAGAAGAGAATCGCTTCAGAAATGTAATCGTCGAGCCCAGGTGTGGTGACAAGAAGCTCACGATAGGCCTGTCTGTTGGCTTCAACGATCTCCAGCAACGATACGAACAGGAGGAAGCAAATCCACTGTGCAGCCATTTCTTCTACAAGCAATAACCTCTCTGACATTGTCTACAAGGGAGAGAGCGAAGTCTTCACCTGTGCGGAGAACCGATTCATCAAAACAGTGACATTGTATGCAGGGGAGAGAGAGAAGTCTTCACCTGTGTGGAGACGGCTTGACCAGGTTCAAGCCAAGGATCGGGGGGCTGGTAACATATAGAGAAGACAGTGAAGACGAGGACCCCAAGCATAAACAAGCCAAACATGGCATTGTTGAGCACCTTCACAACCTACTGCCCCATGCTGCTCTTCATGTTGCCTACTCCGGAGCCTGGTATCCACTCTTGCACGAGCTGAATCATACATTGCATCTAGCAATCTCCTCTGGTCACCTGTAGGGTGCAAAATTACTTGGTCCTGCCATCACTGGCACTGCAACAGCAAGTCAGAAATGCTCTCTGAGCCATTGAGTGGCCACTGCTCACAGTAGAAGTGTGCACTCTCCTATGACAGGCATTCTGACAATGAGTGAATGCTCTGGCAGGGACGACTGACAAGAATAGCTTCGGATGTGGCAGATATTGCAGGAAGATATGGAACTACCACGGTTTTTGGAAAATGAATCTTTGATTCTCTCTCATTCATCAATCACGTGGCTTTAGTTTATGGTGTTGTAGGAATCTCCGTTCACATCAGATATCATAGATGCATCCATCGAATCTACTACTAGATAACGACATAATTCTCATATGAATTGCAATTGGGTCGAGTCCCACATTTCTTGCGCCCCTTAGTTTCCATATATCGAGCTAATCCCTCTTGTTATATACGACATGATTGCTCCTACTTCATCTACATTTGTATTCGCATGAGTGCATCTCCATTTTGTATCCAGGAGGCACTCCATTTCTAGTCTATTTCCATTTTATATTGTATTTCCTTTGTATTTGGGTACCTTGCCATGTGCTTCTACCAATTGTATTCATTCTCCTTTCAGGAGACTTATCCCACATATGAAGTACTTTTGAGAGCCCCTCCCAAATCTATAGCTATCTAATTGGGGTCATGTGATATTTTTGAATTCAAGTATTTGCTACAGATACTCTCTCTCCATTCTACGTGAGTAAGAAAACTTGAACATTCTCATCACTTAACATTTGATTGACCTTCCTATGGGGAGATTTTATATTTTCCAAGTTGATCCACGAACTCAGTGAGTGGAATCTCACTTAGCATACTGTTGGCACTCATGTAGGCACGAATTAGCACATCTTAGCCACTTGCCTAAGGGTTCCAACCCCAACAGTAGCACTCATTCTACTCACTACAGGAGTCACTTTTGAATGTTCTAAGGTTAACCCTACCTTTTGACTCTATGTTGGCACACTCAAGGCACTAAGTGCCCCTTCATTGTACATCAAGCATTTAAGAGAAAAGTGTTTTGTGTGTGCATACTTGTGGGTTGGAGGCTAGTCTAAGCCCACCCACAAGCTTCTTCAAGTCTCTAAGCCTACTCTAAGGCTCAATCGGTGTACATCGGGCTCATGTAAGCTCTATTCCCTCACGTCGACTCATCTTGGTGTTTTGCAAGAGTAGGGCTACTCTAAGCCCCCCCCCCCTCCCCAAGAATTTTTTGTGTGGTTCCCAGTTGTTCATTTCAAGCTTTGCAATTATTTCGAAGTGGTCTTTTGGCAAGTATCTTTGATAGTGTTTCTAAACACTTTATCCTCAAAGCTTTGTAATGACCAAAAGTGAAGGTAGTTCATCATCTATGGCTAACTTCTTACCCTCTTTCACCCCTATTTTTATGCCTAAGGATGAATGCCTCAATGGACAAAATTACAATCTATGGAAAGATGTCATGCACTCATATCTCTACACAAACCTCCTTCATGAGGTAGTACATGGGTCAGACCCCAAACCCGATAGGGATACCAACTTAGACAATTGGCATGTGTGGAATGTCAAGGACAAAAGAGCTTTAGGTCAGCTCTTACTTGCCTGCGACAAACTAACGAAAGGACATATCACTGCCTGCAAGACATCCAAGGATGCTTGGGATATGTTAGCTGCTTTGTATGAAGACAAGACCCCTTCAAAACTATATGCATTAGAGGCCGAGTTTCATAATTTGACCATTAGGCCACACGACACAATTACCAAGGTCATAGCCCAATTTGAGGATTACCAGCGTAAATTAGCACTATGTGGTAGGTAGATCTCTAGTGAAGACATGGCCATTCGGCTTCTCAACAAGTTACCTAAGTCGTATGAGAAATTTGTCACAACTTTGTATAATCGCGGCCAAGTCTTATCTTGGGAAGAGGTTCGTCGAGTATTGCTCCTTCATGACTCACGAGCCAAATCGCCTTCCTCACAAGAGTCAGCCATGAAGGCCAAAGGCCCATTCAATAAGGGCAAAACCACAAGTCATCATGCTAGCAAGGGATCTAAGCAAGGATCGCATAATTCTTTGAAGAAGTTCACCTGTAATTTTTGTGGAAAATCAGGACACTTAGAAAAGTTTTGCTACAAAAAGAAACAATCATCAAAGGCTTCTATGTCTAGGCAAGCATCCAAAGGATCCCAACATAGATCCCACTGCTCAAGTGAGGAACTCTTCATCTCCATAGAAGCCAATGCCCTAGTTATTTCTAGCTCCCCGCATGAGTGGATCTTTGATAGCGGAGCTACCTCCCATATGTTCAAAGACAAGGACTCCTTTCAAGAACTCGAAGAGCACACGGGGGAATTCTATCTTCGCAATAACAAAAGCTTACCCATTGAAGGAAAAGGGAAAGTTCAAATTACCAACAATCAAGGTGAATGCAAGTCTTTATCCAATGTTCTTTTTGTTCCAAATTTATGTATGAATCTACTTTCCGTCAAGGCCATTACAGATCAGGACAAACAAGTATGGTTTGATAACACCTCAGTTAAGGTAGTTGATCCCCATACAAAGGATGTCATTGCTCAAGGTATTGAAGAAAAGGGCCTCTACAAGCTATCTTGATTTGTATCCAAAGAATCAACCTCAAGTTTGTGGCACCAAAGATTTGGCCACACTTCTTACTTATCCAAAATCTCTTCATCCCAACTTGTGAAGGGATTGCCAAAGATCGGGCAACTTACTAATGTCTGCCAAGCTTGCACCCAAGGCAAGCAACATAGGGCCCTAGTTCCCAAGGAAGCTTCCACACGAGCGAGGAACCCTCTAGCCCTCATCCACATGGACTTATGTGGACCTATGAACACCCCATCCCTGAGTGGATCCCTCTACTTTTATCTTCTAGTAGATGACCACTCTCGCTATATTTGGGTGTACTTTTTGAAGTCAAAGGCAGACACATTCTCTAAGTTTCAAACTTGGATCAAGGAAGTTGAGAATGAAGCTTCGACTAAAGTCAAAACCATCAGATCAGATGGAGGTGGTGAGTTTATCAATCATGACTTTGATAACTTTCTCAACCAGAAAAGGATCAAAAGACAAGTCACTCAGCCTCATACTCCATCCCAGAATGGAGTAGCTGAAAGGAAGATACATAGTGTGATGGAAATGGCACGAACAATGCTTCATCACAAGGATCTATCCTACAAGTTCTGGGCAGAAGCCGTGCATATTGTTGTTCACATTCTTAATCGAGGATTTACAAGTGCATTACACAACAAAACACCCTTCGAAGCCTACTATGGAAGAAAACTAAATGTGAATTACTTTCCAGTCTTTGGTAGTGAAGCTTTTGTCCATGTACCAAAAGAAGATAGAAACAAGTTACAATCAAAGTCCAAGAAACACATATTCATAGGGTACAATGACCAATCAAAGGCATACCATCTATATGATATGGAAAACCACTCCATCACCATTTCGAAGGATGTGATCTTCAATAAAGTTTCCTCATACTCAAGGAAAAATTCAAGTACAAGTCTTAGTCCACCTATCTACACTTCAGAGGGGGACTCGGCATTTCCAAACTCCAACTCAAAAGCCAGTACTTCACAACAACCACGCCGATCTCAAAGGCTTCTTGATAAGTGCCAATGCAAACAAAGTCATTATGTTAATTACGCTCCAATGCACCAAATTCAGCAAATTCCAGAGCCATCCAACTATAAAGAAGCTCAAGGCCAACCAAAATGGGAAACAACTATGAAAAAGGAACTGGATGCAATAGCGAAGAAGAAGACTTGGACATTAGTTCCCAAACCAACCAACCATCAAGTCATAGGAGTCCAGTGGATATACAAAGTCAAATACAAGTTTGATGGCACTCTAGATAAATATAAGGCAAGATTAGTCGCTAAAGGATACAAGCAACAACATGGCATTGACTATGAAGAAACCTTTGCTCCTACTGCAAGATTCACAACCATAAGAATCATCTTAGCACTAAGTGCTCACTTTAAGTGGCCCATTTACCAGTTGTACGTCAAAAGTGCATTCCTCAATGGAGATCTTCAAGAAGAAGTATATGTTGAACAACCTGAAGGCTTCAAGATCAAAGGCAAAGAAGATCAAGTCTACAAGCTTCACAAGGCACTTTATGGACTCAAGCAAGCTCCTAGGCTGGTATGAAAAGATTCACAATTTCTTTGAAGACAAGGGATTTCACAGAAGCAATGTTGATGCTAATCTCTATATCTGTCAAAAGGAGTCTTTAGTAGCCATCATCATTCTCTATGTAGATGACTTGATCTTGACAGGCTCAGATGAAGAACGCATCCAGTTTATCATCACACAGCTTCACCTTGAGTACTCTATGACAAATCTTGGATTACTACACTACTTCTTGGGTATGGAAGTTTGGCAAACAAAAGAAGGTATATTCCTATCACAGAAGAAGTACTGCTCTGATCTACTTTCCAGATATAACATGGATCAGTGTCGCTCAGTTTCTACACCACTTGATCCAAACATCAAGCTTACACTGGAGGACTCATCATCACTTGTGGATGTGCATACCTATAGACAGCTTGTTGGTTCATTACTCTATCTTGCCAACACTAGACCAGATATTGCTTATGTAGTTGGTATACTCAGTCAGTTTTCACATCAGCCTCGTCAGACTCATTGGGATGCTGCTCAAAGACTACTTCGCTACCTTGCCCTCACCCGACATCATGGTCTTTGGTATAGAGGGGGCATCGAACTCGCCTGATATTCTGATTCAGATTCGACTAGTGATCCTGATTCTCGATGGTCTACTTCTGGGTATATATTCTTGCTTGGCTCAGGACCTATCTCTTGGGCAAGTAAGAAGCAGCCTATAGTTGCACTATCATCTCCTGAGGCAGAGTATCGAGCATCGAGCTTTGCAGCATGTGAGGCCATTTAGCTTTGATGTTTATTATCTGACATTGGTGTTTTGCAGGATACTCCGACATGTCTTCGCACGGACAGCCAGTCAGCCTTGGCCATCACCAAGAATCTAGTGTTCCACGCTCGGACGAAGCACATCGAGATCTAGTACCACTTCATCCGTGAGAAGCTCATATCTCAGAAGATTACTCTCGAGCAGTGTACCTCTCAAGAGAACCTGACAGACATGTTCACGAAGGCTCTAACTCCAGTTTCGCTTCAGCGCTTGGTGGACCTCAACAACATTCAACTACTCCAAAATGGAGCTGCAAAGGGGGTGTTGACAACATGATTGCTCCTACTTCATCTACATTTGTATTCGCATGAGTGCATCTCCATTTTGTATCCAGGAGGCACTCCATTTCTAGTCTATTTCCATTTTATATTGTATTTCCTTTGTATTTGGGTACCTTGCCATGTGCTTCTACCAGTTGTATTCATTCTCCTTTCAGGAGACTTATCCCACATATGATGTACTTTTGAGAGCCCCTCCCAAATATTTATATAAGGAGGGCCTCTCCCCTCATTTGTACTTGGTTAGAAGCTTGAGGAGCCTACTCCATGCTCTTGGCAAGCTCATTTCTAATCCACATGAGTTTACCCATTTCATGGTCTACTCATTTTGTGTCTCACACATTCTGTGTTTTGTGAGAGTACTTTACTTTTCATTTTGCTTCTATGTGCGTACTCTCTACATGGAGATCTTACCGATGAGATCTATATGGAACAACCAGAGGGTTATGTAGTTCTTGGCAAAGAAAGTCTAGTTTGTAAGCTCAAGAAGAGCCTATATGGACTTAAACAGTCCCCTAGACAATGGTACCAAAAGTTTGATGCTTTTATGAAGTCTCAAGGCTATACTTGAAGCAATGAGTGATCATTGTCTCTACACATATAGATGCTCAAATGGTAGCTTCATATGCTTGATACTTTATGTCGATGATATGTTGATTGCTGGGAAGTCCTCTTATGACTTGCCAATTCTCAAAAAGAAGTTGAGTCAGACATTTGATATGAAGGATTTAGGGGACATATTCTTGGCATGCACATTACTCATGATAGAAGTAAAAGATACATATACTTGTCTCAAAGTGAGTACATATCCAAAGTACTTCATAGGTTCAATATGCAGGGTGGAAAAGCATTGAGTACACCTTTACCCACATATGTGAAATTGAGCAAGGATGATTGCCCCAAATCAGATGAGGAAAAGGAATTCATGAACAAAATTCCTTATTAGTCTGTTGTTGGTAGTCTCATGTATGATATGGTAGCTATGAGACCAGACATTGCCTTTGGAGTGGGAGTTATGAGTAAATATATGTCTAATCCTGGCAAGCAACATTAGGAAGGGATCAAGATGATTTTGAGTTATCTGAGTGGCACTAAGGACAAGTGTCTATGATTAGGTAGAGGAAAAGCATCCATGATTCTGACTATGCTAGTTGTGTAGACAATAGTAATTCTACATCAGGGTACATTTTTCATGTTGTTGGAGGTGCTATCTCTTGGAGATCTCATCTTCAAGAATGTACAATTGTTTCCACCACAGAAGCAGAGTATGTTGCAGCAAGTGATGCATGTAAAGAAGCATTGTGGCTTTCTCATCTTGCTTGTGACATGGGTCTACCTCAGCATGTACCTCATTTGCTAGTGATAGTCAGAGTGCCATTGTTTTGGTTAAGAATCCGGTCTATCATGCAAAGGTCAAGCACATTGAGGTGAGGTATCACTTCATTAGAGACTGCTTAGCCACTAAGTGCATTATTCTTGAGAAGCTTCATACTCGAGATAATATTGCAGATGCTTTGACTAAAGCTCTACCATAGGATAGCTTTCGACACCGTTGCCACTTGATGGGGGTTACTTGATTCATTATCTTACACAGTCACTTGTATACTGTGTAACATGCCCATTAGGTGGGAGGTATAGTTGTATACTTACACTCAGGTATTCTTTATCATTCTTCATTTTTTCTCCCATATTTACTTTGGTCGTATTGTCCTTTAGTGGGAGATTTTTACCATTAGTGTCCATGTGAAAGGCCAAATGGCCACCAAACACTTTTGTATATGTTCTTTAATAAAACATATACTAGCTTGGTTAACCACAGATTGTAAGTTCAACCGCATTTGTAACATCTAAGAAGTTTGTGTTTGTGCTCCTTATGTATTGTGTTTTTCTACATATTTTGCACCCTTTGTGCGGAGTATCATATGCAGTGCTAGGAGCTTGGTTTTCTACTTAGAGGATATCATCACGGAGCTCTCAAGAAGGAGAACAACATTGTGGTGCATCGCCATCGAAATACTTCATGCATAGGAACACAAAACTCACCATGAACAAGCTACAATTTATGTACATGTCTAACTAAACCATCTTTTGGGAAGGAGGAGTGTTGCATTTTTCCCAAAATGCAGCCTTCATAGACATGTTTAGAAGGTGCCTCTAGTTTGGGTAGATAGGACAAGATTTCATATTTTTGTGAGCCAAGTAAACTAGCAAATTATAGATGACCAAGCATGCATGCCAAAGTTTTGCATCTGAGATAGCTTGAGAATCATGAACTAAAAATGTTGGATCATTCACAAATTTTGTATATCATATGAGCTTATACAATATTGCATGGCATAAAATTTCAGAAGAAATAATGACACCATAATTTGAAAGAACATGAACTATACATCTTTCATTAACAAATTTGACAACCAAGCCAATCTTGCTTAATGCTAAAAGTTAAAATAGATTTTTCTTGATTTTGACACATATAAGGCATCTGACAATGTGAAAGCACTCCCTTCACTAGTGGTCATAATGATCTTTCCAAGTTCCACTACAAGATAAGAGGAATTGTTAGCAAATGTGATAGTATTCCATGTAGGGGTAAGCTCAAGTGAAATGAAGAAACTATGCTTTAGGTTAATATGTGTGGTTGCACCACTATCAAAGTACCAAAATCTTAATCTACTATAAACATACACTACTCATGAGGAGTTGGGTTATAGATTTAAACAATAGTATTTCCCCATTCCTTATTCTAAACAAGATATACTTTGTTTTAGGTGTAGAGGCCTCTGCAACAACCATTCTAACTGCCTCATTTGCAAATAGTTTAGGACAACTCCTTATGACATTATCATTTGCCTTAAATACTTGCAAATTTGTTTTACCTTTTTTTTTCTTGTCATCTTTCTCTTCCTTCTTTAGTTGTGCAACATTAGCAAATTTATGCTTACTAGTAGATGAGCTCCATTAACCTTTGCCCTTCTGACTAGCTAACAAAGCTTGATCTATAACACACATAATTGACCTAAGGCATCTAGATTACCTTTCATCATCAATAGAAGAGTACAAGAAAAGAATCTTATATGAATTTGGAAGACCATTAAGATCATTCTGCATGTGAACTATTTTACAAGATTTCATCTACACAAATCAATTGCTCCTTCAAATCTTTGATCTTTGTCAAAAAAAAATCCATCAAATCTCCTTTATCCACATATCACTCTTCAACTATTTTCTGAGGTAAGGAACACAAGAATCATTTCTTGTAATGTTGGAAGAGTATCCCAAGCATCTTTTGTTGTCTTGCATGATTGAATGTGAGGGATAAGTACATGTTTGCTAGATAAATCTATCATTGCATGTGCATATGCATCTCTACCATCCCAAGAAAGTTGCTCTATAGTAGGTGTACCAAGAACCAAAGCACAACTAGGAAATTGAAGATCATCATCTTTAACACCATGTACAACATCTTCAATCAGTATACTTGCAGGTGTAGTAGGATGTTTTTTAACACCCTATATAATATTCCACAACCCTTTTGCTCCCAATTCATGATGTATCATCTATGCCCATAATGGATAATTATTACTATCCAACTTATCCTCAACAACCAACAGATGGAATACATCATTTCTTTCAGCCATGGCCAGTGAGTAAATACCTTGATGTAGAAAAATTGAATGTATCTCAAAAAATTGAACAGAGACACTTATGGAGTTCTACTAAATTTATAGTAGAATTTAAGCTGCATGTATTGGCAAACGAAAATTGTTTTATGTGTCTGGTAGAAAAGGAAAAAATTGCTTGCATAGTCGTTATGATAGTGTGTTCAAACGTCAAAACGAGATCAAATCAAAATTTTGATGCCATAGAGCGAAGCCATTTTGAACTTTGAATTGCCCTGATTATGCTCACCATTTTTCATGTGATTCTAAGACTATGATCGGAGGGGTGTCCACAACATCCTAGAGGAAGCAATGACCTACTTTAATACCAATTGTTGGAGATCAAGGTACATGGAAGCACACAAACAACACAAGGAAGAAGAAGAAGCCTATAGAACAACACAACATAGAATATATCACAAACTGAATGTACAAAGATAAATGAACCATTAGCATTATAGGAATATATACAAGCTTGGGGAAAAAACCTCCTAAAGAGGGAAAAAAGTGCCCCGACAATCCTAAGTGAGTTCACACACATCACCACGTGTATATAGCAACATACATGCTCAAGGTAATCATGTATACTTACAAGATGGATCATGTACTAACATCGCACTCTGAATGACACACAAGATCTGCAACATGCTAGAGGTATCTCTCACTGCATTCAAGCATCTAAGGCTAGTCGATATTGAGGCCATAGGGTTGCAAAAAAATGAATGCCTACTATTTGGTTTGTTTGTGGCACCCATTAAGGAATGCTTGTGGGCATATTACTCATTGTTGATGTTTTTTCCATCCCTATATATGCAAACATTTGAATATGCCTTTGTCATTGGTTTTTTTTAGCGTAGTTCCCATGTTTTTTGCCACAACCCATGGCAGTTAGTGAAAGATTGATAGGATATGTAGTGCAAATGAAAATGGAATGCAAACAAGTCCAACAACATGGATCAATGTAGTTGGATTGGCTTGCTATATCTTGGAAAAAGATCGTTAAAGGTATAATAGATACACTATTGATATAGGATGATAGGCACAAGATATGCATCCTCAAACAACTCCAAAGAAAGTTTAAGGATGCTTCAAAGACATCCCATTGAGGAGACTGATCCTATGATGTATGCTAAGAGGGGGGAGTAGAGCACACAAAAATTATACACGGATTACTTTTTAGTTAGCATTTCCTTGAGAGCTATGATTTTTGTAACATTATTTTTGCATCTCTTCTCACTTTTAGAGTAATCTTGTATTATTCATGTATTTTTTATTACCAAAAAAAGGAAAAAAATAATATTAAACAAAGAAAAAGAGACTTGTCATATCCAGTCAAAAGTCTGAGATGATTCACCACTATAATCATGAAGTAGCAATCTACCATTGGTTAGCGAAACCATCCACCTATGTTTTTTCTTCTTGGAGACAACCACGTCGGAGACCACAACTTCACATCAAGTATGTTCTATTATATTCTTACCTACTAGCTTAGGTATCCTCAAACCCATCTTTTGCACCACGATTTTACTTTGCATCCCAGAGTATGCATGCATAGGGATACATTACATGGCCATGCACAAGCACTTACTTTATGTAACCCATGTTTATTTTGCAGTAGACATAGGACCACAAAGGATCATCCATTTTGTAGTAGACTCCATATAGTTTGTGGAGCTCCACACATGGAAGGTGAAGAGAAGTGCTTGAACTACTCAAATTGATACCACCCACCTAGAGTCAACAAAAATCTTGTTAAGGACGGCAAGATCTCGGAGGGGGATTTTTACATAGCTATGGTGAGGCACCCAAAACTTCTTCAAAGTTCATTTGAACTTCCCATTTCTTATTTAAATAACTCTTGTATCTTTTATCTACCGTTGTACAAATCCCATGAAATTGCGTAGTATGAAAGAGTTGTATATAGTAGACACTTTATTAGCATTTCATTGTATTGGAGGGAAGTGTCTTCCCTCACAAAATCCTACAAGAAAGAAGAGCTTTAGGAGTTGCTTCTTTTAGTTTTAGAAGCTCTTCAAAATGAAAAAGGAATGGTCTTGGAATAAGCCTATATAAAGGCCAAGACCTATATAATCCTATATAAGAGACATTTTTCATTGAATGTAGATTGAGCTCTCTTCTTACAAAACTCATGTATGTAAAGGACCCTTTTTGTTGAATGTAGAGTGAGATCTCATCTTGCAAAAATTATTTGTGATTATTCATGCTTTTTGAGTGAGTGCATTGCTTGATTTTGGGGGCTTGACACTAATTTTGGAGTTGTGAAAGTATTATCTACCTTGATTGCATCTTTTTGAAGTACTTTGGCTTGATTTAACGCTTGCTTAGGTGATTAATGTGAGAGAAGGAAAATTCCCCATAGGTTTGTGAGCTTTGTACAAGTTCATAAACCTAGTCTTCTTGTATTTTTAATGATTTAGATTTGTGAAAAGGCCCTAGGATCTTCCAATACTAAAAACCTTTGAGCATACACACTTAATTAAACAAGATGATAACTGAGAGATAGAAAGAAACTTGAGACAAGAATATGTAACGTAAGCAAATTGCTTACTCACTAAATGTAGATGGCAGAATGAAGCATATCACTAGATAGCTCTCATGAAACTCTATCTATCTAGCCTAAAAAAGTTTTACCCAAAATGTACAAAAAAATGGCTAAGTCCTAAGTTGGATTGCTAGAGATGGACCATATGTACATTGATTTCCAACAATCCCTCCTTAAATGTCATATTGATACAAGCTTCAGTAACATGCACATCTTCTCATGACTATCTCTAGTCAATGTTTTGGTAAATATATCTCCAACAATCTCACTAGAAGGAACATAAACTAGCTCAATGTGCTTCTTTGCTATTTGTTCTCAAATATAGTGGTAGTGAACCTCTATATGTTTTTTCCTTGCATGATCCACTGGATTTTTTGCTATAGTTATTTCACTCTGGCTATCTGAAAATATGTGAATGGGTTCATGTACTCTTACATCTAGATAACTGAAAATCTTCTGCAACCGAAGTGAATCCAAAGTAGTTGTAAATGCTACACAATATTCAGCTTCACATGATGAAGTTGCAATAGTGGGTTGTCTCTTTGAATGCCATGTTGATATATTTAGGTAGTGATGTGTGTGAACACACTAGGACCGCCGGGGCACTTTTTTCCCTCTTTAGGAGATTTTTCACCCCCGGCTTGTATATACGGCTACTGCCCTAATGGGCTACTTATCTTTGTACATACTCTAGTAATACATTCAGTATTGTGTGTTTTGTGCTCCAAGCTTCTTCTTCTTCCTTGTGTTGTTCGCGTGCTTCCGCAGACGTCTAACTCCAACAATTGGTATCAGAGCAGGTCCTCGCTTCATCTAGGGTGCCGTCGACACTCCTCCGTTTGCAATCTCAGAATCATACGAATTTTGGTGAGCATACTCAGGGTGTTTCCGAGATCAAAACCGCTTCACTCTCTGGTGTCGAAATCGTGATTTGAGCTCGTTTCTACCTTCGAACGCACTATCGTAGTTGTGCAGGCTATTTCGTCTTTTTGTGCCAAAGGTATATATCTGTTTCTGTTCGCCAGTATAAGCGTCTCAAAGTCTGCTACAGGTTTAGCAGAACTCGTCTGGGTAGTTCCGTTCAACTTTTTGAGATACAGTCAATTTTTTGCATCAAGGTATTTTAGTCACCGGCCATGGTTGAAAGCAGTGATGTATTCCGTATGTTGGCTGTTGAGGATAAGTTGGATGGTACCAACTACCCATTATGGGCTTATATGATGCGACATGTATTGGTTGCAAAAGGACTGTGGAACATTGTACAGGGTGTTGAAAGACGTTCTGTTACACCTGCAACTACAGGTACTGCAAATACAGGTGCTGGAGCTGATGAAGATGGTGTCGAAGATGATATTGTGCAGATTCCTGTTCGTGCTGCTGTTTCTGTTGCACCTACTACTACAGAGCAGATTTGTTGGGATGGCAGAGATGCCTAGGCACATGCATTGATAGCCTTGTCTGTCAAACGTGCCATTATTCCTCATATTCGCTCTTGCAGAACAGCTAAGGATGCTTGGGATACACTTACCACATTGTACCAAGCTAGG
This sequence comes from Ceratopteris richardii, assembly GCA_020310875.1. Lineage (NCBI taxonomy): Eukaryota > Viridiplantae > Streptophyta > Polypodiopsida > Polypodiales > Pteridaceae > Ceratopteris > Ceratopteris richardii. The sequence goes on from CM035435.1 coordinate 53,231,264, forward strand.
AATGAGGCTCGTGTTGCTTACCTCCCAAAACAGTTGGAGAGTGAGCACATGAATGAAGGTGATTCTATGGACAGTTTCCTAAGGAAGATCAAAGGCTTGAAGGAACAATTGATTTCTGTTGATGAGGTTATACCAGATAGCTCACTTGTGCAGATCGTTCTGAATGGTCTTCCTAATTCATATCAGAGTTTTGCTTCTACTCTTCGGTTGATGATGAAAGGCAATCCAAATGCCTTATCATTTGAGGAGTTAGTCTCTGTTCTGTTGCAGGAAGATCAGTCCAGGCAAAATAGGTCCATTATGCGAGTTGCAGATCAAGCTTTCCTGGCTAGTCAGAAGGGCAAAGGAAAATGGAGCTCTTCAACTAGTAAGCAGAAATCTGCTAATTCTGCATATTTGAAGAAGGAAGATAAAGATGAGAAGAAATCAGAAAAGCAGAAATTGTTTTGTAAGTACTGTAAAGGGAATGATCATATCATAAAGAACTGTCCAAAACTGGCTGCTAAAGAGGCAAAGAAGAAAGAGGCTGGAATGGTTGTTGCAGAGGCCTCTACACCAAAAACAGAGTCTGCAAATCTTGTGCAGGAAGAAGAATGGGCGTTTACTAATGTCTGCAGTTTTGACCCATCTTCTCATGAGCAGTGCATGTCTGCAGTAGACTCAGATGTTTGGTATTTTGACAGTGGGGCGACCAAACATATTACCTCGCAGCACAGTTTCTTCTCTTCACTCGAGCCTGCCCCTACAGGGAATACTGTTACATGCACCAACAACTCCTCTTATCCTGTTATGGGAGTTGGTAAGATCATTTTGACTACTACTGATGGTAGTTCTTTCACTTTGTCAGATGCTCTATTTGTGCCACGGATCAAAAAGAACCTGTTATTAGTTTTTGCATTAGCCAAGATTGGCTTGGTTGTGAAATTTGTTGATGACAGGTGTACAGTTCATGATCTGTAAAATGGCGATGTGATTATTCCTTCTGGCATTTTATGTCGTGGGCTGTATAAGCTCATAGACTATGAAAGATCAAAAAATGATTTGGCATGTGCAGTAAATGATTCTCAGGCTATGTCAAATGCAAAGCTTTGGCATGCACGCTTTGGTCATCTGAATTTTGCTAGTTTGCTACGCCTGTAGAAATATGAAATGGTGTCCTCATTGCCCAAACTTGAGGCACCTGGAAAACATGTTTGTGAAGGCTATATTTTGGGCAAAATGCAGCGTTCATCCTTTCCAAAAGATGGTTCAATTCGGGCTACTCAGAAACTGCAGCTTGTACATAGTGATGTCTGTGGTCCTATGCAAACACCTTCTTTTGGAAATTACCTTTACTTCGTGACGTTCATTGATGATTTTTCTAGGCATGCATGGGTATATCCACTCAAAGCAAAGTCCGAAGTGTTCATGTGCTTTAAACAGTTTTTGGTTTTGGCTAAAAATCTGTCAGCATGTAAAATGGGCACCCTCCGTTCTGATCGAGGGGGGGAATATATGTCTTCTGAATTTAATGCATTTCTGGTTGAACGTGGGATAAAACACTAGTGTACAGTGCCGTATACACCTCAACAGAATGGAGTTGCTGAACGAAAGAACAAGTCACTCATGGAGATGGCGAGGTGCATGGTCAAGAGTCAGGCTTTACCACATAACTTCTAGCTTGAGGCTGTCATGTGTGCAGCATATGTACTGAACAGGTGTCCCACTAAAGCGCTGCAATCTATCACTCCATATGAGGCTTGGCATGACCGCAAGCCATTTGTTGCTCATCTACGTGTTTTTGGTTGTTTGACATATGCACTAGTGCCTGAACAACATCGTAGAAAATTGGATGATAAGGCAGTAAAATGTATTTTTGTTGGGTACAGTTCTAAAAGTAAAGGCTATCGTTTGTATCATCCTCAGACTAAACGCATTATGGTTAGCCGTGATGTTGTCTTTGTGGAAGATGCTATTCAGCCATTGCTTTCATGTACTAAGGAGACATATGTTAGCTCCAAAGACATGTATGATACTTTGATGCCTCTTTTTACAGGTGGGCAGTCTAGTGCTGGTCCTAATGAGGCAACTTCTCAGCCTTTGGAGGTTTCATATGATGATGCAAATCATTCCATTTCTGATGCAGATTTACATGATGCACTTGTTGATGAGAGAGCTGATATTGAGCAGGCAAAAACTATGCCAAAATGGCTGGTGCAGACTTTGCGTGATAGCAAATTAGATGCACCTTTGTCATACCGTACTCGTTCAGGCTCTCATAGTGCCTCCTTTGCATCAGATTGCTATGCTATGGCTGCGTCTAGTCTCTGTGATGAGAATGAGCCTGTTTCTTTTGATGAAGCACAGAATTCAGTAAATTGGATGGCTGCTATGCAATCTGAATATGATGCTATAATGAAGAATGGTACATGGTCTTTATGTGACTTGCCTCCTGGCAAGAAGGCCATTGGCACTAAGTGGGTACAAGTTGAAGCGTAAACCTGATGGTACAGTTGACAGGTATAAGGCTAGGCTTGTTGCAAAGGGTTATGCACAGGAAAGAGGCATTGATTTTGATGAGACCTTTACACCTACATGCCGTATGACTATTGTTCGGAGCATTTGTGCACTTGCAGCCCATCATGGTTGGAATGTACATCAGTTGGACATTAAAACAACATTTCTCAATGGTGACTTGCATGAAGAAGTGTATGTTTTTCAGCCCCGTGGCTTTGTGCAGAAAGGGCATGAAAACCAGGTGTGCAGGTTAAAGAAGGCGTTATATGGTTTAAAGCAAGCACCACGTGCTTGGTATGAGAAGATACATGCCTATCTGATTGCACATGGTTTTGAGAACAGTCCAACTGAAAGCACCTTATATGTTAAGCGTGCTAATGATGTGCTTCTGATCATTGTTGTCTATGTTGATGAGATGCTCCTCACTGGTCCTATTGAGAAGCATATTGCTGATTTTAAGGCTGATTTGCATGCCTCATTTGAGATGTCTGATTTGGGGCATTTGCATCACTATTTGGGCATTCAGTTTATGCAAGTTGATGGTGGAATGGCTTTGTGTCAAACGAAATATATTGACACATTATTGCAGCGTTTTGGCCTTCAAGACTGTGAGCCTATTGCCACTCCTATGGAGACAGGTTTACGATTGAGTCTTCATAATGCTGGAGATGCATTTGATGTTGTTCTCTATCAGCAGGCTGTTGGATGCTTGATTTACTTATGCATTACTCGGCCAGATATTCAATTTGTTGTCTCACAGATGAGCAGGTTTATGCATTGCCCAGGAGTCACGCATTGGAAGGCGGTTAAGTGCATCTTTCACTACTTGAGTGGTACTCGGCTACTTGGGTTGTTTTATCCCAAGGGGGGATCACTACCGCCAGATTTGCACTCTTTTTCTGACTCAGATTGGGCTGGTTGCTATGACACTCGTGTGTCCACCAGTGGTTTTTGCTTCATGCTTGGTATCTCATGTATATCTTGGTTGAGCAAGAAGCAGCCTATTGTGGCCACTTCCAGTTGTGAGGCTGAGTATAGGGCAGCTTTCACAGCGACTGTTGAGCGTGTGTGGCTCAGACGCCTTATGGCTGACTTGGGTGTTGGTGAGTCTTCTGCCACCACCATCTTCACTGACAGTCAGAGCGCATTGGCAGTTGCGAGGAACCCTGTGTTCCATGCTCACACTAAGCACATTGAGGTGCATTATCACTATGTCAGGGAGAGGTTCTCTGCTCGGGAGATCAGCTTGGCATATGTGCCCACGCAGGAGAACATTGCAGACCTTTTCACGAAGGCTCTGCCTAGGGAGAAGTTTGAAGCTTTCCGCAAAGCTTTGGGCTTACTTCCTTTTGTGGAGTGATTTCCACATAGCTTGGCACTTCCTTATACATGAGTGCCAGCTCCTTGTTCACCGCATCACTCCCAGGGGGGATTTGTTGATATATTTAGGTAGTAATGTGTGTGAACACACTAGGACCGCCGGGGCACTTTTTTCCCTCTTTAGGAGTTTTTTTTCCCCCGGCTTGTATATACGCCTATTGCCCTAATGGGCTACTTATCTTTGTACATTCTCTAGTAATACATTCAGTATTGTGTGTTTTGTGCTCCAAGCTTCTTCTTCTTCCTTGTGTTGTTTGCGTGCTTCCGTAGACGTCTAACTCCAACAAGCCATGAGATAAGACAATCTCTAAGATAAAAACAAAAACCACTAGTACTTCTTCTAGTGTCTCTATCTCTTACCCAATCAGAATCTGAAAATCCTTTTAGTAATAAATGTGTAGATTTCGAGAATACCATAGCATAATTTGAAGTTCCCTTCAAATATCTGAAGATCTGCTTTACTGCTTTCCAATGTACCTTTGTCAGATTATGCATGAACGGTTGATACTTGAGAAACTGCAAACTGTATATCTGGGTGTGTATTACAAAGATATATCAAGCACCCAATTCATTGACAATATAAAGTAGCATCAAATGACTCTTCATGTGCTACTATTTGTAAAGACGCATTCTGATCCATAGGTGTTTGCATAGGTTTAGCTTCAGTCATTTGAAATCTTTCTAATAGTTTCTCAATGTACTTCTATTGTGTCATATAGATACACTCATCCTTAAACAGAAACTGAATCCCAAGATAATAATGCAAGATTCCTATTTACATCAAATGTCTGCTTCAATTGTTCTTTGAACATATTCAAATCTTCATCTCTAGGACCTGTTATTGAGATATCAAGCTCAACATGTGATGATCCAGATGACACGTATCAGTTTTTTGTTTCTCTGACATGTATAGTGGTCATACCGATATATGTCAGGGATACTTCATTGAGCTTTATTAGATTTATCTACTGAGAGTGATGGCACATTTGTTTCTTGCCAGCTCACTCATTCGCAGATATTAGGTTTTTCCTTATGTCCTGATCTTTATATATTGCACTTGTTGTATTCTTGTTTTTTAGGTCATTCTTGTACATTCCTTTTATGTAATAGAAGAAGAAGAAGAAGATCATTCTTCCTTGCCTCAATCTGTGTGTGTGCTTCTCCTTGAGAGTGAGAGTGTGTGTGTGAGCTCTCTTCCTTATCTCCTTCCTCGTGACATGGTATCAGAGCCAGCGTGGCTGTAGAGAGCTCGTGGAGAAGGCGACGGTGAAGACTACGCGGCAAGGCGTGGAGAAAACCGATTTCACAAACAGCCTCCATTTGCTACGAAAATCGTCGTGCAGGTAGAAGACCTCAAAATCGCCATCTCGACCTCCGTTTCGAGCCCACAAGGTGGGACCCACAGAAAAACCAGGTCAGTTTCAGAAACTGTAACTTGCGTTGTGTTCGGCGACACTCATATATTCCAGATCCAGAATTTCAAGCGATTCCATGTACTGTTGATACACAAAAACTGTGTTTTTCTGAGATCGAACTGTCACGTCATAGTGCGACAGTGTTCAAGCAGAAGTGCTGCTTGTAGTGTTTTGCAGTGTTGTGAATTGTTGCAGAAATGGCAAATGCAGATGGAATGAGTCAGCTTATGAGCAATAAGCTGGACAAGAACAACTTCCATGCTTGGAGATTCAGAATGACGAATTTCTTGATGGGAAAAGGCTACTGGAAGTACATAGAAGGAGAGAATGAAAATGCTCCGCAGTTACCAGAAAGGAATCGGACTGCAGATCAATTAAGAGCATATGAGGAATGGAATCAAGGAGCATGAAAGGTAATGTATTGGCTATCTGTTAGCATACAGGATAGCATGATTGGACACATACATGATGCCAAGACTCCAAAAGAGGCTTGGAACAGTTTGGTCACTTTGTACGAGACCAATACAAAGGCACGGAAATTGCAACTCAAGAACGAGTTGCATACATTGGAGAAAAAGAGCATGTCGGTAAGTGACTACACTCTTAAAATCAAAGGCATATGTGAGTCACTTGCATCTATTGGCGTGAATGTAGATGATGATGATGATAAGGTGGAAGTGTGCCTTCGTGGTTTAGGAGCTGCATATAAGCAGTTCAGAACTTCCATACAAACCAGGGAAAATATTCCGAATTTTGCTGATCTGGTATCTATGCTGATTATTGAAGAAAAGAATCTTGGTGAGGACTCAAACTCCCAAGGAAAGCCCAGTTTTGAGCAGGTATTCTACTCTGGCAGAGGAAGAGGCAGAGGTAGAGGTTTTGGAAGTGGAAGAGGAAACAGTAACCAAGACCAAGGTCAACAACAGAATCATGCAGGAGGAAGAGGACAGTTTCGAGGCAGGGGGAGCCAAAGAGGTCGCAGAAATTTCCAAAGAAATGATTCAGGTAATGATAGTAAAGGATGCTGGAATTGTGGTAAACCTGGACACTTTGAACGTGATTGCAGGTTAAAGAATCAAAATAACAGAAGGCAGCAAAACAACTATGCATCCACAAGTGCAGATGATTCTGAGAAGCTGTTTATGGTTCAACATCACATGATGAATACGATGTCTGCTGGTGTTTCAAAATCGAATGATAATGTCTGGTATGTTGATTCAGGTGCTTCAAATCACATGACCAATCATGCAGAATGGTTTAGTAGTTTGCAGAAAATACCAGTTCTTGGATATGTTGAAACAGGTGATGATACATCGCATCCTATTGAGCATACAGGAAACATAGCATTGTCTATGGAGGACAGGAAGGTAAAACATCTTGCTGATGTGTTGCATGTTCCAAATATAACAAAGAATCTGGTTTCTGTTGGACAAATGGTTGACCAGGGATTACAAGTCAGGTTCAATGCTGATGGATTATATGTAGAAGAGTACAACCAAGATGGACGGTTGGTTGCCAAAGGAAACAAAGTGGGTAGGATGTTCACCTTAAATGTGAAGATTCCTGAAATGAATGCAGACATGTTTGCAAAAGGTGCAGGAGTTATTGTACATATAGAGATATGGCACAAACAGATTGGACATGCAAACTTGCAAAGGCTGAAAATGATGCAGTCAAAGGAGATTGTCCATGGACTACCAAATTTCAAAGTTGCAGAAATGCAAAAGGTATGTGCAGCATGTCAATTTGGTAAACAGTCAAGAGCATCATTTCCACATGACAAGCATGTTAGTGAGAATGTACTAGAAGTAGTACATACAGATGTTTGGGGTCCAGCAAAGACCACATCTATGGGCGGTTGCAGGTTTTATGTTAGCTTCATTGATGATCATACACGCAAAGTAAGGGTATATTTAATTAAAGAGAAGAGCGAGGTGTTCACTCACTTCCAGAATTTTAAAGCTATCGTGGAAAAGCAGACAGGGAAGTACATTCAAACATTAAGATCTGATGGAGGAGGTGAATACATGTCAAATGAGTTCAGCAGTTTTCTAAAAAATCATGGAATTCGGCATCAGTTTTCATGCAGGTACACACCACAACAGAATGGTGTTGCTGAACGCAAAAATAGACATATTGCAGAAATAGCAAGAGCCTTGATGGCTGAGAAGAATATGCCTCATTGTTATTGGACAGAAGCTGTGCATACTGCTGTATACATCATGAACAGAACTCCGACTGCTATTGTACATCAAGTTACACCTGAAGAGAAGTTTACATGTAAAAAGCCAAACTTATCACATCTGAAAGTTTTTGGTTGTATTGCATATGTACATGTTCCAGATGAGTTGAGGACGAAGCTTGATCCGAAAGTAGAAAAATGTGTCTTCATTGGATATTCCCTTGAGCAAAAGGGGTACAAATGTTATAACCCACTCACACGACAGGTGAAGGTGAGCAGAGATGTGGTATTTGATGAAATGTCAAGCTTCTATGCAGATGCCAACGAAGGACTGAATCTTGAACCAAATGACAAAGAAAATGTTGAAAAGTCTAGTGTAGAATCTCAAGTTTTGAGTGGACCGGATGCATCACCAAGCAATAGTTCCAACTCAAATCCATGGAGTGGAAGATTGCGTGGAAATTTCAGTCCAGCAAATTCATCAAATACATCCAAGAAAGGTAAAGAAAAGCTTTCTGCTGGTAGTAAAACAGGTGCAGGTTTTGAAGATGTTGATGGAGATTCAAGTGGTTCAGAAAAGAGTATTGATGAGGAACTTGGATTGCCCTCTGTGAAGACTCCAAGAGTAAGAAGGGCACATGCAGATGATACAAGAAGAAGTGACCCAGGACCAAGAAGATCTGAGAGGATGCGTAATTCAGTGCAACGATTGACATATGATAGTTACATGGCTCGCCATTGTGCCTATATGACAAAGGTAATACAAGATGCTGAACCTTCTTGTTTTGAAGATGCAATTGGTAATGCAGATTGGGAAAAAGCTATGGATGAGGAGATGGCTGTACTTTATGGAAATGATACATGGGAGCTGGTTCCATTGCCACAAGGAAAGAAATCCATAGGCTGCAAATGGGTTTACAAGGTAAAGCATAATGTTGATGGTAGCATAAGCAGGTATAAAGCACGATTGGTAGCTAAAGGTTATGCACAGACATATGGCATTGATTATGAGGAAACATTCAGCCCTATAGCTAAAATGTCTACTTTCAGAACACTTGTTGAATTAGCTATAGCAAAAGGATGGACGTTGCATCAGATGGATGTGAAGAATGCTTTCCTACATGGTGAGTTACAGGAAGAAGTATATATGGACCAGCCACAAGGATATGAAGATTCAAAGCATCCAGAATATGTTTGCAGGTTGCAAAAGGCTTTGTATGGGCTGAAGCAAGCCCCTCGTGCATGGCATGCAAGGATTGCTGATTACTTAACCAGCATTGGGTTCTCTATGTGTGATGCATATCACTCACTATATGCAAGGAAGGCTGATGATGGCATCACTATTGTGGCTATTTATGTTGATGACCTGATTGTAGGTGGTGATAATGAAGAAAGCATCAAAGAGGTAAAGAAACTTCTTATGCAGGAATTCGACATGAAAGATCTTGGTGTGTTGTGCTATTTCTTGGGCATTGAGTTTATACATACAAAACCAGGTATATGGATGTCGCAAAGGCAATATGCCTTGAATATGCTGCAAAAGTATGGTATGGCTGATTGTAAGCCAATTTCTATGCCATTAGATCAGAATTTGAAATTGGATACTACATCAGGTGAAGCATTGGAAAATGCTACTATGTACAGGAAAATTGTGGGAAGTCTTATATATCTCACAATTACAAGGCCTGATCTAAGTTATACTGTTGGACTTGAAAGTCAGTTTATGTAGGTTCCCAGGAAGCCACATTTGGATGCTCTGAGGCGCACTCTACGTTATGTGAGTGCTACTTTGGATTATTCATTGTTTTATGAAGCTGGTGTAGATTTGCAGCTTCATGGATACACTGATGCAGATTGGGCTGGTAGTACTCCAGATAGAAGATCTACTAGTGGTTTTCTTTTCTCACTTGGAGGTGCAGCTATTACATGGAGCAGCAAGAAGCAACCCACTGTTGCTTTGTCGAGTACAGAGGCTGAGTATAGAGGTGCTGCAATGGCAGCATGTGAGGCATCATGGCTAGAGATGTTACTTGCAGATTTAGGTGTGGAAGTGCAAAAGCCTATCACTATCTATTGTGATAATCTTAGCAGCATACAGTTAGCACGGAACCCTGTTTTCCATGCTAGAACAAAGCATATCGAGAGAAGGTATTAGCAGGTGATATTGATCTTGTTTATGTGAGAACAGATGAGCAGGTTGCTGATATTTTCACCAAAGCACTTGGAGCTGAGAAGTTGAAGAAGTTTCGAGAGATGCTTGGATTACAGGATATGGCGTTGAGCTTGAGGGGGAGTGTTGAGATATCAAGCTCAACATGTGATGATCCAGGATGACACGTATCAGTTTTTCGTTTCTCTGACATGTATAGTGGTCATACCGATATATGTCAAGGATACGTCATTGAGCTTTATTAGATTTATCCACGGAGAGTGATGGCACATTTGTTTCTTGCCAGCTCACTCATTCGCGGATATTAGGTTTTTCCTTATGTACTGATCTTTATATATTGCACTTGTTGTATTCTTGTTTTTTAGCTCATTCTTGTACATTCCTTTTATTTTATAGAAGAAGAAGAAGAAGAAGAAGAAGAAGAAGATCATTCTTCCTTGCCTCAATCTGTGTGTGTGCTTCTCCTTGAGAGTGAGAGTGTGTGTGTGAGCTCTCTTCCTTATCTCCTTCCTCGTGACACCTGTGACTATAATATCATCCACATAAATGAGTGCTATAATCATCAAACCTATTTTAGCTTTGACATAAAGAGTTGGAGCGACCAATGGATAAAAGATATGTATGTATCTTTTCATACCATGCTCTAGGTGCTTGTTTTAATCCATACAAAGCTTTTATAAGCTTACATACCAAATGTTCTTTACCTGTTTCTTCAAAACCTTCTGGCTGCTAAACATATACATCTTCATGTAAATTCCCATTTAGAAAAGCAGTCTTTATGTCAAGTTGATATACATTCCAACCACACTTTTCTTCTTTGTGTGAAAAAATCTTACAAAGATCTCTTTCAAATACAACTTTGTAACCATCTCCTAGAAATGCATATATAGATAGCATATTCTTCTTGATATTAGGTACATATAAAACATCCGAAATCTGAAAATTACCACCTTCTCTTGACGTTAGGGTTATTGTACCTATTCCTACAACATCCAAATCATTGCCATCTACAATAGTAAATCTTCTACCTGAAGAATAGGAAAAAGAAGAAAATACTTCTCTGCATCCTGTCGTATGCTTTGTAGCACCTGAATCAAATATCCAAGGATCTGCTAAAAGAACTTGTAAAGCTGCCTGATCAAAAGAGACTTCCTCAATGATGATACATGCATAAGAATCACCTTGAGATTTACCTTTTTTATCATCTTTTGCGACATTACCTGATGCCTTTTTATTTTCTATTGCAATCCTTTTCTGATGAACTGCTATGAAATGTCCAGGTTTCTTGCAATAGTGACATAATGCTTCCTTCTTCTTTGAAGACTTCTCTTTAGATGTAGTAGAAACAGAATCTGAAGTAGAAGGTGAAAGGGACTTACTTTCCTTCTTGGATTGTTTTTCCTTCTTATCCTTCTTCTTCTTTTTACCCTTTGATGAAGATAAAAGTGCTTCTTCATTCTCTTCCATTCTCTTCAATTGATCTTCATCTTGAAGTAACAAAAACTGTAATTCTTCAAACGTAATCTCTCTATCTCTTGTTGTAAGAGTAAGAGTGGTTATAAAAGACTAATATGAGATAGGAAGTGAATTAATCAGCAAATTACCATTTCTTCATCATATATCTCAACTCCTACATTTAGAAGTTGATCTCTCAAGTCAATGAGCTTTGTAATGTGGGTTTGAATTGACTCACCAACCTTCATCCTTGTGTTTGCTAGTTGTCTCCTCAAGTGAGCTTTCCTAGCAAGATTTCTACTCTAAAAAAGATTCTCAAGCTTTAACCAAGCTTGTCTAGAACTTCTGCAAGATCTGATTTGTGGTACAATATGCTTTTTAACACTCATTGCTATGAATGAGAGAGCTAAAGCATCTCTAGCATCCCATCTTGCTTGTTCTTCAGTAGGAGGTACTCTAGGTAAGGATCTACCTGTGACTCTGGATGTAGAAGTGGTTACCTCTTCTTCAGTTGGTCCTTGATGAGCTGTGATTGCAACACCAGTTCCTCTTGAAGTTGTTGTATCCTCCTCTTTGCCTTCTCGTCTTGGTCTTGATAAGGTTCCATTGATGATACTCCATAAATCCTTTGTCACTAACAAATTCATCATCATGAAACACTACATCGGATAATTTGATGATCCGCCTAACTTGTCCTCAATCTCAATTCTATACTCACTCATCTTAACTAAGTGTGTATGTCAATTATGCTATGATACCAAGTGTTCGAATTTGGGGCCCCACGATCTTCCAATACTAAAAAGCTTTGAGCATACACACTTAATTAAACAAAATGATAAGTGAGAGATAGAAAGAAACTTGAGACAAGAATATGTAACATAAGCAAATTGCTTACTCACTAATGTAGATGGCCGAATTATAAAATGGGAGTACTACTCAACCATATGATGGTGCACTCACTAGATGGAAGAATAGACGAGAAGATGATGATGTACAAAATTCAGATTATGCTATTATAATCTGAGTATGTGTGAAGCAAACGAGCAACGGAGTGAACCTAACCTCTCAAGAAAGTGCAACAAATCTAAAAATCAACAAACCCTAATTCTGAAACTAGGGTTCATAAACCCTAAAATAGAATATAGGATTAACTTACAAAAGATAGTTGCTCCAAACTTGTAGAAGACTCTTTGCTCCAAGAGAATAGTCTCTTCTTCACCTCTCCTTAGCCTCCAAAGCTTTAGAACTCCAAAACTAACACCATAGCAGCATCAACTCAAGAAGTGACTCCTCCTTGATTTTCAAAAAGTGTTACCAAGACCTCTATTATATAGCTTTGGTGTCCATCCATAAAGAAGAGTGATAGTTTTAGCGACAAAACTGTTCATAAATCAGAAAAGCTGCCATCATAAATTTTTAAACTTCTATCACTATCTTTATTGGTGCTTTATTTTTTGATCGCTACTATTGGGTGCTTTTGCCATCTACTTAAAACTACAACCTAGCTTTTTATGTTTTGTACATCAAGAACCTCATAAATATGCATCCCATCATTTTAGGGCAAAAACTAGGGTTTGAGTTTTCTCCTAATTCTGACCTCTGATGACAGAGTGAAGCATATCACTAGATAGCTCTCATGAAACTCTATCTATCTAGCCTAAAAAAGTTTTACCCAAAATGTACAAAAAATGGCTGAGTCCTAAGTTGGATTGTTGGAGATGGACCATATGTACATTGATTTCCAACAAGATTGGTGAGACATCTTTGGAGTCACTTGCAAAATGGATAAGTGATCATGGACTTGGGGAGGATTGTAATTGCAATCACATTTCCATCTACTTGACCATCACGATTGCTTGTGAGCATGTGGAGATACATGAGTTATGGATCATCCTAGAGGCTACCAAGAATATGTACTTATACTACTTTACTTGACACCTTTATATCCCATCTTATTATGGTGCCAAATGCAACTAGGTTGAGGTCTACTCTTCACATATTGATTTAGAAGTGTGTGAGAACACCCTATGCTATGACTGGATAAGCTTCATGGAACATCTAAGTGGCTAACAAAGAAATCATTGGTGAATTGTACATGTGCATGTGTACATGCACTCAGCCATGTCCATCCCCTCTAACACACTCTTTCCCTTGCTCAAATACCATGTTGTAGGTAAGCATTGTGTGACCCCTTACCTAAAAATACAATAAAATGTTTGATGTAGGAGTTTCTCACCCCCTATTGTACAAATACATCTATGTGGTTCCCTATGGGTGAACCCAATACAAAAATCATATGTGCTTATAATTCCTACATTTACAAAAATTTGAGTGATAAAAAACTAATTCTAAGCTACAATATGAGCATTTCTAAGCCTTGAAATAAATTCCATGGTATTACATAACTTAAAGTGCAAAGACACACTTCCATTCCACGTTTGGAACTGTTAGCATGCCAAAAGATAGTCAATGCATCTGCCAACCCATCTCTAAAACTACCAAAACTTGATAGCTAAACAATATCTTTTTGCACAAAAAATTAAACTTTCTTTGATTTTAGTTAGCATCAAATCATTGGAAAAGTTACAAAAATAAATTTTTAGCAAGCTAAACATCATTGAAATTGGCTACTCAAACAAATAGCAACAAGCATCCAAATTTGATTGGGTACAAGGTAGTCATCAACCGGAAACAGTGACTGAACATGCCAATTTGGAGACTCCCCGAATGATTTTGGGGGATAGGTTCATCAAACTTGATCTATGTATCTACTATACAAACTTTGAACAACACATATTCATAAATAATAGTTTTGAGAAATCATTTCTATCTAAATGTGATGAACAAAAATTCCATTTAGCATCTTTTTTGCATTTTTCTCAACTATGCTCTTTTATTTGCATATTTATGATGCTCTTTCAATACATGAACTGAAGCATCTACATGTAGAAAGGAAAGATCCATAAGCATGATTATTCATGAATAACGTGTCATTAATCAAAAGAAAAAAGAAATTAAATGAAGATCATTCCATGCTACTTCTTCCCATTGTTCACTTTTGTCTCTCGCTCGCTTCATCTTCTTTTCATACATACACATAATAGATCACATGATACATATGTAATGCTAACAAAGTTGTACACATACAAACAAGTTTACACATTATGAACACACGCTTGTTTCTATGTGTGTAACTTAAACTTCCATAGATAAAGCTAGCAATGCTTATGTCTTCATGTGCATGAAATTGATGCATTCTACTCATGGTAATACACCTATGACAAGAGGGTAAACAAATAAAAGAAATGATCACAAAGAACAAAGAAACACAACACCGTGTGGGTGCATGCGACTTGGTGAGGGTCTTGGTGCCAAAAGCTAATGGGAATCATCTCGCAAATGATGCCAACAATGAATAAAACAACTACTTAAGCAAGAGTGCAATATACATAGTTTATATCACATGGAAGGAAAGATCAATGAGCTCTACTATGGTTGTACATACACAAAGGATCATGTGGGCATCTAGGATTGGTTGGTTTTGGGCTTGGTATATGTGCATCATCTCTTCCTAGAGGTGCTTTCACAACTTAGGGAAGGCTCCCATACTCTATAAGGTTTCCTTTTTGTAGAGATCTTTTCAAGGGTAGGATGGATGCAAAGGTTTGGAGGAAGAAGTTGGATGTAGAGAAGATGCAAAGATTGATTCCCAAAAACATTATGACCGCTTTCAAAGTTAAATAATCAATGAGATGATCAAAGACATGATCTCATGAAAAAGATGATGGAGATACCATGAGAGCTCCATAGTTTCAGGAGAATTATAAGGAAGAAGGTTCATGTGATGAAGTAGATGATGGTCTCCATGAAAGCATGGCTCTCATATGAATGTAACATAATCTAGCCCATAAAATAGAGAAATGACCTATGACTCTCCACCCAACTGACCATTATATAGATTTTGGGACTAACCATGACCTCTAGAGTTAACTAGGGTCCACATACATATGTGCAACCTCCATCACTGCTTTAGTACCTTTCACTAGATTCCATTAATTCTAGGTGTACTCACCATTTGAGTTAAGTCTCTCTAAACTCAAGTTAACTTACATTAACTTGAGTGGATGCCTTTAGAAGGATCTAGAGCATCTATAGGAAAAATACACTCCCCATGTAGGACTTGCTCTTAAGAACTCTCTCAAAGAAGTCTTGAAATGAAGACTTGATTAGTTATGTGTGCAAGTCTCCTCCCATCCTTTATATCCTCTTGCACCCAAGACAATAATGATTTGGATTGCTCTAGTGTGGACATGTGAACATCATGCACACTCATTCCCATTACCTCTTAGACACCTTAGGTGTTGGAGTTTGAGATCTGTCGAAGCACACAAATAGCACAAGAAAGAAGAATAAGCTTGGAACACAACACAACACTAAATGAATTACCAAGTGAATGTACCAAGATAAGTAAGCAATCATGGTTATAGGCTTATATACAAGCCACGAGAAAAAATTATCCTAAAGAGGAAAAAAAGTGCCCAAGCAGTCCTAAGTGTGTTCATGTACATCAACAAATCCCCCCTAGGAGTGATGGAGTGAACAAGGAACTGGCACTCATGTATAAGGAAGTGCCAAGCTATGTGGAAAGAGATCAATTCACAAAAGAAAATAAGCCCAAAGCTTTGTAGAAAGCTTCAAACTTTTCCCTAGGTAGCACCTTTGTGAAAAGGTATGCAACATTATCCTCTGTGGGCACATATGCGAAACTAATGTCTCCAATGGAGAACCTCTCCTTGACATAATGATGGTGCACCTAAATGTGCTTTGTGTCAATATATTTTGTTTGAAACAAAGTTATTCCCCCATCAACTTGCATAAAGTGAATGCTCAAATAATGATGCAAATGACCAAAATCTAACATCTCAAAAGAGGCATGCAAATGAGCCTTAAATTCAGTAGTATGCTTCTCACTAGGACGAGTGAGTAGCATGCCATCAACATACACAACAATGATAAGAAGTACATAATTTGCATGCTTAACATATAAGGTGCTCTCAGTTGGACTATTCTCAAAACCACGTGCAATCAAGTATGCATGTATCTTTCCATAGCAAGCACATGTGCTTGCTTCAAACCATATATTGCCTTTTTCAACCTGCACACTTTGTTTTCATGCCCTTTCTAGAAAAAACCTTGGGCTTGAAATACATACACTTATTCATGAAAGTCACCATTCATAAATGCAGTTTTAATGTCCAGTTGATGTACATTCCAACCATGATGAGTTGCAAGTTCACAGATGGTATGAACGATGGTCATTTTGCATGTGGGTGCAAAGGTCTTATCAAAATCAACGCCTCTCTCTTGAGCATAACCTTTTGCAACAACCCTAGCCTTATACATGTCAATTATTACATCATTCTTACGTTTCAATTTGTATACCTATTTAGTGCTAATGGCCTTTTTGCTTGGAGGCAAATCACATAAAGGCCAAGTACCATTCTTCATAATAGCATCATATTCTGATTGCATAAAATCCTTCCAATTTTTGGAATTTTGTGCTTCATCAACAGATTTGTTGAGGTGTATATGGCAATGTACATTGATGTTTTATCTCGTGCTCAACCAGAAATGCATTAAAATAAGAAATCATGTATATCCCCCCCTTGATCAAAATTGAGGGTGCCCTATATTTGCTAGGAATGCCAAAGCACTAAAACATTTCATTGGCATTCCTATGATACTGAGAGCAGTAGGATTCATACCAAAATTTATCTCAAAAGGAGACATTCCAGTCACTTTTTGATGTCCATTATTATAAAAAAAACTCTAATAATGGAAATTAATTATCCCAATTTGTCTACCTCTCAAATACATATGCCCTCAACATGTCCTCGGGAATCTGATTCATCCTCTCGCTGTGACCATCTGTTTGTGGATGGTCACCAATACTAATCTTCAATTACACTTTCAGCTTGTCAAAGGCAAACTTCCAGAAGTTTCTTGTAAATCTAACATCCCTATCTAAAACTATGGATGCCAATAACACATGCAATTTGAAGACATGCTGGATAAAGAGCTATGCTACCTTTGGAGCTTATATTCTCTCTTGCATGGGTATAAAATGGGGCCATCTTGCTCAATCTATCTACCACTATTAGGATAGCATCCTACTTTCTTTGGGTCCATGATAACCCCACTATGAAGTCCATGGAAACATTATCCCATCTGTGCTCTAGAATCTATAAAAGGATGTCAAAAACTTGGTGCCGTAACCTTTTTTGCCTTGTTGACCTCACATATAAAGCATTGTTGAACATATGTGTGGACATCTCTAGCTAATCTTGACCACCAAAATATTCTTTTAACTAGTTGAATGCTCTTGCGAACACTAGGATGAACTACACAAGGAACATCATGGTTATCATGCTTGACCTTTCTCCTCAAATCTCGAGAATTTGGTATGCAATCCTTTACTTTTTGCTTAACTATACCATTCTCCCTTGAGAAGTTAAACATAAAGGAAAGGATTGCATACCAGATTCTTGAGAATCTGGTATGCAATCCTTTCCTTTCTGTTTAGCTATCTCGTCTCTTATAATACAGTCATCATTGATGGCTCCAATGATATGTAACAAATGTGGATATTCCACTTGTGCTTCCTTTATTTCTTGAAGAAATGAGCTTTCTAGAAATATAAATCTCATGATACATTATTTGAGATAATGCATTAGCTACAATATTCTCTTTACCTCTTTTATATAGGATCTCCATATGAAACTCCTGCATGAGCTCAGCCCAATGAGCCTCTCCACCTCAAAGATATGACTAACTACATGAGTACTTGAGTGTATGGTGATGTATGTATACCTTAAAGTATGCACCATGAAGATAGTGTCCCTAGACTTTAAGGGCATGCACCACTACATACAATTCCTTATCATGCACTGACCAATTTCACTGTACATTACTTAACTTTTTACTTTCAAAGGCTATTGGCCTGCCAACTTAACTCAAAGCTTCCCCTATGGCAATGCCACTAGCGTTTATCTCCAACTCAAATGGCTTCTATGGATCCACCACTTTGAGTACTAGAGCCTCTGAAATGACTTGCTTCATAGTATCAAAACTAATTTTTTTCTCTTGCTTCCATTCAAAAGGTATTTTTCCTTGAAACAAATTCATAATAAGTGCAACCATTGATGAATAAGATGAAATGAATTTTGGACAAAAATTAAAAATTCCTAAAAACGATCGAAGATGCCCCTCATCTTGAGGATTTGGCCATGTTGATATAACTTAGACCTTCTCGGGATATTGACCCCATCAACCAAAACTACATGCCCTAGATACTCTATCTTTGGAAGAAATAACTAATTCTTATCTAGATTTACAAACAATTGATTTTCCTTTAATTTATTTGATACTAACCTTAAACGACTCTCATGATCATGTGCAAACCTACTATACACTAACAAGCCATCTACAAAATCCACAACAAATTTACCAATGAGCAGACATAATATATCATTCATTAACATCATAAACATAGAAAGTACATTAGTAAAACCAAATGGCATAACTAAATATTGATAATGCCCAAAGTGGGACTTGGAAGTTGTTTTATGTACATCCAAATCTTTAACTCTAATTTGGTAGTAGCCAATATTTAAATTGATTTTTCTATGTACAATTTCTCCACCTAGAGCATCAAGAAGATCATATATTTAGGGCATGGGGTATCTATGCTTGATGATAATCTTAATGACTGCTTGATAGTCCACACACATCCTATAAGATCCATCTTTCTTCTTTACTAGAATAACTTGTGTTGCAAAGGACAAATAACTAGGTCTAATTGGCCCCTTTCTCCATATATTCATCGAGAAACTCATACAAAATGGTGGTCGAGCGGTCAAACGGGCTTCTGGCATCAATTCCTCAATAATCCCATCAATTCCTCAATAATCCCATCAATTCCTCAATAATCTTGCAAGTATGGAAACCCAAAGGTAACTCATTTGGAAAAAATTCATGGAATTCTACTCTTACTTTCTCCAAAAGTACTTGATCATTCAAAATGGAGCTTCCTTGATTGTGAGAATCCATCACTACGCATGATGAGTACACAAAATACAAAAAATAAATATAGTTACAATCAATTTTGAGTAGCTTGTTGTGGTCATCAATCAAGTCTCTTGGAGATTTGGCTCCCCATGGATCAATAATCGCCTTCCCTCATGCTCAAACTGATACACATGTGAAGCAAAGTCTATGATTGGTCATTTCCTAGCATACCACTGCTTACTTAGGACGACATCAAAATGTGCCAATCATGCAATCTCAAAATCCAATATGCCCTTATAGGATTTGAGCTAAAGGGATAGACCTACAATGCATCAATCCCATGTCTCTATGCCCTTCCCGTTGGTTAAATCCACTATGTAGGCATACTCTCACTGAATATTGTCTACATATAGCCATGTAATGAGATGATAAATAATGACATTACATGTGGAACCAATGTCAAAGAGGACCTTGACATGCTATCTTGCCACAATGAGTTATGTGTCTCGAAACTAGTAACCTTTTTGTGCCACTAGTGAAAACACAACATCTGGAATAGAAGGTAACTTCTTAGTGACTGTCATGGTCACTATGGGAGATTATATATGAGATGGGGAATCTCAAAAATCCTCATCTACATTACTCCTTGTCTATGTAGGGCTTATGAAGATGGCTACAACTATCCTTTATATCCTCTTGCACCCAAGATAATAATGATCTGGAATGCTCTAGTGTGGACATGTGGTTATCATGCACACTCTTCCCATTACCCCTTAGATACCTAAGGATATCCCCCAAGCTAGTGACCTTGGCTATGCTTAGCCCTTGTTCCACACACACATATAGAGGTCTCTGTAGACCAATGTCTAGCACCCCAAGGCTCATGGAGATTGAAACCAAGACCCCCTCCTTCTCATTTTTGAGACTTAACCACTAGGTTAAGTAATCAATTTGTATAATACTCCAAGCCTACCTAATGTTATCATAACTTTCCTTGTCCAAGCTACTTTATAACAACTTGTTTCAATGAAGCGGTGTAAACCATGCTATTACACGTGAAGATCATTATGGTTCATGGATTGTGAGTGGTATGAAAATTCTCTTCCTTTGGTATTTTAAAAATTCATATAATATTCTTTATATTCGTTCCAAAAATTCAAACATTGAGGTTTAAGCGGGTGTATGTAAAGGTTAAAGTTCCATGTACCTCCCTTTTTGCATGCACATGTATGTATGCATGTATGTATGTATCTAGGTACATATGTATGTATGTATGTATGTATGTATGTATGTATGTATGTATGTATGTATGTATGTATGTATGTATGTATGTATGTATGTATGTATGCATGTATGTATGCATGCATGCATGCATACAAGTATGTATGTATGCATGAATGTGTGCGCATGTATGCATGCAAGTAAGTAATCAAACAAGTAAGTAAGAAAGTCATTAAGTATGCACGTATGTGTGCATGCATGTATTTATGTATATATGTATGTATGAATGAATGAATGGATGAATGCATGTATGAATGTATGAATGAATGAATGGATGAATGCTTGTATGTATAAATGAATGAATGGATGAATGGATGAATGAATGGATGAATGCATGTATATATATGGAAACGGAATCCCTCTACTTTCTTTTTGTAAGCACAACATGGTAAGTTTTTATCACCAAAACTCATATTGGTTATGGTACACTCTCATAGAGACCCTCAAGTAGAATAAATAGGAGTTTCTAAGAAGAAGAGACATTGCCAAAACGACATACTTATCTTGTTCCTAAGGAGAAGCTGTATGTTATGGACCTCAAGGAATTCATTGAGGAAATCATGATTTAACTTCATCCTTCTCAGCTCCATCAATTATATCTCATTAAATTCTTCATTATTTTATTAAGCTATTACATTCTTGATTACATTCTTCATTATATCTCATTACATTCTTCATTATTTTACTATGCATAGAAAATGCACTAAGAGAATGTCGAAATACAAAGAGACTCTTTGAGGATTCTTACAAAAAAAAAGATCAAAAATAGAAGGTAAGTTGTATTGCATAGATCTTGATCAACTTTCAACAAAAAGAAAAATCTTCCTCTATATTATGATTAAGTGTGCTAGATAAAATTTTGCAGCTCAATGAGAACATTTTATGCACTTGGGTGTCCATTTGATTACTTGATCTCTACACTTTATATTACTTGCTCTCTACACCTTATATTACCCATTGAAGGTATCACTTAGTGTTATCCTAACAAGCAACACCTTTGTATTTTTAATGAGTTTCTTGGAGCGTATTCATTTTTGCTATAAGAGAAACGAAATGAGGAAACGAAATGCCCATGACATTGGAAGTTAATTGAACCATCGTTAAGCTGCAGCTGCTTGGAAGGAAAAAATCGAGTTTAAAGTCTTCTTTGTTATCGACCTGTCGGTGTGTCCGCAGAGGCGATCTCCATTCTCTCTCGCGTTCAACACAAGTTTTTGTCATTTCGACATGGATCAACACGACGAAGACATTCAGCAGTTCTGCCTCATTACCGCTACAACGCCTGAACAGGCTCGTTTCTTTCTGGAGAGCTCCGGATGGCAGGTAGAGCTTGCCCTGCAGACTTTCTACGAGGCCGATGCTAGAGGAGGCGGGGCTTATCAGCATGATGACTATCAGCATGATGACGATGGAGCTGAGTCGGAGTCCGCAGCAATACCTTCTCGCCCATTCGCACCCGATTCCACGCCTGCTTTCTCCCCTGATCCTGCTCCCCGCGGTCCTTTTCAAGGCATTGGTGCATTCCCTTCAAGTACTCAAGCTTCTTCCCGTAGTGCGAAGGACAAGAAGCCATCCAGCAGCCGAGGTGGTATCAGGACGCTCTCCGACGTCAACAGGAGATCAGATTCTGAAAGCGAGGATGATGCACAAGAGTACTTCACAGGTGGTGAGAAGAGGTAAGCTGTTCAACCATGTCAATTACAGCCATGCCGAATAATTAAGTAGATGCTTGTAAGGACAGTAAAAAGAAAATTTAATGCTCCGATGCTGGGGACTAAATGTGGCAGAATGGCTGCCCTAGAAAGGAGATGAGATTGTGACATTACATAACACTCACCGTTAATGAATCGGCCTGTCTTCAAGATACATACGTATGTAAAATGTATGTACGTTACGTATGTATGTATGCATTATGCATACATGCATTGTGGGGCTGAGACTTCTTAGCATGCTGGCGGAAGCAAAAGCAGTCTCTACCAATATGGAAGCATGAAACATATGAAATATTGCAGAAAATTTATATACTGGTGTAGTGAAGAAGAATATAATATATGGAGATGGAAATTTTCTTCGTTAACATACTTATGAATATAAAATATTTAAAAAGGAATTCACAACATATCACTTTACCGGTGTAGTGAAGAAGAAGAAATAACATACAAAGATGAAAGTTCGAAGTGTCCTTCTTCTTTTCTCCATTAAGAAACTTAGGAATATTAAAGGGGGTCTCAACATACCACTTTACATATCTTTCTAAAAAGAATATATATAACATGGGATACATGTCTTTTGTGATGGTATTGTGTGATAGAGAGAGATCGTATGCACAATAACATGTGCACAAACCTTAATGATCCTTCCTTTACACTTTTGTGAATATATTTAACCTCTCTTTTGGGTGAAGATATAGGTGCAAGCTTATGCACCAAGGAACCACAAATGGATAAAGGATCAAAAAATTAAGATTAGAGAAAAAGGAAACTCGAGGCCTTATCCAAAAGAGTAGATGGAGCACCAAAAGTCAAGGAGTTAACCAAATGACAAAGGGAAGTGAAAGGACAAGATACCCATGTGAAGAGTCACAAGGAAGGTGAAGAATACTATGCGTACTTTGTGGTTTACTGGTCTTTATAAGAAGTATTTCACGATCAAGAATTATAGAGAGGAAGCTAAAAGGGTGAGTATGCAGGTCTTGAAGTGCTTGTAGCAAAGAGCTTTGAAACATCTCATTTAATGCTTATCTAGTACAATAGGTGTTTGCAATTAGTAGTCTTTCTCTATGTAGTTAAATTCTTAGAGTCATTACTCTCTGGATATGTAACCATTTCTTGTAATCATGGTGTCATTAGAAAGCTTCTCTCTTCTATTCTTTGTATATCAAATCTCTCTAAATTTTTTGTAGTTTGAGAGAAGCATGTATGACAGTGGAACGTACTTTTCTGCATAATGTAAGTTGATAGGTAGTATGTCTTGAGGAAGTTAACTACTTTAGCATTCCCACTTCAATTTTAGTGATCTATAGCTTGTTTCAAAGCTAATAATTTTACATCTATCAGAGGCATGAGGCGAGAATAATGTGCATATAGGTGCAGGCGTATGACAGGACAGGTTTTGGGAGAGGTTCACTACACTTCTAGATGTGCTTAGGAGATAAATTCTTTACATTTGGTATAAGAGCATCATTAATAAGGAGCTGAAATAGAGAAGAAGGTTTGGAGCATAGTTAAGATCAACAAGGAGGCTACAATCAAAAGGGATCTTTACACAAAACAAAAGGAGGTAAGTTTAAAACCTCTACATGAATCTATGGAAGATTTAGGCTCAAAAGGTTTAGCCATTAAACAGGGATGATTAAAAGTCTTGGAGGTTTAGGGTCACTAATTACCTTATGGGTAAAGACCTATGGGTGATTGTGAGTGGTGATGACCCTCAACCTCAGGTAGGTTTGGTAAATCCTACTGAGGGACATAAAAAACAAGGAAAAGAGTGGGAAGGGAGGAATAAGAGAGCCATGTTTTTGATTTATCAAGTTATCTCCAACACCATGATAGGACATATTGAGAAATTCGACAAAGCCAAGGTTGCACGAGAGCATTGGAGAAGTGTAGAATACACTTCTCCAAGTAGAGCACTCCTTGCTGATTCTCCAAGTTCCAACGATGGATGTATGCTTGGATGATGATCAAGAAGTGACCAAGACCTCCAATTTATAAGTTTAGATCAGCAAGGCATATGCTTTTCCAAAAAGCCAAGCTTTCCTTGATCTACTAACTGAGAGGATTCCAAATATAAAAATCCCTTTTTGAGCAGAAATTAGGGTTAGGGTTTTCTCATGATATGGACCAATGAATGTTGTATATCAAATGAAAGCTTTCTTCAAGCTCTATCTGATAAGCCAATAACAATTTTTGACCTTCGTTGACCAAAATTTGGCTAAGTACCAAAAATTAGGGTTGCTGGAATTTTAGGGTTTTGTGTTGTTCTGACATTGTTTCCAACAAGTTCAGCTGTTGTTTTAGAGCATTTAAAGTGTTCTTTTTCTTCCCAGCCTTAGCTATCTCCTTAGATGAGGTGTCGTAGCAGGGTTTCTGCTCTGATAAAGATGAGGTGTTGGAAGTGGGGTGGGCCTCAATAATAATTAATCACAGGTTTACAAGATCTTCCAACACATGAACCTTTGCATACACACCTTAATACTAAAAAAGAAGATGAGTGAGAGAGAGAGAGACAATAGGCAAGATTTCAAGTGTAACGGTAAGCTATGAGGCTCACCTACACTATCTAGATTCTATATGCCAATGTCAAATTATAATGTGTGATATGATACAAACTGACAATATCTGTATCTAAGCAGAAATAGGAACCAGATACAAGAGATTGTGTGCCTAAGAGGTATGAAGCGTGTGTGTGTGTGAGAATATGGAGAATATGAACACTTTAGAACTGTTTTACAACAAACCTGAATTTCGATTATCCTAAATCAGAAACTAGTGAATGAACAAGTGGGGACAGATGTAGACTTGTTACTCACATTATGTTGCTGATACGAACTCCTCTAGATGTTTCTAGATGTAGAGAACACCTTCTGCAAGAGTGTAGAAACTCTTCCTCCTTGATCTATTCAAATAACTCCAAGAATAGCTTGAGAAGATTGATCTCCTTGAGAAGATCTCCAATGCTAGACCTTGAAGCTCTTGAGTGATGATAATAAAGTGTGGCAATGCTTTGTTTATATTTCTTATGAGGTCCTATGATTTATGAAAAGCACAACAAAAAAAGCTCTACGATCGCCCACGAAAGCATTCGTGCAAATTTAATGCACGCTAAGAAATAGCGAAGCCCGTTATTGCTTTTCGAAAAATTAACGGTTTCTAAAACTAAGGGAGTGGGTTGTTGCATGAGGAGAGAGAAACTAGAGAGAGAAACTTGGAGGTCGTGCTAGCGGACATGCAGTTTTCATTGGTGGATTCTTTGTTCAAATTGGGACCGTCGACAAGTGTGTATACTTTATCAACTATGGCTTTTTCTTCAACTTTTCCTATCTTTTGTTTGCATTTTGTGCTAGGCTTCTTTATGGCTGAGTTTGCCCATCACTTCCAAAAGTGATAGAAACTTAGTTTGCACAACTTCTTGTGAGTTCATGCTCTTGGGGTGTGTGTGTGTGTGTGAGTGAGTGAGAGCATGTATTCTTCTTAGTTCTATACCTGCTATTGGGCATTGATGACGTTAGTGAGGATGTCACAGTATTGAGTTGATACTATGCATAATGGAGTGGATGGCTTTACAATGTTATGCTTGACTACCACGAGCTTATAGTTGCATTTTCATTCGAGGGTGAATTTGTGATTTGCCTGGATTAATTTTGATATATATCATGTATGATTTGTGTAATTATCTTTTAATGTGCTTACTGTTTATTAAACTTTGAAACTTTAAAATGTGAAAAAACATGAATATACCTCTCTCTCTGTGCATATACACATATGGGGTGTGTACCTTATGAAGCTCACCTTGGAGGTAAGACTTGGTTCTTTTTCCTTACCACCTTGCATGTAAAGCACGTGCATGTGTGATGTCCCTTCTCTATCGCATTTGTACACATACACACAATGAAGTAAAATCACTATAATCTGATCCCTAAATACCAATTCATGATATTTCAGGTTGGCTTTATCATTGCTAAGTTTGCCAAACTCTGCGTGTTGGCTTTATTAAATGTCTTCATTCGGAAAGTTCTCCTATTAGAGCTTGCACCTACTCTTAAGGGCATGATGACATGAGTGGGGATGTCATAGCCCCTTGCCTTTTTCGAGTCATGCATGATAAAATTTGAAATTTTATACCTCTTGTGGTGGACAGACAAAGTTGATGATGAACTCTTTTGTTTTATTTTTGTTTGTTATTATGTTTCTTTTAAGCTGAATGATTGGTTTCACTATGTGTTGTTCTAGTGGTATGATGGTTCAGGATCCTCAGAAGGGGAATCGAGTTGATGCTATATTCGAGCAAGCTAGACGTATGGGAGCTCAACAAGGTCCGTCTCAACCTCCACAAACCAAACCAAATAACAGAAGTGCCTTCACTGGTATGGGAAGAACGTTAGTGGGGGAGCAAACAGAACAACAAGGACTGCAGGCAGGTGGTGTAGAGCAAAGAAGAACACAACCCCAACAACCGCCTGAACCTGTGATTCGTAATATTACTTTTTGGAGAAACGGTTTTACTGTGGATGATGGACCACTCAGAAGGCTTGAAGATCATGCTAATGCAGAATTATTGAGGGTGGATTGTATTTCTGGTGTCATTTTATTCTGCATTCTGTGTATAATTATGCATCTCAAGTAGTTCCTGTTTTTGCAGAGTATTGAAAAGTCTGAATGTCCAAAAGAGCTTGAACCCAATGATCGTCGTACTCCTGTGCATGTGAATCTAATGCGAAGGGAAGATGATTGGGTGGTAAGTTGTTGTTCCTTTTATTAACATGTTATCCTTATAATCATGTAAATTGACACTTATTTTTATTATATTCCTGTCTCTGTTTGTAGCCTCCACCAGAACCCAGGTATGTGGCTTTCCAGGGAGTCGGACGGACTTTGGGAAGTTCTTCTACGAGTGATACACCTACTATCTCTGTTCCACAGAGTGCAATTAACCAAGGAGCACAGGGTCTCATAGTGGATGATTCTCAACCTGTGACATCTATCCAACTTCGGCTATTGGATGGAACTCGCATGGTTGCAAGGTTCAATCATCACCACACCATTGCAGATATTCGGCATTTCAT
>CM035435.1:53268493-53558493 GCA_020310875.1 Ceratopteris richardii
ACAACACACTTGAATTTGAAAGGAATGGAAGTAAAGTTTGTTTATAGGGAGAGAGAGATGTACCTAGTGAACCTCTCATTTCATCATTAGAGTTGTATAGTCTTTGTTATTCTCAGCATGTACAAGAGATGTTTTTATTGTATAGTAATGATATTGAGAATTGTATAGACAGTTCATCTGATGTATATTTTCATGCCAAGAATGTAAACATGGACAGGACTTTCTATTATTCTTTCTTGCAAGAGTGTGTGGTTAAAAGTTTTAAAGATCTCATGTTTGAGTTTAGAGATGTTTTTCCCACTGATTTACCTAGAGGGCTACCACATGAGAGAGGGGACATTGACCATGCCATTGAGGTAGTTATTAACACTAACCCTATTTATAAGCCACCTTATAGGCGTGTTTCTCAGCATGAGGAGGTTGAGAAGCAATTGTAGGATTATTTAGATAAGGGATTCATTAGACCTAGTAACTCACCTTGGGCATCGCCAATGCTCTTAGTTAAAAAGAAAGATGGCTCTATGAGACTATGTATAGAGACTACAGAGCACTTAATAAGGTAACTATCAAAAATAGGTTTCCAATGCCTAGGTTGGAAGATCTATTTGATCAGTTACATCAAGCTAGGTATTTTACCAAGCTTGACCTTAGATGAGGATATCATTAGATTAGAATTAGGGTAGAGCATGTCCCTAAGATTGCATTTAGGACTAGATATGGGCACTATGAGTTTTTGGTGATGCCTTTTGGTCTCACCAATGATCCTGCACTTTCATGAAGCTATGAATAGTGTTTTATGGCCTTATGTAGGACACTTTGTAGTAGATTTTTTGGATGACATTCTGATCTATAGTGCATCAGAAGAGGAGCACTTGGAACACTTAAGAAAGGTATTTCAAGTGCTAAGGGAAAATTCACTCTTTGCTAAGGAGTCAAAGTGTGACTTTTTCAAAACAGAGGTTAGATACCTTGGCCATATAGTCTTCCAGGATGGAATCCAGATGGATCCTGAAAAAAGTAAGGGCTATTATGGAATGGCCACATCCAAGGAACCTGGAAAAGCTGCAAATCTTCCTAGGTTTATCAAGTTTCTATTGAAGATTCATTAAGAATTATGCCAGAATTGCTATCCCGATGACAGAGCAGCTTAAAGGGAAAGGGAAAGCCTTTCATTGGGGAGACGAACAGAAGCAAAGTATGGAGAAATTGAATTAGCAATTGCTACAGCTCCACTTTTACATATAGCAGATCCCAACAAATCCTTTGTGGTTGAGATTGACACGAGTGATTTTGCTATAGGAGAGGTTTTAGTTCAGGATGGTCGACCAGTAGCTTTTTGAGAGAAAGAAACTAGAACTGGCTCAGAAGAATTACTCCGTCTATGAGGAGTTGTATGCGATTGTCTATGCTTTGAAGAAGTGATGTCATTATTTATATGGTGCTAAAGTTACGATAGCGTTTGATCAAGAGAGCATTAAGTGGATCTCTAATCAAACAGAACTTAAAGGTCGTAAGGCCTGATGGGCAGAGACCCTTCATGAGTTTGATTATGAGCTTAGATATAGGAAGGGAAAGTTTAATGTAGTGGCTGATTCACT
The DNA here is from genome assembly GCA_020310875.1 of Ceratopteris richardii. Classification (NCBI taxonomy): domain Eukaryota; kingdom Viridiplantae; phylum Streptophyta; class Polypodiopsida; order Polypodiales; family Pteridaceae; genus Ceratopteris; species Ceratopteris richardii. The sequence continues at coordinate 53,270,092 of CM035435.1, forward strand.
TAGCCGCATGCCTATGCTCAATGGGCTGAGTTTTACTCAGATCACTAGTGAGCTACTTGAGTCAATTAGAGGGAAATGTAGGCTTGATCCTACATATTCCGACATTTGGGAAGCCATAGAGAATGGGGATCGTGATATACGGGTTTCCAATGAGGATGGATTATCGGCGAGTACTCAAGAAGGATTCAAGTGGAAGAATTACAGTATCCGTGATGGATGTCTGTTATATAAAGGTAAGGTGTGTGTCCCTAGAAATCTTGAGATGAGACTGCATATTCTATATGAGTTTCATGACATACCTAGTGCGGGACACCCAAGAGTTAACAAGACTTATGATCTTGTTAAGAGGCATTTTTATTGGCTTGGAGTTCATAAGGACGTCCTAGAGTATGTGCTTAAGTGCACCAAATGCCAAATCAATAAAGCTGAGAGGTTGAGGATTGGAGGACTACTCCACCCATTGGATATCCCTAATGGGAAGTGGGAGAGTATCTCCATGGACTTTATAGTCGGATTACCTAAGACATAGAGAGGGCATGACTTGGTCTGGGTAATTGTGGATAGGTTAACCAAAATGGCTAGGTTTATTCCAACACGTACTATAGTGAAGACACCAGAGTTGGTTAGACTCTTTGTAAAGAACCTATACCGGTTATATGGTCTTCCTTTAGACATAGTTTCTGATTGGGATAGGAAGTTTACTAACCACTTTTGGAGAGCAGTCTTCAGCCGAGCATCCACAGTCAGATGGGCAAACAGAGAGGGTTAACCAAATCCTAGAGGACTAGTCTATAGGCCAGGTAAAGAAAATATCATAGCAGACCACCTATCCAGGATCAATATGATGGATCAAGCAATTGGAGTAAATGATGATTTTCTAGATGCTAATTTGTTCACTGTACAAGCTCAAGGTTGGTATGAGGACATCAAGAATTTTATTAAAACTGGACTGTACCCAAAAAAGGCAAGCTCGGTGCAAAAGAAGAGGCTACTAATCAACATCAGACCATTTACTATTATTCAAGGTAAACTATACAGGTATAGGAAAGATGGTTGTTTGAGGAAATGTATAGAAAAGGAAGAGACATGGGATAACCTAACAAAGGCACATGAAGGTCCAGGTGGTGGGCACCTTCCAGGTCATATCATGGGCGAGGGAATTCTAGATGCAGGATTATGGTAGCCCACCCTTTTTAGGGACTCGAATGACAGGGCTAAGGTATGTGACATCTGCCAACGATGCGGCCCTAAACCCAGCAAGCAGAGAAACAACCCACTGACAGTAGCTACCAATTGGAAACCATTTGAGAAGTGGGGATTGGATTTTGTAGGACCTATATATCCTCCCTCTTTTCCAAATAGAGATAAATATTTACTAATTGCCACAGACTATGCAAGGGGCTAAAGCTATTGCTTCACCTGATTGCACAACACAGAGAGTGGCTGAATTTTTGTTCAGCAACATTTTGTGCAGGTTTGGGTGTCCTCTAGAGATATGCACAGACCAAGGAACACACTTTGTGAATAAGATTTTACACAAAATCTTTAACAGGTACAAAATTATTCATAGGACTTCATGCTCTTACTATCCCAGGGCAAATGGCCAAGCAGAGTCCACAAATAAGGTATTGATTGCCATGCTGTGGAAGGAATGTATGCTACAACCTACTACTTGGGGTAAAGCTTATCTTGGTACATTGTGGGCATACATATTAGCCTATAAAGAATCAACTGGGTTTTCTCCATTCCAACTGGTTTATGGGATAGCCCCCATAGAACCATTTGAGTTCATACATGGCTCGATCAGAACTGAAGGGGTTCAAAGAAAGAGAGACTCAGAGGTAACAGATACGCTCACAACTTTGCACAAATTGGAAGAATCCCATATTATAGCCTCCACACAGTTAGAGAAGACTCAGCTCAAGAGAAAGGAAGCTCATGACAAGAACTTGTGGCCTAAAACTTTGAAGCCAGGTGAGTTATTCATGTTACACAGATCACAGATGTCTACTCAAGCTAAAGGGAAATGAATCTGCATTTAGTGCATATCATGCAATGAACATAATAGTTCCACAAGAAGGTGAGCAAGGCCCACTACTTCTAACAATGGAACTAATGAATATAATTCTCACTATAAGTAGAATCATCTCATGATGACCATAATGGCATCCTAATCTATATAGGATAAAAAAAAGTGGTATGAACTCTCCACTCTCAAAAATCCGGACAAGATAGAGTCCAAAGTGGTGCTAGCTCTCCACATTGATAGAGTCCATAGTGATGCTAGCCCTCCACTGTGGGAAGTTTGAACAAGAGATAATTTACATGCATGTGTTGTGTGCTGTACCATCACTAGTAGAGCACCATGTCCATCCTAATGGATACCTTAAGACGGAGGCCTCCATCCTATGCTCAATCTATATTGGCATGGCAATATATGTATCTCTATGAATGCCACATATGGGGTATCTTGGAGACACACATATACCTTGTGGCTAGCCCATGTTAACCTCGTACCATGTGCATATCAATGGAAGAAGGTCCCCCATTCTGTAGTGATGAAAAAATATCAACCTAGCAAGGTCAAGGTGCACCAAGTAGTGATAGGGCATGACAATTTGCATATCCCCATCCTAGTCTATGCCTACCTTGCCTTATCGGTGAAGTAATCCAATACTACTAGAATATCCTACTACTATCTTTTCCTCATTGTGACCAATCATATAGGTAACCAAGACCCATTATTATCAATCCATAAAAATTTCCTAGAGTAAGTGCTTGATCTGAAAGATGGAAATCATATAGAAATCCCCTCCAAGAGAGAGATGTACATAGTCAACATCTCTATGGAAAAAAAGAGAGCACACCTCATAAATCAAAAGTTTATAGTCACCCTCAAGTAGCACCTTGTGTAAGGTATCTCGTAAGACCACCTTTGTATACATGCCAATGGAGGTCAGATCGACATAGGAATTTTTATCGACCACTTCCTCCACCCATGCAGTAGCTAGAATCACCTAGACTCTAGGATCCAATGCACATATTTATGTGACCCAATGCATCTATTCAAAAAAAATCTCACACATACTATAGAAAATAGATCATATATTGCTCCAGTATCAAAAAACACAAATAAAATCTTAGATCCACCACGTGGATAAGAACCATGTTTGCTATTCAGGTATCCTTCATCAAGAGAATGAAGGTACCAATAACTGCACAAAATCTCCAAAGTTCATGCAATAAACATGGCTAATCCTGAAGGTGCCCTTCATCACATGAATGATTGAGTCATTCCATAGCATTACTTTGCTCCTACTAGTCCTTCGTTCCTCAGGATGTTCTGACATGGAGAAAAAACAAAATATATTCTATACGAAGTAATTTCATGAACCCATTTACTAGTGGTCACCCACTAGTCCCTCTCATAGTGTATCCACTAGTCCCTCTGGTAGATTTATTCCATCATGCCAAAAAAGTGAAGAAGAAAGCATTGTCTCATAAGAGAAAAGATTGCAAAAAGAATCAAGATTTTCCATGAATGCTCTGGCAATCAAACAAACTTAATATGAAAATGATGCAATGAACCTAATGATATCAAGTGGATGCATCTCCCCCCACTGACTTGTTGACGACATGAATTCCTCACCTTGTGATAAATACTACTACTTGACTCTTGAGTACCACAATCCTTGTCACAAGTAAGTGTTATCAGTGGCTCAACCCAAGCAATGAGTCCTCCAATCCTTCCTTACAAGGCAATATCCATCATTGATATAGAGACAAAAAAATATCTTCTCTCATGGATAGCACCCATTGACACTTCCATAGAGTACATACAACAGAAACATGTGTAGAGGCCCCACTCTAGGTGGTCCACATAGTAGAATAGAGGTCCCGCTCTAGGTGGTCTCATGAAAAATACAAACTATGACCCACCCTATGGCGATTCTCTCATAGCCTAGTGCCTACGGATGTGGAGGTTTGTAATCATAGCACTTCAATATATATCCATCAATTCCTTGATTCATATCCCAACCACATACATAAGATCGAGTCTCATGTGGCATATAGGTCAACTATAGGTATATCCACCTACCTTGGATCTCAAAAAAAAAAACACACAAAGACATCACACATAAAGAAAAAATTCCTTCACACCCTCAACCTCCATACTTACACTTTCAGCCACTCCACCTTCTCCTTCATCATGGAGATGTTCCCTCAACCCATTAATTCTCAGCCATCAGCTTTTTGGTTCAGCCAATGGAAGGTTTGACAACATCCATAGCCTACAAACACAAATGAACTATGTTCCAAAAGGGGTATTCTTCCCCAACACTTTCATCACATTGAGATTTTTACCTACATGCATAGATTAGGTGGGGATACTCGAATTTTTTACTCTATTCAATGATCCATGGTGGTTATTCATGGTTAAGTGGGGTTTTTTCCTGGATTTGAGCATAGCCATGGTGTGTTGGAGGTGAGGACATGAGTTAGGTCACTTTCCTCTTTGATTAGGAAGTTTTAGGTCGAGACCTTAGGACGCATATTCATAGGATTCTAAAGATTTTGGGCATTGACCTGATTCCTCAAGGATCCATTGGATCATATAGCTTCTCAAATGAAGTGGGGATGCCAAACGGAGTACTTCTTTGAAGTGCTTTGTAGACCGATTGCGTGTGACAGCGGACATGAGATGAATTCATCAGGGCACGACCCTCGCAATCAAAGGAAATTCTTTGGAGAATTTTTCCTACCAAGGTTGGATTGCAACTAGATAGTCGAGAGCTATGGCAAGAGCCATGCCTGCCAAGGTCTCAAGCTTTCGTGGATAATATTTCCACTTGATGGTTAGTGGTTGATAGAGTACCAAGGTCAACTTGGTGCCCCTAGGGAAATATAATAGCTTCTTCTATGACAATAGGCTTTGTACGAGACAGAGGGGGACAGTTGTCCACCTCATGCCACATGGTGTGACCGAGGGTCACATGAATTATTGATATCTCATGGTTAGAAGGAATATTTTTGGGGGATTTTTTGGTTTTTGAGATCCAAGGTAGGTGGATAGACCATCAATTGAGCTATATGGTCTCATGTGGATGACCCCATCTAAGGCAAAAAGGTGGGTCCTTCTAAACATGTACAATTTTTATACCTCTGTGTGGTAGGTTTGATTTCTCTCTTGCATGTCATTGTATGTGATCAGGACATGAATGATTACTAAGGTGGTATGATTACCAACCTCAATATCCATAGGCACTAGGTTTTGAGAGGATTTCCATAGAGTGGGTTGTTAAGGAAACACTCACGAATTTGACGCAACAGACAAAGAGAGAAACAGAATCTTTCGGAAAATCAGTGCACAGGTGTACAGTATGCGAAGTTAGTGCATGGTGTGCGCATAACAGAGCAATTAACCGCGGCGGGCGCGTGAGGCGCGCATAACGCGAATTGAAGAGTAACAGCGCAGAGGAGCACCAAAGAAAGTGTATATATATACAGCAAGTTTTGAAGAAAAAGACAGAGAATAGTAGATGATACGCAGAGGAGAATGAGAGACAGATATAGAGAAGACGCCATAGATCGCGTATGAATGAAGAGAGATTTAGAAGTTCTCAGAAGACGCCATAGATCGCGTATGTACAGATGAATAACACAAGCCTGAAGTGTCGGGTCTTTTCATCTGAAGAGGGATGGTAATAAGAAACTACTCACCGTAGGAGAGTTTCTGTAGCTTGAGCAAGAAGAGGCCAAGCTTACTTGTACACATCTTCTCTAATCAAAACACATGTTCATGTGGATGTCTGTGCGTAATCTTTACTTAATCTGAAGCTATTTCGTGTTACGGTAGGAAGTTTCCGTTTATCGTTAACTATCACGACTCGTTACTAAACGTGCTTCAATACCTTCTCTGTAAACGCATGTTTCGGTGAATAACAGTTTACTCAGTAAACATATTTCAGTAATTTCCGGTCAGTTACAGTTTCTCAGAAAACAAGTTTTTTGGTAGAACAACGAAGTATAACTCGCAGCAGAGTTCGAAGCTTTGTATGAGAGATAGCTCATCTTGTAGCTAGACGTCTCTACTTTAAGCTGGTCACAGTTTCCGGTAAAATGGAGATGTACACACAGTACAAAAGTTAACCGGAAAGTAGCACTTTAGAACTGTGAAGTTTCCAGAAGGAAGTTCATTCGGTGAAGGAAGCTCACACACTACTTCCTTACTTCACATAAGTTCATCTGAAGCAATTACGAGCAGAACTAAGTTCATTTCGGTGAAGTTCCGGTAAGATTTCGGTGACGTTCCAGCGACAGTCTGGTGAAGTTCCAGTGGAACTTGTGTCGCAGAATAACATAGTTAAGACGACGTTAATTAGTCTAAGCTACTGTTGATTACAGAGGTGTTCTGAATCACTCTAGTTTAGCATTCTACTACGGTGGCGCGACAATTTCCGCAGGCCTGACAGAGTTCAAGCTTTGTCGCGAAACCCACCTTCAGGGCGAAAGTATTTCCGCAACAGTGGCGTTAGAGCCGAAGTTTTCGCCAACATTTGGTATCAGAGCCGGTTAATCTCCCAAGAATTGGTATAAGAGCCTAGAGTATTCTCTATCATGGCAGACCACGTCCAAATTGATAAACTGGACAGAGATAATTATCCCGCATGGGTAATGCGCATGGAAGCCTTACTTATGAGTAAGGACTTAATGATGTACGTGACCGGAGAAGAAAAGAAACCGACCTTCGAAGATGATAGTCAACCGGAAAAAGAAGAACTAGACGCCCTAAAGCTGTGGCAGAAGAAAGATGCAACGGCAAGAGCCTACATCTACAACACTGTTTCAGATCATCTGCTACCGCACATTAGAGGTTTGGAGAAAGCGGAGGACATATGGAGTGCATTGGAAGATCACTTCCAAAATACTACGAAAGCTAGGAAGGCCAGCCTATGGTCCGAATTCACAACGTTCAAAAAGAAGCCGAGTCAAAGCATTAGTGACTACGTCACTAAAATGAAGGATCTAGCAGATAGTCTGGGATCCATAAATGAAGATGTCGAAAATCATAGATTGATAGCACAACTGCTCACAGGATTGAGAGGAGATGAAAGGTGGAAACCTTTCGTACTCTCAACTGAACTTTCTTTAAATCATTTTGTACCAGATTTAAATCAGTTGCTTGGTTTGATGCTCACATATGAGCAAGACCTGAAAGGAGACGCAGACAAAGGACAAAGCTCTGCAATGTACATGAAGAACAAGAAGAAAGACAAAGGCAAGTCAAAAGACGAAGAAGAGTCGAGCTCTCAGGCCTATTACGCAAGAGGTAAAGGCACTGGCAGAGGAAGAGCAAGAGGCTTTGGAAGAGGAAGAAGTAACCAGAATACCAACAAGAAGGCTTGCTGGATTTGCGGACTAAGTAATCATCTGGCGCATGACTGTTGGCACAACCAACATGGATCAAATCAAAGCCAGAACAATAATAGCAGAGGCAGAAGCGGAAGAAATCAGAGTAACTTCCAAAGAGGAAGACAAAGCCAAAGAGGAGGCTATGGTAGAGGTGGAACAAGAAGTTGGGGACAGAGTCAATCCTACAACACCACCTACAACAACTACGCAAATGACACACAGAATGAGAGTCATACATCATTGATGATGAACTCAATCAGCACATCTGATAACGAAGATCTAAAGGTATTTTACATTGACTCTGGATGTTCTAATCACTTGTCAGGAAATATAGAACTAATGTCAGAACTAGAGAAAGGTAGTTCTAGTCACACTGTTCAAACAGGTGACAATACAAGACACAAAGTACAATCAATCGGGAAAGTGAAATGCAAGAGTGGAGCAGATTTGCTAACCAATGTTTTGTATGTTCCAACAATACCGAAAAATCTGATCAATGTGGGACAGATAGTCGAAAAAGGTTTTCAGGTCAGATTTACAAATAAAGGAGTATTTGTAGAAGATCCCAAGAACGGATATTATCAGATCGTCTCTGGTAAGAAAGAAGGCAGACTCTTTACCTTAAGAGTACAAGGGAACATTGGCCAAGCGCTGCTCACGCATGATGAAAAGGTAATTACAGAACTTGATCTCTGGCACAAGAGATTAGGTCACTTTCACGAAAAAGGAATCAAAGCTATGATAGCGAATCAGTCTGTACTGGGATTACCGAACGTACAGAACCAACATATGATTCACAAATGCGAAGCCTGTCAGATGGGAAAAGCCCACAGGTTACCTTTCCAGAAGAAAGGATTCAAACATGACAGTGTGCTGGAACTCATACATACAGATGTATGGGGACCAACGAAAGAAGGATCAATCAGCGGATCAAAGTACTATGTTTTATTCATTGATGATGCCACAAGGTGGATAACTCTTTATGTTCTGAAAGAGAAATCAGAAGTATTTGGAGCTTTCAGGCATTTTCATGCATATGCTGAAAGACTCACCGGACGAAAACTTAAAAGACTGAGGTCTGATGGAGGGGGAGAATACTTCTCCCGAGAATTCAATGACTATCTTTGGAATGCAGGTATTAAGAGAGAAATAACCTGCAGGTATACACCACAACAGAATGGTGTAGCAGAAAGGAGAAACCGAACTCTAGTCGAGTTTGCACGAGCTATGCTAAAAGAAAAAAATTGCCCAGATTATCTTTGGGCTGAAGCCGTGAACACAGCGACATACTTGGTGAACAGATTACCATGTACAGCCTTAGAAGGAATGACCCCTTATGAAGCCTGGTGGGGAAAGAAGCCAACACTTGATCACTGCAAAGTGTTTGGATCAGTAGCATATGCTTATGTACCGTCTCAACTCAGACACAAGCTTGAACCGAAAGCAGAGAAATATGTATTCGTCGGATATGATGAAAAGCAGATGGGTTACAGGTTATGGAGTCCTCTAACCAAACATTTTACTGTTTCCAGAGATGTAACATTTGATGAACAGAAAAGCTGGTATGCAGATCAGAGTCATACAGCTGAAGAATTTGAAGAAGAGATAAAAAGAAAAGAGAAAGGTAAAACAATCGTACAGGTAAACAAAGAAGACGAGGCAAGTACGTCCAGGACCAGAACAGGTATAAGGAACGAAGATGAAGACGGGTACTCAGACACACACGAAGAATATGAGCTAAGAAGGTCAAACAGAGTAAGAAGACAACCGGAAAGGTACTCATATGATACATCGTATATAACTCAGAACGATTATGCATACATGGTCAAAGACGATGATGAACCTGAGAGCTATGACGAAGCCAAAGGCAAGAAGCAATGGCAAGAAGCAATGAAAGAAGAATTCACCGCACTGGAAGAGAACAAGACATGGGAGCTTGTTCCTAAACCGAACGGTAAGAAAGTAATTGGAAATAAATGGGTGTTCAAAATAAAGAAACTTGCAGATGGAAGGATAGCCAGACATAAAGCGAGACTGGTTATCAAGGGCTATGCTCAGACGCATGGCATAGACTATGACGAGACGTTCAGTCCGGTGGCAAAAATGTCAACCATAAGAACAGTAATTGCTATAGCAGCATCAAAAGGATGGAAGCTAAGTCAGCTAGATATAAAGAATGCATTCCTGAATGGATATATATCAGATGAAGTCTATATGGAACAACCGGAAGGATTTATAAGCTCCAGATACCCAAATTTTGTTTGCAGGTTAAGAAAAGCACTTTATGGACTAAAGCAAGCCCCAAGAGCTTGGAACTACAGACTTGTGAAATATCTCAATGAACTTGGATACCAAAGTTCGAAGGCAGATGCAAGTCTACTCATCAAAAGGACAGAAGAAGGAATGATCTACATTTGTATCTATGTAGATGACATAATAATTACAGGTACCTCAGATGCAGGAATCACAGAGGTAAAGAAACTGCTAGAAAAGGAATTCAAGATCAGTGACCAAGGAAAGTTATCATACTTTCTAGGTATGGAAATCACATATACAGATCATGGTGTATATGTCACACAAGAAAGGTATCTCCTGAACTTACTGAAGAAGTACAATATGGAGAATTGCAGAGAAGCTTCAACACCGCTTGAAGTAAATCATAAACTCAGCAAATATAGTGGAACAGAATTTAAAGATATGAAGAAGTATCAATCGTTAGTAGGAAGTTTAATATATGCTACGCTAACAAGACCGGATCTTAGTTTTCCGGTGGGAGTTCTCTCACAGTTTATGCATTGTCCGATAGAGCAACATTGGGTTGCAGGACAAAGAGTTCTCAGATATATCAAAAGAACTATAAAGGAAGGATTATATTATCCTTTTACGTCACATATAAAGCTCAGAGCATACAGTGACTCAGATTGGGCAGGAAGTCAAGATGACCGAAGATCAACGCACGGGTATATGATATACCTAGGAGATAAGCTAGTAAGCTGGTGTTCGAAGAAGCAACACACAGTAGCCTTATCATCAACAGAAGCAGAATACAAAGGACTGGTAGAAGCAGCAAAAGAAGTAATATGGATGCAGACTTTACTTAAAAGCATGGGTATAGATCAAAGTATACCGATCATACGTGGAGATAATATGAGCTCGCTGTATCTTGCAGCGAATCCTGTGTTTCACGCAAGAACAAAACACATAGAGATTCAGTATCATTTCCTAAGGGAAAAAGTAATGGAGAAAGAAATAGAAATAGTCTACTCCTACGAAAGATCAGATTGCAGATATTCTGACAAAGAGCTTGGATGGAACAAAGACAAATAGATTCAAAGAGATGGCAGGTATAAAAGAAAGAAAGATATATGAAAGACCGGAAGAGGTCAAATTAGTGATTGAGGGGGAGCTGTTAAGGAAACACTCACGAATTTGACGCAACAGACAAAGAGAGAAACAGAATCTTCTGGAAAATCAGTGCACAGGTGTACAGTATGCGAAGTTAGTGCATGGTGTGCGCATAACAGAGCAATTAACCGCGGCGGGCGCGTGAGGCGCGCATAACGCGGATTGAAGAGTAACAGCGCAGAGGAGCACCAAAGAAAGTGTATATATATACAGCAAGTTTTGAAGAAAAAGACAGAGAATAGTAGATGATACGTAGAGGAGAACGAGAGACAGATATAGAGAAGACGCCATAGATCGCGTATGAATGAAGAGAGATTTAGAAGTTCTCAGAAGACGCCATAGATCGCGTATGTACAGATGAATAACACAAGCCTGAAGTGTCGGGTCTTTTCATCTGAAGAGGGATGGTAATAAGAAACTACTCACCGTAGGAGAGTTTCTGTAGCTTGAGCAAGAAGAGGCCAAGCTTACTTGTACACATCTTCTCTAATCAAAACACATGTTCATGTGGATGTCTGCGCGTAATCTTTACTTAATCTGAAGCTATTTCGTGTTACGGTAGGAAGTTTCCGTTTATCGTTAACTATCACGACTCGTTACTAAACGTGCTTCAGTACCTTCTCTGTAAACGCATGTTTCGGTGAATAACAGTTTACTCAGTAAACATATTCAGTAATTTCCGGTCAGTTACAGTTTCTCAGAAAACAAGTTTTTTGGTAGAACAACGAAGTATAACTCGCAGCAGAGTTCGAAGCTTTGTATGAGAGATAGCTCACCTTGTAGCTAGACGTCTCTACTTTAAGCTGGTCACAGTTTCCGGTAAAATGGAGATGTACACACAGTACAAAAGTTAACCGGAAAGTAGCACTTTAGAACTGTGAAGTTTCCAGAAGGAAGTTCATTCGGTGAAGGAAGCTCACACACTACTTCCTTACTTCACATAAGTTCATCTGAAGCAATTACGAGCAGAACTAAGTTCATTTCGGTGAAGTTCTGGTAAGATTTCGGTGACGTTCCAGCGACAGTCTGGTGAAGTTCCGGTGGACTTGTGTCGCAGAATAACATAGTTAAGACGACGTTAATTAGTCTAAGCTACTGTTGATTACAGAGGTGTTCTGAATCACTCTAGTTTAGCATTCTACTACGGTGGCGTGACAATTTCCGCAGGCCTGACAGAGTTCAAGCTTTGTCGCGAAACCCACCTTCAGGGCGAAAGTATTTCCGCAACAGTGGCGTTAGAGCCGAAGTTTTCGCCAACATGGGTTATAGGCCCTATCTATCAACATGAGCTCACCCCAAACCTGGGAGCCTACAACCAAGCGGGAAATCACCTCCAAGGGAATGGTGTCCCATACCATCAGCCCCCCCCCCCCCAAACCAGTATAGGTGATGAAGCTCTACCAAAGGGCTGGCATGTCTCACAAATGAGCCTGTTGCTGTAGCTCCCGAGGATGCCCTCCATTTTTGGAGTAACTGCTACACGCCAAAACAACAAAGAATCCTGAGCACACGAAGATCGATGCTTGAATATACTGCCCAGCCGCGTGGAGTCCATATTTCTCTCTTTCTCATTCTTTACCCACAAAGGGAAAATATTCTAAGCATCTCATATGAGTGCCACTTGGCACTCATGTGAGTATCATACTCATAATGTATAAGGGGAGGTTCTCACCTCTAAATCATTACTCCAATATGATACTCCATATGAAATTTCCTTCCCCTTAGTTCCATTTTTGTCCTCAAAAATGGTATTGGAAGGTCTGATAGAAAGAGAGAAATAATGGAAACACCACTCCCACCATATCCCCATGTATAGCAATACATGGTCATATCTCCGTGTTGTTTCCCCGTATCCTTCCCCTTAAGAAGACCCTAGGTGCAAACCCGCTCCCATGTGGCACTATCTTCTAAACTATCTTTCCACTTTACTAGATACTCTTTATATAAGTGACTTCTTGTCTGTTTCTCTCGAGTGCGTAGTATGCTTTTGGTCTCATGTGGAATAGATTGAACAAAAATAGGCTCTACTACCTCGTTGTCTGGAATGAGGTTGTCAGATTGTTCAATTTCAACTTTGTTTCTTTGCACCTCTTAAAAACTTGTTGTAATTGAATCAGATGCTTTTCTAAACAATCCAATGGAGTCCCGTCAAGAGTACCCGAAAAGGATGAAAAATTATCCATGAAAATTTTGAGAGACTCTAGCATCAATGGTCCAAAAATGAGATTAATGGTTCGATTGAAAGTAGCTAGGGCATTTCTCAGTCCAAATGGCATCTTTACATATACATAAGTTCCCCAAGGTGTAATGAATGCAATCTTCTCTCGATCCTCAGGGTGGATGGATATTTGATTATATCCATTGAATCCATCCATGAAGTTGTAAAGTGTATGTCCAACTACTAGGGTGACTATTAACTTTGGATTTATGAGGTGTACTCTCTTTTTTTCCATAGAGATATCGACTATGTACATCTTTCCCTTGAAGGGGAATGCTATATGATTTCCATCTTTCAGATCAAGTAGGCACTCTAGGACATTTTTATGACTCGATAATCATGGGTCTTGGTTACCTATATGATTGGTAACAATGAGGAAAAGATAGTAGTAGGATATTCTAGTAGTATTGGATTACTTCACCGATAAGGCAAGGTAGGCATAGACTAGGATGGGGATATGAAAATTGTCATGCCATATCACTACTTGGTGCACCTTGACCTTGCTAGGTTCATATTTGTTCATCAGTACAGAATGGGGGACCTTATTCCATTGATATGCACATGGTACTAGGTTAACATGGGCTAGGCACAAGGTATATGTGTGTCTTCAAGATACCCCATATGTGGCATCCATAGAGATAGATATATTGCCATGCCAATATAGATTGAGCATAGGATGGAGGCCTCCGTCTTAAGGTATCCATTAGGATGGACATGGTGCTCTGCTAGTGATGGTTGATCACACAACACATGCATGCAAATTATCTCTTGTTCAAACTTCCCACAGTGGAGGGCTAGCACCACTATGGACTCTATCAATGTGGAGAGCTAGCACCACTATGGACTCTATCTTATCTGGAGTTTCGAGAGTGGAGAGTTAGTACCACTATTTTTTATCCTATATAGATTAGGATGCCATTGTGGTCATCATGAGACGATTCTAGTTATGGTGAGGATTATAGTCATTAGTTCCATTGTTAGAAGTAGTGGGAAATGCTCACCTTCTTGTGGAACTATTATGTCCATTGCATGATATGCACTAAATGCAGTTGTTAGTGATTCGAAAACTCTTGGCACTTGATTCCCATTGGGATACCCATCAATTATGCATGAAAGGGAGTTGTGATATTTATAAAAAATGGAGTTGTTTTGTCTTCTCAAAAGGAACATTTTAGTATTCCAATGACTCTTGAGATTTAGTTAGAGATCATTTATCGATCCAAGGATCGGCTATACACAAATTTCAAATAGTGTATGTTGGTGATGTGATGATCATGCATATTATGATGTCGATCGATCAAAGGGATACCCATGAAGACATGGCCATTATGGATCCAGATATATTATAGAGGATGTTTCCCTTGATGACAACCCTCTTAGCATGTTAGTTTTGTTGGTAGCCCCTTGGGTATTTACCCAAGAGCCATTGCCCACAAGAGTATGCTCCATTGTCATGCCTACACTTGGTATGGTTTCACCCAGCATATGCTATTCAGTTTGATTGGATGAGTGACTTTCCTTGCTTCTTTTATGTTCATAATAGTACTCAACATCGATTGTTGTGTAGCCCGTCGATGTCGATATTTGGTCATGAGTCCACTTTTTTCTCGACCACCAGACTTGTCTCAAACACTTTGTTTGAGGTGAGGTATGCCCAATAATAATTTTGCATGATCTTTCCAACGCTTAAAACATTGAAAACACACACACCTTGAACCAAATAAGATAGATGAATGATTACAAAAATACACAAGAGACAAGATAAGGGAAATGAGTAGCTAAAGGCTATTTATACAATGTGTGTAATATAAAAATTTTGGATAAAAGGTTGAATATAAAATGAATCTAGATACATTTGTAGAGAAATGTGCCTAAGAGTTCCATGGAAGTGAAGTGTGCTTTAAATAGAAGGAAAATAAGAATGTTTATGGAAAAACAACCTATGTGTTGTAATAAGGGAAGCAGTTTAATCTAAAGCCACTTGTAAGTTAAGTGAATTTATTACTTATGTGTTCCCTAGGCATGTTCTTATATAGGCATAAGCCCCCATGTGAAAATCTTTAGTGAAAGAAATTAAATCATCTTTATCACAATTCATGGAAGTTTGTATGAAAAATTATTCTTTTCAATTAAAATTTGATGATATGGTAGAAAAGTTGAGATAGAGAGAAAATTCTTCTTCATCTTTGGTATATATAAAACATTAGAAATGATGAAGTCACCACCTGGTCTTGATTTTAATATGAATTCTCATACACCAATAACATGCAAGTCATGACCATCTTCCACGGTCACTCTTCTATCTAAGTGACATAAATATCTTCTTCCAACCTTTCATATGTTTAGTGGCTTCGAGAATAAGAGATCCAATGATGCTTGATCAAAAGTTACCTCTTATATACTAACACATGCAAAAGATTCTTCTTTAGATGAAGATTTACCTTTTGATACCTCTTCAACATTGTTACTCGAAGCTCTTTTGTTTTCGTTAAAAATCATCTTTTTGCATTTTGTAATATGATGACTTGGATTCTTGCATCAATGGCATATTAAATTTCTTAGGTATAGATATGGGTGAAGTAGGTTTATCCTTAGGTGTAGTTGAAACGGTTAAAGTAGAGGTTGAAGTAGAGATGGTTGAATACTTAAAAGAAGATGAATTACTTTCATTCTTTTTTTCTTCTCCTTCCTCCTTACCTTTGGATGATGACATCATAGCTTCATCATTCTCTTCCATACTTTTCTATTGATTTTCATCTTGGAGTCAAGAATTGCAACTCTTAAAAGGAAATTTATCTATCTATTGATCTTTATCTTGGACTCAAGAATTGCAACTCTTCAAATGAAATTTATTTGTCTATTTCACACACACATACACACACATACATACACACACACACACACACACACACACACACACACACACACATATATATATATATATATATATATATATATATATATATATATATATATATATATATATATATATATATAGAGAGAGAGAGAGAGAGAGAGAGAGAGAGAGAGAGAGAGAGAGAGAGAGAGAGAGAGAGAGAGAGAGAGAGAGAGAGAGAGAGAGAGAGAGAGAGAGAGAGAGAGAGAGAGAGAGAGAGAGAGAGAGAGAGAGAGAGAGAGAGAGAGAGAGGGGAGGGAGGGAGGGAGGGAGGGAGGGAGGGAGGGAGGGAGGGAGGGAGGGAGGGAGGGAGGGAGGGAGGGAGGGAGGGAGGGAGGGAGGGAGGGAGGGAGGGAGGGAGGGAGGGAGGGAGAGAGAGAGAGAGAGAGAGAGAGAGAGAGAGAGAGAGAGAGAGAGAGAGAGAGAGAGAGAGAGAGAGAGAGAGAGAGAGAGAGAGAGAGAGAGTGACATGTGGATGGAAGTAAATTGATAAGTGTTTTTACCATCTCTTCATATAAATGTTGACTCCATTTTTTGTAGAAGGTCATATCGTACTCGATCATGCTCTCATAGTGCCTCTTTTGCATCAAATTGCTATGCTATGGCTGCATCTAGTCTCTGTGATGAGAATGAGCCTGTTTCATTTGATGAAGTACAAAATTCAGAAAATTGGATGGCTGCTATGCAATCTGAATATGATGCTATAATGAAGAATGGTACTTGGTCTTTATGTGACTTGCCTCCTGGCAAGAAGGCCATTGGAACTAAGTGGGTTTATAAGCTAAAGCGTAAGCCTGATGGAACAGTTGACATGTATAAGCCTAGGCTTGTTGCAAAGGGTTATGCATAGGAAAGAGGCATTGATTTTGATGAGACCTTTGCACCTACATGCCGTATGACTACTATTCGGAGCATCTGTGCACTTGCAGCCCATCATGGTTGGAATGTACATCAGTTGGACATTAAAACTACATTTCTGAATGGTGACTTGCATGAAGAAGTGTATGTTTTTCAGCCCCGTGGCTTTGTGCAGAAAGGGCATGAAAACTAGGTGTGCAGGTTAAAGAAGGCATTATATGGTTTAAAGTAGGCACCACGTGCTTGGTATGAGAAGATACATGCCTATCTGATTGCACATGGTTTTGAGAACAACCCAACTAAAAGCACCTTATATGTTAAGCGTGCTAATGATGTACTTCTGATCATTGTGGTTTATGTTGATGACATGTTGCTGATTGGTCCTCATGAGAGGCATATTGCTGATTTTAAGGCTGATTTGCATGCCTCATTTGAGATGTATGATTTGGGGCGTTTGCATCACTATTTGGGCATTTTTTTATGCACGTTGATGGTGGAATGGCTTTGTGTCAAATGAAATATATTGACACATTATTGCAGTGTTTTGGCCTTGAAGACTATAAACCTATTGCCACTTCTATGGAAACAGGTTTACGACTGAGTCTTCATGATGCTGGAGATGCATTTGATGTTGTTCTCTATCAGTAGGTTGTTGGATGCTTGATTTACTTATGCATTACTCAGCCAGATATTGAGTTTGTTGTCTCACAGATGAGCAGGTTTATGCATTGCCCACAAATCAATCATTGGCAGGCGGTTAAGCGCATCTTTCGCTACTTGAGTGGTACCCGACTACTTGGTTTGTTTTATCCCAAGGGGGATCACTACCGCTAGATTTGCATGCTTTTTCTGACTCTGATTGGGCTGGTTGATATGACACTCATGTATCCTCTAGTGGCTTTTGCTTCATGCTTGGTAGCTCATGTATATCTTGGTTGAGCAAGAAGCAGCCTACTATGGCCACTTCCAATTGTGAGGCTGAGTATAGGGTAACTTTCACATCAACTATTGAGTGTGTGTGGCTCAAACACCTTATGGCTGATTTGGGTGTTGGTCAGTCTTCTGCCACCACCATCTTCATTAATAGTCAGAGTGCATTGGGAGTTGCGAGGAACCCTGTGTTCCATGCTCGCACTAAGCACATTGAGGTGCATTATCATTATGTCAGGGAGAGGTTCTCTACTGGGGAGATTAGCTTGGCATATGTGCCCATGCAGGAGAACATTGCAGTCAGTATTGTGTGTTGTGCTCCAAGCTTCTTCTCCTTCCTTGTGCTGTTCGTGTGCTTCCGTAGACATCTATCTCCAACACTACAATCCAATGAGTTTGCTCTGGGCAATGCATGAATTGAGATAAGACACCAATTACATATGAATCTATACTTGCTTAATTTATGATTAACCTCTAAAGGTGTGGTTGAAGGTTAACAATCCTCCATATTAAACTTCATCAGAAGATTCTTTAGCTACCTTTCTTGTGTAACATACACTCCATGTTGAGTATATATAATCTCCATCCCTAGAAAATAAGACAAATTTCCCAAATCACTTATCTTGAACTCCTTTTCCATTTGCTTCTTGAGCTCCTTGATTCCTTGAGCATTTGTACCTATAATAATAATTTCATCAACATAAATGCACACATAAATGCATCTTTCTTCATTTGCTTTCACTAGCAAACTACTATTTGCCTTGAAGCTTGGTATCCGAGTTCATTTAAGAACTTGACCAATCTGTAATTCCATGCCCTTGGAGCTTGCTTTAAACCATAAAAAGCTCTCTTAAGCTTGCAAACATAATCTAATCCATCTGTATCCCATTCGTTTATCATCATTACCCAATGAACACATAATTTTTTGCTTTAGGTTCTAGCTTATGTCTCAATTGAGATGGAACATAAGCATATGCAAAACATCCAAATATTTTGCAGTGATCAAGAGTAGGTTTCTTACCCTGCCATGCTTCATAAGGAGTCCTTCCCTCCAAATCTTTGCAAGGCAACCTATTCACAAGATAAGTTGTAGTATTAAGTGCTTCTGTCCACATATAATTAGGAAACTTCTTTTCCTTCATCATTGATCTTGCAAAATCTACAAGAGTTCTATTTCTTCTTTCTGCAACTCCATTTTGTTGTGGGGAGTACCTGCAAGTCGCTTCTCTTTTTATACCTGCATTCCACATATAATCATCAAATTCTTTAGAAAAATATTCTCCTCCTCCATTTGATCTCAATCTCTTGAGCTTTTGTCTTGTAATTCTTTCTGCATAAGCATGGTAGTGTTTAAATGTCTCAAACACTTCAAATTTATCCTTGATTACATTTATCCTTGATTACATATAGAGTAATCCACCTGGTTGCATCATCAACACATAGCACATATAACCTTGATCCATTTATGTTCTTTGAAGGACCCCACACATCTGCATGAACCAATTCAAGCATATTTGAATACATGTATCCTTGCTTATTGTATGATTTCTTGTGAGCTTTACCTAGTTGACAAGCCTCACAGTTGTATATCATATGTTGACCTTCAATATTTGGTAGACCAAGCATTGCACCATTCTTTGTCATCTCTTTTATTCCCCTTTCATTAAAATGTCCTAACCTCTTATGCCATAGATCCAATTCAGACATCTTTTGACTTCCATAAGTAAACAATGCATGTCCCACATTACCTTGGACTTTCAGAGTGAATAATCTTCCTTCCTTTTTTCCTCTAACAATGCTTTTATATCCTTGGCTTGGATCTTAAACATAAACACCATCACTTGTAAATCTGACTTCATATCCCTTCTCAACAATTTGTCCTACACTTATTAGATTTTTAGGAATTGTTAGAACATAAAGTACCTTGCTTAGAAGTGTGCTTCTACTCTTTGTCTTTACTGATCCAATGCTCTTGACTTTATGTTTGGTGTTGTCTCCTGTTTGAACTATATGTCCATTCACTTTAGCTTCCATATCAGACATTAAGGAGATGTTGACACTCAGATGATTGCTACATCCTGAGTCAATATAAAACACCATTTGATCTTCATTGATTACTTCATGTGTTGCATTCAAAATGAGATTCAAGTCTTCCTTCTTATCTGAAGCATAATTGTAATAGGTGTTGTTGTAGGATTGAGTTTGAAAACTCCTTCCTCCTCCTCTAGCAAATGAAGTCCTACCACCTCTTCCTCTGAAATTACCTCTTTGATTTCTGCCTCCTCTTCCTCTAGGACTGAAATTCTAATTATGACTTCCACCATTTTGATTATTATACCAGCAATCATTTGCCAAATGATTTGTTCTTCCACAAATCCAACAAGCTCTAGCATTTTCTTTATTCTTACCTCCTCTACCTTTACCTTTGAAATTCGTCTTCCCTTTCATGAAGTTTACTTGGCTTGAAGATCCTTCTTCATCATTTGTTTGCTTGCCTTTAACATTCTTCTTCTTGTCCTTAGAATACATTGCTTGGCTTGAACTTCTGTCATTGTCTCCTTTAATGTCCTGCTCAAATGTTAGCATATGTCCTAGCGATTGATTAAGATCAGGAGTAAAATGATCTAATGATAATTCTGTAGACAATATGAAAGGTTTCCACTTTTTCATCTCCTCTTAGACATGTAAGTATTTGCCTTACCAACTTGTCTTCTTCAATTTGTTCATCTACTGCTCCCAAATTATCTGCAATGTCCTTCATCCTTGTAACATAATCAGAGATTAACTGAGAACCTTTCTTCTTGAAAGTTGTAAACTCAGCCCATAGTGAAGCCTTCCTTGACTTGGTTGTGTTTTGGAAATGTTCTTCCAAAGCATTCCATACATCTATTGCACTTTCTAAACCTCTAATGTGAGGTAGAAGATAATCATTTACATCCATATAAATGATGCTCCCTTAGCCTGAGTACCTTTCTTCATCCAACCCAGACTTTTCTTCTTCTCTTGTAATAAATGATATCAAATCTTTGCTCATGAGGTGTGCTTCCATCCTCATGGACCATGCTGAATAGTTCTCTCTATCTAGCTTGTCAATCTGCAAGCGTTCTCCCATCTCTTGACTTCTATATCTGCAATTACTAAGATTTATGGTGATATAATGTACCTTTGATATGAAGCTTTAATCTTTCTAAATCCTTTGAACTCATGCTTTGTTCTTCTTTAGGTTTTCTTCCAGACTTACCCTTTGCTCCTTCAATTCACAAGATCTTTGATATCTGCAACAGTCGAGGTTCTCCTTGCTTCTTCTTCACCTTGATTTGATCTTTCTGCTCTGATACCACTCATGGAGACCTTTAATTCTCCAAATTTCTGATCTATCTTGATTTAATAACTCTTCTATATCAAGAATAAAGCAAACTTTACATAAACTTTTTATTATATTTCAAGCTCATTAAGAAATACTTCTCTATGTGAAGTTTCCTTCAGCTTCAACAGTCTCCTTCAGAAATGGACTTCAATCTCTGCATATGACTTCAATTTTAATCATTCAAATGATGCACATATATTCATACTACCTTTATGCAATCATAATGATCATTAGTTCTTCAAAAGAACCATTAGATTTCTAATTTGATCAGTTAGATCAAACCTATGTCAAAAACTACCTTCCAAAAATGGCGATGTTGACATGGTCAACTTCTTAAGTTGATTTCTCTCAGAATCTAACCCATTTTGCTATATGCTTTTAGCCAAAGCTTCCTTATCTTCTAACTTAGATTTTGAATGCTCAAACATAAAAAAATTTACACTGAGCACTAAGATCCAAGCAAACCTTTGAGCAACAAAATGCACGATTCTAAGAACTTCACTTGCAGACTTCTAGATATGAATGTTCCTACTTGTCATACACACAACCTGAAGACAATTAGATCATCAACCTTTGGTCATAGCTTGAATAGCTTTTGAATTAGATGTGTACAAAGATTTCCTGATCCACATGATCAGGCTGAGAGAATTCTAAGAAAGACTAGTTGCTAATCTCACGAGAAAACTCTCTGCACATCATCACTTAGAAGAACTTGAATTCTATTGACTATACTCTCATCTATTCTTCATCTCTCTTCTATGTCATGACTATAAATGAGTGTATATATACATATGAGTATGAACGCATCACTAAATCAAAGTATTTTTGAAGTATTTTTCCAAAGCTAATATACATAAATGTACATAACATTTCTTCCTTATTCTTCACTTAACTTCATGCTTTGAGCTTGACTCTTTTCTTCACTTCTTCATTCCTAGACTTCATGTAATCATCCATTGATGATTGTCTTCCTCCAACAATATTCATGCCAATGATCATTTACAACATTGTTCTATAATACATTATATCATTGATAATCTCTGTTCATCTCTCTGCTATGTCTACTCAGAACAATGAGCTTGTGATGCTCATATATCAGTTATTTGTTATCCATTTTTAATGATCTATAGCTTTTTGGAACAAGCTGAAAGTCTACTATAAGCTAACAAAGTTTGAAGAAGTTTCATTCAACCAATTGGGAGAAAATCATCTCGAAGTAGTCACTGGTCATTCTCTATAGAGTTCCTAAAAAGTGGGGGGTAAGCTTCTACTTGCTAAAGTTATTGCTCAGAGTATAGTCTATCATTTTAAGTGATTCCACTTGGAATCATTAGCTCTCTAAGCTAATTAGATACATTTTGGTGGAATTTCTCTAATTGCTACTGTATTGTGAGTACTAAGCAAAAGTTCTAGCAGGTGTCAAGACCAAAATAGCAACTTTTTGGTCACTAGCTAGTTGCAAACTTATCTGTTTTGATCCAATTGTTTGAAGCATCATCTCCAAAGTAGAGGCACTTATTTAGTGTCATTGGAAAGCTAAAGAGGCCTCCAACGCAACTCTGAAGTAAAATAGGGCTGGTACAAAGCAGGGATTAGCAATACCAACTCATTTCTTGAGGTGTCCATCCATCTTTCCCAACAATTTATGCATATCCTATATCTCTGCATAGTCTATTTTGTACAGAGTTTTTGACTGAACTAAAAAAATCCATTTGAGGTGTTATTTAGATTTTTGGAAAGCTTATGAACCACTAAGTGTGACTAAAATCTTAGGTTATTTGGATCAATGTAGGGCAAAGGTGCATCTAATTTGTTGTCACGCAAGGTCTGCACCAGCCATTTGGGCATAGTTTTTGCCTCCTCAATGTCAGCTCTCCCATCAACAAGTGCATCATGTAAATCTGCATCAGAAATGGGATGATCTGCATCATCACATGAAACATGCAAAGCCTGAGAAGTTGCCGCATTAGGACCAGCACTAGACTGTCCACCTGTGAAAAGAGGAAGCAAAGTATCATACATGTCGAATAGCATCTTCCACAAAAACAACATCACGGATAACCAGAATGTTTTTAGTCTGTGGATGATACAGATGATAGCCTTTACTTTCAAAACTCTACCCAACAAAAATACATTTTACTCCTTTATCATCCAATTCTTTGCGATGTTATTCAGGCACAAAACACGCATGTTGCTCTAGCACAATGGTGAGAACCACGTTAAGAAGCTCCACCTCCTTAATGTCAATCTGCGGAAGAGATAGGAGTGATATGACGATCATGAATGTGAGATGAAGTGAGAGTGAAGGTGAGAAGCATGGAAACGCACACACACATACACACACACTACGAAGAGACAAGCAAGATACAATGGAAGGTGAGAAATCAACTCTATTGCTCAAGATCTCAATTACAAGCTCAAAGTAGCTCTAAGCTCACACTAACTAACCTCTAAAATGAGGTCTATAGCTCTTTTTATAGATTCTAGACTAGTTTTGACCGATTTCACATCTAGTGACCGACATAGTTAAAAAAATAGGTCCTAAGTGCTATTTGAAGGGGTAAATGGTGTCTAAAAATAACCAAAATTGATATGCTCGTTCTACCTAAGCTCCTCAAGCTCGAGGACTCCTCGGCTTGCACAAAATGGAGCTATGGATTACAAAAAGGGTTTTTCTATGTTACATATGTTACAATAGTGATGAAAATCACTGTTGGAGGTTTTTTGAAGAATATTTATAAAACATAATCTTTGAAAAATTGATTCGACTGGCTCCCTGATCTGTCTTTACATGCTTCCGCGTCTTCTATGCCTCTGGCTGCTGCCAACACCCCCCTCCCTCTCGCTTCTGTTGTCCTCGACAGAACCTTGTTGTGCGGTCTGTCGGATGTAGTTCTATAGTAGTTCCTGAGCGAGGGTGTGTTCAGATATTCGAATGCCTCAGGCCAAATCTGCCTCGAGTTTCTCCCAATCAATTGGTTGCGGCTCATCACGGGGTGGGAGTCGATAATGTGTGGAATAAACCATCTGTTCACAGGCGAATAATTGAAGCAAATGTGTGGGCCTGCTGATGAACACTTCTGAATGGTATTCCCAGAAACCGGTTGTGAACATTTCTTCGAAGGTTTGCTTGTAGCACGCCGGTAGGTATTTAATTCTGCAATGCCAGGCATAACACACCCGTAGCGGTGGCGTTGTACTCATATCATATACAAGATCTAGATTGCCATGCTCGAAGCCCGGGGTGTTTACATGAGGAGCCTTAACACGACGGAAGACTTTGAAAACCATTTGCATCATGTCAAAGATTTTGACAGTCATATGCGCTGCTATATCATCTATATGTTTCAAGCGAGGGATCCAGTGGCGAATTGTGGCCATCATGTATTCGATTGTAGGTGGTCCTGTGGGTGGCCTGAAGTAGGGGTAGTTCAGCCAATCCTGGCATTGCTTCTTGTTTTGTATCTTAATCGCAAATGCCTTCCAAGAACGGCGACGTGGCACTGGTCCCCAACATGGGTTGTATTTTAAATGTAGTGGTGCCTTAACCCAAGTACTCATCATCTCAGGATATTCTTGTAAAAGATCTTTACGCCAATCTGGTTGATAGATCTCGCCTTGCTGCGCATCCAGTGGCAAATCCTCAGGCTCAAACTGAGTAGCGTGAGATGGTTTCTTGCCTGTTTCTTTCTCTATGGCCAACTGATATTCGGCCATTAGCATGAAATATCGTTTGTACTGTAACTCATGCCCGGATATGTATCTGCGCGGGGCCAAATGAGCAAAGTTGGGCGACTGTAAAATTCTTTCCTCAATCATTGCCATTGCGTGCAACTTCGCCTCTACTCGTGCAGAGTGGGTGGTTCCAAGCTCTTCAATTGTCTTCATCCATGTGGGAGTAGGAAGTTCGTAAGTCGTCTGGCCTTCGATAGTGACTCATCCGCCTGGGATGGGTTGGGGCTCATAAGCTTCTTCAAAAGTTTCCTCCACCGGAATAGTTACATTTTCTTCATCAGATGGGAGCTCTTGTGGGGAATCTGGCCTTGGTGGTGCTTCATATATAGCTATCCGCGATTCAAGAGTAGATACCTGGGCCCGTAATGCGTTGAGTTCTTCTAGGATGTTAGGAGATGGGTCCGCAGGCACTGGTAGTCCTTGTGTTGCAGGTGATCTGAGCTGAAGTAGCTTATGATCTTCTTTCAGCTTCTGATATTCTTCGTTCATTCGATCGTATTCATCCAGCAATCTGATGTGATCATCGAGCAACATTTTCATTGATTCGGAGGGCACTGCTTTGAACCGGCTAGGACTTAATGGTTGGTCTGGATGATCGAGAGCAGCTTCTAAATTTTCTTTGTTCTGCTCTTGTAGCCGCTGGTTCTCTTCCTTTGCTGTTGCAGATGTCTTCTGAGTAAGCCCATGTTCCGTGTAAGCGTCGCATTACGAACTGTCTGGGCCCTTAACAAATTGTCAAGATCAGCAGTGGCCTCTTTGGCTTTCTCTTCACTTTCTACTTCTAGTTTGTGCTATGCCTCGCGTAATTCTTGGTACCGAGTATTCAATGAGGCATTATTGATCGACAATGAATTAAGCTGCGACTGTAAGTCGTTGGTTGTGTTTTGCAGCTATAATTATTTCCAAGAGATGTGAACTCATCTCTTACTTGCGCCATACACGTGAACATCTGTCGAAATGCTGTGTCTATGGTGGGTGATAATATTAATGGTGTGCTAAGTGAAGATGCAGTGGTTGTAGATGCAAAGGGAATGGGGAATGGGGTGGGAATGTGGATGCTGTGGTGATTGTGGAAAATTGTGGTGTGCTTAAATATTATGGTGCCACAAACAAAGTGAGTGGAGGTGCAGGTGGTGATATATCCATATCGCTGGATGTGGTGTTGAGTGCGGTAACTGTGAATAGTGGTGTGATCGTGGGTAAGTGTGTGGGTGTAAATACAGGATTTACAAAGGTCGAAGAATAATTAACAGAGGGGTTGTCTTGGATGGCTTGGTGGAAAGGGGAAAGAGGGGTTACGGTGGGTGGGGGAGGTGAGACTGTGGAGAAGGTTAATGGAGGTGGGAATGGGAAAAGGGGTCTTGGAGGTGTGGGGAAGGATGGAAAAGATGGATGGAGAAATGGGTTGGATAGAAAGGTGGATGTGTTAGGGGGTAGAATAGGTTGAGTGGGTGCGGGAATTGTGGGATGAATGGGCGTACGGACAACTTCTGCTACTCCGTCGGAGGAGGATGTTGTTTTGGGAGAAGGAGGGTGTATGGGGGAGACTGGATGGATGGGAGGTGAAGGAGGAGTAGTTGGGGTGACAGATACTTCGGTAACTGTGGTGGTATGTACAGTGGTAGCATGGGGTGGGGAATCTACGAGGATGGCTTCTTCTGCCAAAGAGCCTTCAGGGACAAGACGTGCTTCCCTGGCCTGTTCTGAAGATTGTCCGCCGGTGGGTACACGAATATATTCACCAGGTTTGGTTAGTAAGCGGATTCTGCGGGTGTCATACTACGGTAGCGGTTTTCTTTGCAAATACCTCAAGGCTTCGGTGGGCCCAACTGATTTGACAAGCTCTCTGAAACCTCTGATGTATACTTCTTCGAACCCGCCCAAAACAAGCTCTTGTTCTATGAGGGTTTGGCTCTCTTTGTCAGTCAACTTCTTACGTGCCCAAACCTTTTCCATAGTACGATATAACTTTTTGATGGCCAGTGTATAAGCTGCTGCTTCGAAGGTTTCCTCTTCATGTGTGCTTGTATCACCTTGGGTGTCCGTTTGTTGTCCTTGCTCGTCCGTTTGTACATGTTCTTGGGATTCATGTGTGCCTTGGTTGGCTTCATCATCACCTTCATCTTCATCGGTCTCTGTTCTTTCTTCCTCGGAACTAGACACAACTTGTCCTTGTGGTTGATCTCGCGGTGTGGTAGTGTAGCTGGGCCTTTCATATTCCGGATAGAAGATCTGGCCTTCTGAAAACTGAAATTCATTTGAAAATACATCCTGCATCTCAAAATCAAATGTGGTGTCTGCTTGTTCTGCTTCTAAATGGGGATTGGAAAAGAGAAGGCTTCCGCACCAATAGTGGTGGGAACTTCTGCTGTAGTGGTGGTAGGTCCTGGGACTGTGGCTGCTTGAGTAGTGACTGTACTGGTAGTGCTCTCCGTTGTAACTGGCCTTGATAACCTTATGCGAATGGGTTGTACAGGGGGTTCAGTAGGAGACTGTTCGGGAGAGGGTTGTGGTGAGGGCGATTCTGGCACCTGAAGGCAGGGGATAGTTCCTCTCATTCGCTTTCCTGCTCTTCCTTTGCTGGGTTTCCTCGCTTTCTTTGTGTTTCCTTTAAACGCTTTCAGCTCCTCACTAGTCATTGCTCGCTCAATCGGCAAGTCATATGCTAAGCACATATATACAATTCTAGTCAGTGCACAACATCCATTGATGACCTTCTTTCTTTCCCATCTGTGTTGTGCTAGGTACATCTGATCAATGATCCAGCTAGCTAGATCAACTGTCTGGGGTCCAATATAAGATAAATACAAACCAAACCATATTCGTTTGTGAGGCATTGTGAATCTGTCCTGAGCGGGGAAAGCAAAATGCTGCATACATATCCACAGTGGTTTTGAAAGCTCAGGTGTGATCGCCGAAATCTCTTCCCACTTAGTGACATCCCCACGTTTCATAGGGTCTGGAACTAACCTTTCTTGCTCTGTGGGCGTGTGGGTTCCATGAATCTTGATGGCAGCTCGAATCAAATCTTTCGAAAGATAAAACCTTTTATATGGTGGATCGTTCACTAAAGATGGCAAAATAAAAGTTCCGGGCAGGTCCTTATTCTCCGAAGCTATCAAAGTGGTGATTAAGTAATAGCATCTGTAGAAGTCAGGTTTAGGCAAAGGGTCACTGAAATACTCTGTGAAGCCGGCTCTTGCCCAAACATGTGTTAAGTCTTGTGTGTTTTGTAGCCCTTCAAACTCTCTTGAGAGAAACTGATATTTGCCCCAGGTACGGTCATCAAAAGTCAAATTAGACTCAAATATAAACTCAGCATCCGCCAATGGTCCTGCTAGCCCTTGAAACCAGTGAGAATTACGATGAATCTTCTCAGTATACCCTCTAGGAGGGTCGTCAATAGGCATCGGTCCTGGGAAACCTTGAAATTCTGGCGGTGGAGCCGTCGGATGGGTCTCAGCAAGTAAATCACTAATAGTAGCCCTGGGTATACTGGTTCCAGCTTCAGATGGTCCTTCTTCGGTTTGCATGATGATTGACGTGCTAATGGAAAATACTTGCTACAAAAGATTAGCACATTAGTATGGAAATTAATTATGATCCCATTAAAGTGAGACTGCAATCCCTTTCCATAACTGATGTGTAACCCGTGTAGTCGAGTGTCGTGATGTGGTTTATTGAATGATTTCTTGCAAACTAATGCAGGTCTCTAGACACCTACATGCTTCAGATGATGCATACATTGCTTAATGAGGTGATATTAGAAATGATGTTGGGTTATCGAGTGTGGATTTATACAAGGTTCAGTCATGAATGAGTTATTACAAGGTTGTAGATTAGTCGGGGTGGGAGTTATGTTAGATAAGGGGTTAGGAGAAGACTTTTGGATACGTTTTGGTACCCACTTCCTAAGAGTTCATGTGCGGGTGATAGGCTTGTATTGAGGGACAAAAGATGAGATCAGATTTGGTGGTATTGTGGGTTCAAGAGATTTTTGGGGGGTGTATATTACATGGCCTGAGGGTTGAGCTATAATACACTGTTTGGGTACCCAAATCTGCGTGGTTGTGGGTCGGTTCGTAAGGTACTTCTTGGCGATCCAAATTTGTCGAATGTTTGTAGTCATAGAAGAATATTCAGAAGACTTTGGATACTGTCTTTGCCTCTGCTGAAACTTCTTCTTGTCATTGTCTGCATTGTTGAAACTTCTCGGTGGTTTCTGTCCTTTTGGCACCCATATTTGTCTTGTGCCTTTTGCTCTCTGGTGTTGATACTACTTTCCTCTTTGTGTCGTCTGATGTTGTCATCGGTCTGGGTTCCTTCGTCGTGGTTGAATCCTTTGTGGTTGAGGTTGAAAGGTCGGAGGGACACTCTGCTTTGGAAAAGAAGGGAGGTCCAACACTTGCGAAACCTGCCCATTAGGAAGTGCTCCATTTTGTATCTTTAATCTAGACCAGTCCGCAGTAAGTGTGGAAGGATGGGCACCGCAGGTTGTTTTTCCCATGTGGACGTTGATGAAGTCCACCTGACCGCTGATTGTGCCCATTTGGCCGCTAATTGTCCCCATTTGTCCGCTGATGGTGTCCATTTGACCAAGCAGTTGGGCGGTTGACCCTTCTAATTTGCAGGAAGCCCAAGGGAAAATCTCTTGACGTCCTTCTGATTGACAACTGTCTGTAGCCAAGCCTACGTGGGTTGGTGTAGACGTAACGTGACTCATCTGACCAAAGATCTTCCGATCTTCCATCGCATGTTGTTCGTAGGGTCTAGGGTCGTGTACTTCAGGAAAACAGCCGTTAGGGAAGTCAAGCGGTATCACTCGCTTCTAATCTAAGGTTCCAATCTGCAAGGAGCCTTGTCTAAGATTTAGGTCCACTGAGTGATCGTATAGCCAATCTTGGCCAAGGATTAGGGGTTCTATCAGGTCCTCGTCATGGCACACCAGTAACTTTACTGTCAAGGTCACTTCATCTATGAGGATAGGAAGGTCCACCTCACCCATGCAAGGGGTTTCCATGCCTCCTAGCCCTATGAGGTAAGCCTCAATTGGCCGCATTGCTATTCCTGAATCCTTATAGTGGGACCATCTAATCGCACTAGTCGCAGCACCTGAGTCAATTAAAACCCTGAGGTCTTGGCAAGGGTTGCCGTGCTCTAGCCTGACTGTAATGAATGGTCTCCTGTCCACTATGCTAGGATGAGTGGTTGACTTTACTTGACACATGGCCATGGGATATTTGGGTGTTGTTTCCAGATGATTATAATGTTCTCTCCCTAGTCCTTCTCTTCTTAGCTTCATGCGCTTAATGCGTTCTATAGCTTCTACCTGAGCTTCATCTCGTATTCTATTTTCTTCCTCCTTACGCTTCTTTGCCAACGTGAGTCGTCTAAGCATATCCTCAGTAAGAGGTTCTTGGTATAACTTGTCTCTACAACCACTAATATAATTAGCCATTATGTCTCCTTCTAAGGTGGCTAATTGTACTGCTCCACTTGTCGAGAGTCTGTTAATGATCATAGGTCCATAACCTCGCTTTTCTAACTTCCATGCGTGTTGTTTCAGCGTATATACTAGGACTAAATCTCCTTCTTTCAAACCTTTATCTTTCACATGTGCATCAAAATATGCTTTCTGTTGCTTCTTTGCTGCGTATATTCCTGCTGCTGCTTTCAGCCTCATTTCTCCTAACCGTTCCAAGTCCATTATTCTCGCTGATAATTCATGGCCGGTCCACTGATGTTCTTGTGCAACCTTAAGGGTCGGTATCAAGAAGTCCAAAGGAAGCACATCATTCTGACCAAAAACCATCTAAAAGGGAGTTGCATTGAGTACAGTCTTGTAGGCCACTCGATATGCCCAAACAGCGTGGTGTAACTGTTTGTCCCAATCTGAACGTTTGTTGTTCACGAGTTTCGTCAGTACATTACAAAGGATCTTGTTAGTGCTTTCAGCCTGACCATTGGCCTGAGGATGATATGGTGCGGATTTCTTGTGAATCACCAAAATCCTGTAACAAATATTCAATGACATGGTTTAGAAAGTGAGTTCCTCGATCGCTCACTAACTCTATAGGCAATCCATATCTTGTAAAGACATTTTCAAATAAGAATTTTGCAGTCGTGTGAGCATCATTCTTTTTCGTGGCCTTTGCCTCTACCCATTTGGTAAGATAATCTGTCGCAACAATAATGTATTTAGCATGTGTACCTTTTGCAGGGGGGTTAATGGGTCCTACAAAGTCTATACCCCACTTAGAAAATGCACGTCCGCCCATCATGGGTTTCAATGGCATTTCATCTCTGCGAGTAGGAAACTGAGTTCTTTGGCACACATCACATCTCTTTACATAGGTATGTGCATCCATACGAAGAGTGGGCCACCATAATCCTGCAAAAAGGATGGCTTTGATTATCCTATTGGGTCCAAAATGACCTCCTGCAACACCTTGATGTGCAGTCTCTAGTACGCTCAAGTAATCGCTTTCATGAACACATTGTCTTAAATATCCATCTCTTCCTCTTTTGTATAGAGTATCGCCAATAAGTGAATAATCTTGAGCTTCCTGCTCTAGACTTCGTTGTCGTGCTAAAGTCATTCCTTGAGGGAATGTTTTCGTCCTCAAGTATGTCACTAAAGGTTCACGACAGTCTGGTGTAAGAGACACGTGATATAATGTAGCATGTTCTAGCGATGGTCTTTCACAACAAACATGGCATTCTTTACACAATTTGTAGACATCTGCTTCCATCGTAGGCCAGTATACTCCTAGTCTATGCAGAGTCTGCAATGTACGATGTTTCGAATGATGTTGCTTTAATGCACCTTCATGTGCTAATTGCAACCAATTCGCATGTTCTGATTCATCTACACAACAAGCAAGAATCTTTTGATTGTCCTGTTTATATATACTTCTTGCTATGATTTGATATCTTTGAGATTTGGTAATCTCTATTTCCTTGATCCTTATCCTAGGATTCTTGGGTCCATACGTCAGAATAGGGACTATCGACTTAGCCCATTCTCGTGCTATCTCAAGGTTAAACAAATATGCATCTGGTAAGTCATCCGCTATCCCTTGAGGAGCTTCTCCTGAGGTTAATCTTGAAAGGTGGTCAGCTCTGAGATGTGTCTTTCCTTTCCTTACTACTACTTCAAAATCATACTCCATGAGTAATAGAAACCAACGAATTAATCTTCCTGTATTACATGGTTTGTTGACTAAGTACAACAATGCTTGATGATCTGTAAAGAATCTGAACTTGTTTGCCAACAAGTAATGCCTGAATTTCTTTACTGCGTAGATCATTCCTAATCCTTCTCGTTCCGTAGTGGTGTAATTTCTTTCTGCTGCGTTCAACTATCTGCTCACGTAAGCTATGGGGAGGTCTATATTACCTTCCTTCGTGGGTTGTGCTAACACACATCCTATGTTGTAGTTGGATGCATCCACATGTACATGGAATGGCTTATTCCAATCTGGGGTGGTCAATATAGGTGCTGAACACAAACATTGTTTAAGTTCGTTGAATGAATTCTCACACTCATCTGTCCATTCGAAGTGGGTCAAAAGAGAGTACAGAGGCTTGGCTATGATTGCATACATGTGTATGAATCGTCTATAATAACGGCAATGGCCCATAAATGCCTGTACTTCTTTTACATTAGTTGGCCTAGGTAGATCTGCAATCACCTTTACCTTTTCTTCATCCATAGAAATTCCATTTTTTGACACGATGTGTCCTAGAATTTTGTCTTGTCTGACCATGAAAACGCATTTTTTTGGGTTCAGACAAACCTAATATTCTCGACATTTGTCAAATATTTGTCTTAGTTCTGGGATACGAGTCTGCCTTACATTTGAATGTGCACATAAGTCATCGACATAGACTTCCAAATTCTTTCGTAAGAATTCCTTAAAAACATGACACATGAGTCGCTGGGTGCATTTGTTAGGCCAAATGGCATTACACGAAATGCAAATATGCCCCATTCTGTGGCAAAAGCCGTCTTGTGTTGATCTTCTGGAGTAATGGCTACTTGATTATAGCCTGAGAAACCATCAAGAAAGCTGTAAACTTCCTTGCCCGCATCTCTTTCCAATAAATGTTCCGTGATAGGAAGAGGATAAATGTCTCTAATCGTGGCGGCATTAACTTTTTTAAGGTTAATACACACATGCAATTTTCCATTTTTCTTGGGCACAACCACAATGGGGGATACCCATTCGGTATGCTCAATTTCGTAAATGAATCCTGCTTCTATCAAACGATCTATCTCCTCTTTAATCTTCGCAGCATAATTATCATTGTACGTGTATGGCTTCTGTTTCGTGGGTTTTGCATCTGGAGTCATAGGGATTCTATGAGAACATATATCTGGATCTACTCCTCAAATCTTTGTAACTCCATGCGAAAACATCTCTATATTCACGCAATAGGGCGACTAATTCTTCTTCTTCTTCTTCATTCGTCAAATCATGCCCAATGTATGTACACTTTTCTTCTTCTCCTTTTATGGCTACTATGATTTTCTTGGTTTTCTCTCGGTTATCATATACCTCTCCAACATCAGCTTTTCTGTTTGGCATTCGTACCATTATTCTTCTATCTTCTATTTCGTACTTTCTGAAGTTCTCGGGAACCTCAAACAAGGATTCTTCTTCTTCTGACATGATTTCCTTCTTCTTCCTTTTCTTACCTTCACTCTTGACAGTCACTTGTGTGGTTAACCTCACATCATTCATAATTTCTTCGGGTCTCTGAGGGTAAGTATCTACCTCGTAGAAATATTCTTCTTCTGATGCAAAAGGCGGATCCATTATAATTGACTCTAAATCAAAATCACTCGCGTCCTCGAAAGCATCAGTGTTCAGTTCACACTCTTCTAAAACTGAATCACACATGATTGGCTCTATCGTGAAAACTGAGATATCATAGCCATCCTCGTCACAGTGGGGTGTCCATTGTTCTTCATTGATGGCTACGTCCATGGTTGCTAGGATTTCTGCCCAACCATGGGGTTCAAACTCTTCGTCTGGAAATACTACAGGTGCATAAGCTGGGTCTTGAAGGGTTCTTAGGTGTTGTTCTGCACCTAAGGTCCTGGCTTCCAACCGTTCTTCCTCTTGTTTTGCTACCTTACACATCCATAAATGAGTGTCCTCGTGCAACCATGAGGGATTTGATTCCAATGAGTGTACCGATTCCGTTTCTACCTGTGTCTTATGGATGGTATTCCATTATATTGGGGGTACATCCCGATGTGAATAGTCTTTAAGATTGACCTTGGTAGTCACTCCTAAATGTTGCAAGTACAAAGAATTAGTTCCCCAATCTTGTACAATTTGCAACTGACGCATGAATGGTCGTCCCAATATCATCTCATAAGCATGATTTTTCGCAAAATCACAAATGGCAAAAGTATGCTCAAACTCCACACCACGTGGTTAGAGATATGCCTTCTAGTAAGCCTAATGGTTTTTCTATGTGTCCATCAGCCATTTGTAGCTTCATCCGGGTGGGTCTGAGTGCTGGCTTACCCCAACGTTTCCATAAAGCGGTGGTAGCGATGGCTACTCCGGCTCCTGAATCTAAGATGGCTTTCGTGGTGTAGCCCTGATGAGTTATTGGAAGATAAGTGTTACCTTCCTCTCCTTCGCTTACATCTCCGATCTTTTGTACTGGTATCTCTGGTACCTTCTTGTGTGTTCCTATCTGTGAGGGAGTAGTAGCAAGCTCAGGGAATTGATTTGCTACATGTTTCCATAGTTCTGGTTTAACCTTTAACAACTCCTCTAGGGTGAGATTACACTGTACTTTGGTATTCTTGATCACTTCCGTGTTTCTAGGAATTACTGATTCTTCATTCCTCACTATTATCGTGGGTGCTCTCATACTAATAGACTTTGCTTCCCAAGGTCCTGTGAATTGAGGTAATTCTTGTAAAGAATTGGATTCAAAACCTGTGTGTTCACTCAGT
This sequence comes from Ceratopteris richardii, assembly GCA_020310875.1. Lineage (NCBI taxonomy): Eukaryota > Viridiplantae > Streptophyta > Polypodiopsida > Polypodiales > Pteridaceae > Ceratopteris > Ceratopteris richardii. The sequence goes on from CM035435.1 coordinate 53,304,896, forward strand.
TTCTCTTCCTCTACATCATCGTAAATAGAGGGGATATCTTGGGGAAATTGTTCCTGCAAGTCATCTATTTCTTGAATAGGAGGATGGGTTCCTTGTTCTCTTCTCCATTTCTCTTCTTGGATTTCTCTCAAAAATTCATGTGAGTACCTATGTATGGAAGACAAGTTGTCTTCCCCTTCTGTGTTTGGCACTTGAGATAGGGATGGTGCATTCCTTTCTTGTGTCTCTGGGACACTAAGATTCCTATGCTGATCCTTTTTCTCTTTTCTTTCTATCAAGCATTCTAGCCTCTCCATTAGACCTTGAAAGTGTAGTTCCGGTTTTGCCATGTTATTCCAATTAAGATATCTAGAGGCGTCGAACAAAGCTTGTGCTAATTCTACCATTTTCATGCAAAGTTTAGTTCTCTCAATTTCTAGATCAGCTCGAGGGTAGTTTTTACTCATTTTTGCTACTTGAGGTCCTTCTTTTATTCTAGCCTGGTATGCACGGAACATCATGTCTAGGTTTTCTGGTATGGGTTCTGCTAAAACAGATCTGGATTTCTGAGCTGGGTTCTCTTGATTTAATTCTTGTGAAGTCAATTCTAGGATTTTGGCTCTAGATTCCTTGAGACTTCCTTCCAGTTCTGTTATCCTCTTACTCCACTTTCTTTTAATCCTTTCCCTAGAGTCTTTCCAAGATTTCGTTTTTTTACTGCTAGACTCTGCAACTTCACTAGTTTCGGCTATTTTCTCCTGATTAAGCTGTTGATTCTGTAAGAGTGCCTGGGCTCTTGTTATAGCTTGGATAGGCACATATGTAGGGTTGGATCCATCTACATTGTTCACAATACCTATCATGTTGATTGGTGTCACGTTTGAAGCGTTAACTGGGTTCTTAGGACAATCCTTGATTATGTGCTCTTTACCACAGTCGGCACAAAAGCCTTGTATGTTATAATATTGAGACTGTCCTGCTATAGGAGGATGTGGACAATCCTTTATGAAATGATCTCCTTGGCACCTAAAGCATGGTCGTCTAGGGCCCTGTGGTCTTTGCTGTCTTAATTGGGGCCGTGGATTTGGGTTTGTGTACATCACGTTAGCGTAATCGGGCTCCCAACTAGGTTCCACTGGTGGACTATCATAATGATATGTCTCCACATGTTCTGGTGACTCTGTGTAATACGCGGGTGGACTATCTACATGAGTGGAGTCAAAACTGTTTGAGTTTGGATCACTCTCTGTGATCAAAGGTGAAGAAGGCACTAAGGCCCTACTTAAGTTCTCTTCTGCAGCAGCGTATTTCACTGAGATGACATTCGCTGGTGGGGGTGGCTGCTGAGCTAAGATAGGTTGAGGTCTTTATTGAGCCTGATATGGGTAGTTCTGAGGAGGCCTATAGTAATAAGGCTGAGCATTGTACTGACCTTGATACCTACCTGGTTGTGCGTATGCTTGCGGGTAGTTCTGTCTCACTGCTTGTTTGTTATATGGGCAGTCTTGAGCCGTGTGATTTTTGTATCTTCTCTCAATTGTACAGTATTGGCCACTAGGGTTGGCTTGTAGTTGTGTTGCATTGGGACACACATTTGCCATGTGATCGCCACCACAGGTGTAACAACGCTTGTTTGTTGTTACCCTAGGCATCTGTTTACTAGAAACTCCTAGTTTCTGGGCCACTTTTTCTGCTAGATCCTCTATAGAGCTCGACAATTTTGTAGATGCTAGAGAAGAACAATCTGAGTCCTTATAGACTTTGGAGAGTTCCAACTGGTCTCCTAAGTTATCCTCAATGTCTATGCAAATTCTTACACATTGATCTAGCGTTCTGGGTTTCTTCAAGTACACGTAGGAGCGTAGTTTAGAGCTCAACAGGCCATCTAGAAACAATGACACTTGCTTGGCTTGTGAGGGTAGCGCTTGCATTGGACATCTCTCAACATATTGTCTAAACCTACGTCTTGCTAGTCTAACTGTTTCTTGAGGGGTTTGTTTGAAACTATGAATCAACGAAGACGTGTCATGTCTGATCCCACTTTTAGAGAATTCAGTGATGAATGACTCTAAAAAGTGATGGATGTCTCTAAATTGCCTTTGTTGCAAAGGTTGGAACCAAGTTAAAGCTGTATTCTTTAACGTTAGCCCAAATGCATTATACTGCGTGAACATGTCTTCTACCTGTTCTGCTCGTAACACTTGCTTAAATTCTGCGACATGGTCATAGGGATCTCCTGTCCCATCAAAATAATTTTTCATTGATTTTACTAGTTGAATGGGTCTTAATATTCTTGCGTGTTCGTGTGGTCTAGGTAGAGGAAAGTCATCTCTACCACCTGGCATTCTTTGTCTTTCCACTCTATCGGTGTCTACGGTGGTTCTATCTCTTCCTATGGGGTGATTGAAGCTTACTTCCCGTCTCTCTTTGTTTTTCTCTCTTTGATTAGCATGGGTGGAGGATGTTCCTGCCCCTTGTTGGCTCACGTTTACATTTGTTCTAGATGGAGGGAATAATAATTCTCCTCTCCATGTGTACGTGTTTCTAGCGTGGTCAGGTACCACAAATACTCTTTCTGAAGTTTCATCTAGGTATACAACTTTTCCAGGTGTATCCGGGTCTTTAAATTCGTAGATTATAATTGAGCCTACCTCACTTGGTTGTTCTGTTCTGTACCTCCAAAATGCTTCATCTGTTTCTTTATTTACAAATAATTCTATGCTCCTGTTATCCTGAGGGGTCCAATCTGGAACTAGTACTCGTGTCAGTACAGATTTCCCTCTAGGTGGCCTAGGTTCTTCTCCTACTGGTTCTTTTCCTTGGGATTTTGCTTCCGTTTCCAACTGAATTGCACCAAACTCATTGGTATTGTTTGGCTTTGTACTTAAGATGTACATTGTTCCTTCCTTGTCTATGTACGCATCTCTTTCGAATTTCACCACTAGACGTTCCAGTCCAATGGGTTGGTCAGGATTGTGCATCTGCACCACTTGTCTTCGCAAACCGTCCTCATAGATGCGAGCACCTAAGCAGTTGGTTCGGAGAAATTCTAACTGGGTCCTATAGGGTCCTTCTGGTTTTTCTAAGTATGCTACATTTGACCCTCCTTTTGGTCTTTCTGTGCTAAATGCCATTTCTGATTCACTCGTGTCTGAGCTCTCGTAGGGGTAATTACTATTCAATTGTTGAGCCCACGATCGTGCAGTAGTGCCTACACTTGCTTCTGATGATCTAAGGCTTCGTCGGTCTGACTTACCTATATGTTTGCCCAATCTAAGGTTCATGAATTTACTTCCTTGCACCCTCAGTACACGCTTAGATTGTCAATGATTCTTTGATCTTGCTTGATTCTTTTTAAGTTTCTTTAGATTCTTTTCTTGATGTATGCGTCAGGAATTCGACTTTCTGTGGTACTTTTAAGTTCTCGTTCCGTCAGACTTAAGTTCTTTCCCTTTAGGTTCTCGTATCACACACCTTTGTCTTTAGTCTTAGACTTGATAAATTTAATCTTGAACTTGAGGCGTTCCTATCGTCGTTAATCCTATACACAATGCTAACGTTTAGCTTAAGCTAGTAATTGAATGAGGGGGTTGAGTGATCTTCCAACCTCGAGTCAGCTCTTCTGGTTGCTCTGATGCCCAAGAAGCCGTGCTTCCCAAGCTTTATGCCCTTCACTGCCTTGCCTTGAATGCCCTTGCTTGACCTTGCTAGACCTGCCAAAATTCCAATATTAGACCGATTTCACAAATGGATGATCAAGCACTTGAGTATATACACCCTTAAGTCCCTTAACCTTTGGCAAAATTTTCTTCCAAAGCCCCAAAATTTTCTCCTATGAGTGCAATGATCCAAAAATTTTCAAAAAATAGCCCCAAAATTGGCCAAAAATTGAAACCCTAAAATTTGCGTTTGGGGTGGACAAACGCGATGGTCTGAGATGATCGCGATGGTCTGGGACCGTCGCGATGGTCTAGGCGAACCGTCGCGATGGCGTGTGCACGAACCGTCGCGATGGTCTGAAGTGCACGATCGCGATGGTCTGGATGTGAGCAATCGCGATGGTCGCGGTGAGGTGTCGTGATGGTCCGATTGAGTGGACAATCGTGATGGCATCAGTCAACGGTCAACGTGAACCATCGCGATGGTCCAAAGTGAACCGTCGCAATGGTCACCGATGCGATGGCGTGAGCCAATCGCGATGGTCCAAATTTTGAGCTGTCGCGATGGTGTAAGGGTCTCGTCGCGATGGCGTGGCTAGTGAGCTATCATGATGGTCTAATTTGACACGTGGCACTATCGAGGCGATGGCATGGGCCAATCGCGATGGCGTGGGGTCGACGGGATCATCGTGATGGTCCAAGTGAACCGTCGCGATGGCTCAAGTGAGCCGTCGCGAAGGTGCGAGACCGTCGTGATGGTCCGGCCGAGCCGTCGCGATGGCTTGAGCCAATCGTGATGGTGTGACATAATCGTGATGGTTTGAGCCAATCGCAATGGTCCACCAAAGTGTGAATTTTTGCAATGCAAGTATGGATTCCTACACACGCAAGGGTCGCCTACACGCTTATGAACTCGCTTACCAAAAATACCGAAGTTGGCAGACCATCGCGATGGTCTGACACACTCGGCAGATCTCTGACAGAAAGTGAAATTTTACCTTTTCCAAGCTTTCCTGATGCACTGGAGCTCTGTACCTGCAAGAAAACTCAAAAACACACAAGTACACACAAGCACAAAAGCTCTCTCTCTCTCTCGCACATGCACAAATGAGGGGAAATGAGGAGAATGGGTGGATATGGTGATTTTTCTGATTTTTTTGGAATTGGAGATGATGATACAGTGATGAAGATGGAGTGTGGGGGAGGTGAAAAACACTAAAAACTAAGTAAAAACAACAACCAAAAACTGACATTTTTACCTTCCAACGCCACCTCTTGCTATACTCTTACCATCACACATTGGTCCTAGACTCGATCCCCGGCAACGGCGCCAAATTTGGTGTTGATCTAGCACAATGGTGAGAACCACGTTAAGAAGCTCCACCTCCTTAATGTCAATCCGCAGAAGAGATAGGAGTGATATGAAGATCGTGAATGTGAGATGAAGTGAGAGTGAAGGTGAGAAGCATAGAATTGCACACACACACATACACACACACTACGAAGAGACACGCAAGACACAATGGAAGGTGAGAAATCAACTCTATTGCTCAAGATCTCAATTACAAGCTCAAAGTAACTCTAAGCTCACACTAACTAACCTCTAAAATGAGCTCTCTAGCTCTTTTTATAGATTCTAGATTAGTTTTGACCAGTTTCACATCTAGTGACCGGCATAGTTAAAAAATAGGTCCTAAGTGCTATTTGAAAGGGTAAACGGTGTCTAAAAATAACCAAAATTGATATGCTCATTCTACCTAAGCTCCTCAAGCTCGAGGACTCCTCGGCTTGCACAAAATGGAGCTATGGATTACAAAAAGGGTTTTTCTATGTTACATATGTTACAATACTGATGAAAATAACTGTTGGAAATTTTTTGAAGAATATTTATAAAACAATCTTTGAAAAATTGATTCGACTGGCTCCCTGCTCTATCTTTACATGCTTTCGCGTCTTCTATGCCTCTGGCTGCTGCCAACAACGCAAATGAGCAACAGATGGCTTGCAATCATGCCAATCCTCATATGGAGTGATAGACTACATCGCTTTAGTGGGACACCTGTTAAGTACATATGCTGCATACATGACAGCCTCAAGCTAGAAATTATGTGGTAAAGCCTGACTTTTGACCATACACCTCACCATCTCCATGAGTGACCTGTTCTTTCGTTCAGCAACTCCATTCTGTTGAGGTGTATAGGGCACTGTACAATGATGTTTTGTCCCATGTTCAGCCAAAAATGCATTAAAATCAGAAGACATACCCCCCGATCAAAATGGAGGGTGCCCATTTTACATGCTGACAGATTTTCAGCCAAAACCAAAAATTGTTTGAAGCACATGAACACTTCGGACTTTGCCTTCAATGGATATACCCATGCATGCTTGGAAAAATCATCAATGAAAGTCATGAAGTGAAGATAATTTCCAAAAGAAGGTGTCTTCATAGGACCACAAACATCACTATGTACAAGCTGCAATTTTTGAGTAGCCCGAACTGAACCATCTTTTGGAAAGAACGAATGCTACATTTTTCCCAAAATATAGCCTTCACAAACATGTTTTCCAGGTGCCTCAAGTTTGGGCAAAGAGGACACCATTTCAGATTTTTGCAGGCGTAGCAAACTAGCAAAATTCAAATGACTGAAGCATGCATGCCAAAGTTTTGCATCTGACATAGCCTGAGAATCATGTACTGCACATGCCGAATCATTTACAGATCTTTCATAGTCTATGAGCTTATACAACCCATGAAATAAAATGCCAGAAGCAATAATCACATCGCCATTTGACAGATCATGAACTATACACCTGTCATCAACAGATTTCACAACCAAGCCAATCTTGGCTAATGCAGAAACTGATAACAGGTTCTTCTTGATTCCTGGCATAAATAAAGCATCTAACAAAGTGAAAGAACTACCATCAGCAGTAGTCAAAATGATCTTACCAACTCCCATAACAAGATAAGAGGAGTTATTGGCATATGTAACAGTATTCCCTGTAGGGCCAGGCTCGAGTGAAGAGAAGAAACTGCACTGTGAGGTAATATGTTTGGTCGCCGCACTGTCAAAGTACCAAACATCTACGTCTATTGCAGACATGCACTGCTCATGAGAAGATGGGTCAAAACTGCAGACAATAGTAAATGCCCATCCTTCTTCTTGCACAAGATTTGCAGACTTTGTTTTTGGTGTAGAGGCCTCTGCAACAACCATTCCAGCGTCTTTCTTCTTTGCCTCTTTAACAGCCAGTTTTGGACAATTCTTTATGATATGATCATTCCCTTTACAGTACTTGCAAAACAATTTCTGCTTTTCTGATTTCTTCTCATCTTTATCTTCCTTCTTTGAATGTGCAACATTTGCAGTTTTCTGCTTACTAGTTGAAGAGCTCCATTTCCCTTTGCTCTTCTGACTAGCCAAGAAAGCTTGATCTACAACACACATAATGGACCTGTCCTGCCTGGACTGATCTTCCTGCAACAGAACAGAGACTAACTCCTCAAATGACAAGGCATTTGGATTGACTTTCATCATTAACCGAAGAGTAGAAGCAAAACTCTGATATGAATCAGGAAGACCATTCAGAAGGGTCTGCACAAGTGAGCTATCTGGTATAACCTCATCAGTAGAAATCAACTGTTCCTTCAAGTCTTTAATCTTTGTGAGAAAACTGTCCATAGAACCACCTTCATTCATGTGCTCACTCTCCAACTGTTTTCGGAGGTAAGCAACATGAGCCTCATTTCTAGCTTGGTACAATGTGGTAAGTGTATCCCAAGCATCCTTAACTGTTGTGCAAGAGCGAATGTGAGGAATAAGGGCACGTTTGATAGTCAAAGCTATCAATGCATGTGCCTGAGCATCTCTACCATCCCAACAAATTTGCTCTATAGTAGGTGTAGCATAAGCCACAACACGAATAGGAATATGCAGAATATCATCATCTTCGACACCTTCTACCTGAGCTTTTGTACTTGTAGTTGTAATAGTTGCAGGTGTGATAGGACATTTTTCAACACTCTTTACAATGTTCCATAGTCCTTTTGCAACCAATACATGTCGTATCATATAAGCCCATAACGGGTAGATGGTAACATCCAACTTATCCTCAACAACTAACATACGGAATACATCACTGCTTTCAGCCATGGCTGGTGACTAAAATACCTTGATGCAGAAAATTGATTGTATCTCAAAAAGTTGAACAAAACTACCCAGACAAATTCCGCTAGACCTGTAGCAGATTTTGATGAGAACCACGTTAAGAAGCTCCACCTCCTTAATGTCAATCCGTGGAAGAGATAGGAGTGATATGAAGATCGTGAATGTGAGATGAAGTGAGAGTGAAGGTGAGAAGCATAGAGATGCACACACACATACACACACACTACGAAGAGACAAGCAAGACACAATGGAAGGTGAGAAATCAACTCTATTGCTCAAGATCTCAATTACAAGCTCAAAGCAGCTCTAAGCTCACACTAACCAACCTCAAAAATGAGCTCTCTAGCTCTTTTTATAGATTCTAAACTAGTTTTGACCGGTTTCACATCTAGTGACCGACATAGTTAAAAAATAGGTCCTAAGTGCTATTTGAAGGGGTAAACGGTGTCTAAAAATAACCAAAATTGATACGCTCATTCTACCTAAGCTCCTCAAGGTTGAGGACTCCTCGGCTTGTACAAAATGGAGCTATGGATTACAAAAAGGGTTTTTCTATGTTACATATGTTACAATAGTGATGAAAATCACTGTTGGAGGTTTTTGAAGAATATTTATAAAACATAATCTTTAAAAAATTGATTCGACTGGCTCCCTGCTCTGTCTTTACATGCTTCCGCGTCTTCTATGCCTCTGGCTGCTGCCAACACCCCCTCCCTCTCGCTTCTGTCGTCCGCGACAGAACCTTGTTGTGCGGTCTGGCGGATGTAGTTCTGTAGTAGTTCCTGAGCGAGGGTGTGTTCTGATATTCGAATGCCTCGGGCCAAATCTGCCTCGAGTTTCTCCCAATCAATTGGTTGCGGTTCATCAGGTGGTGGGAGTCGATAATGGGTGGAATAAACCATCTGTTCACAGGCGAATAATTGAAGCAAATGTGTGGGCCTGTTGATGAACACTTCTGAATGGTATTCCCAGAAACCAGTTGTGAACATTTCTTTGAAGGTTTGCTTGTAGCACGCCGGTAGGTATTAAATTCTGCAATGCCAGGCATAACACACCCGTAGCAATGGCATTGTACTCATATCATATGCAAGATCTAGATTGCCATGCTCGAAGCCCGGGGTGTTTACATGTGGTGCCTTGACGCGTCTGAAGACTTTAAAAACCATCTGCATCATGTCAAATATCTTGACAGTCATATGCGCTACTATATCATCCATATGTTTCAAGCAAGGGAGCCAGTGACGAATCGTGGCCATCATGTATCCAATTGTAGGTGGTCCTGTTGGTGGCCTGAAGTATGGGTAGTTTAACCAATCCTGGCATTGCTTATTGTTCAGTACTTTAATAGCAAAGGCCTTCCAGGATCGACGACGTGGCACTGGTCCCCAACATGGGTTGTATTTTAAGTGTAGTGGTGCCTTAACCCAAGTACTCATCATCTCAGGATATTCTTGTAATAAATCCTTGCGCCAATTGGGTTGAAAGATTTCTCCGCACTGTGCATCCAGTGGCAAATCCTCAGGTTCAAATTGAGTAGCGTGAGATGGTTTCTTGCCTGTTTCTTTCTCTATGGCCAACTGATATTCGGCCATGAACATGAAATACGGTTTGTACTGTAACTCATGCCCGGATATGTATCTGCGCGAGGCCAAATGAGCAAAGTAGGGCGACTGTAAAATTCTTTCCTCAATCATTGCCATTGCGTGCAACTGTGCCTCTACTCTGGTTGAGTGGGTTGTTCCAAGTTCCTCGATCATCTTCATCCATGCGGGAGTAGGAAGTTCGAAAGTCGTCTGGCCTTCAGCCGTGACGCGTCCGCCTGGGATGGGTTGTGGTTCGTACGCTTCTTCAAAAGTTTCCTCCACCAGAATTGTAACTGTTTCCTCCTCTGCTGGTAGTTCCGGTGGGGAGTCTGGTCGTGGTGGTGCTTCATATACTGCTATCCTTGATTCAAGAGTAGATACCTGGGCCCGTAATGCGTTGAGTTGCTCTAGGATGTCAGGAGATGGGTCCGCAGGAGCTGGTAGGCCTTCTGGTATTGGTGCTCTTAGTTGCAATATCTTGTTTTCATCATTGAGTTTCTGAAACTCCTCGTTCATATTGTCGTAGTCATCCAGCAGTCTAACATGATCTTCTAACAACATTTTCATTGATTCTGAGGGCACGACCTTAAAGCGACTAGGGCTTAATGGTTGGTCAGGTTGATCAAGGGTAGCTTCTAAATTTTCTTTGTTCTGCTCTTGTAAGCGTTGGTTTTCTTCTTTTGCTGCTGCTAGGTGTCTTCTGAGTAAGCCCATGTTCTGTGTAAGCGTCGCATTGCGAATTGTCTGGGCCCTTAACAAATTATCAAGATCAGCAGTGGCCTCTTTGGCTTTCTCTTCACTTTCTACTTCCAGTTTATGATATGCCTCACGTAGTTCTTGGTAGCGAGTGTTCAATGAGGCATTCTCGATTGACAATGAATTAAGCTGCGACTGTAAGTCGTTGGTTGTTCTCTGCAGCGTCTGATAATTATGTCCAAGAGATGTGAACTCATCTCTTACTTGAGCCATGCATGTGAACATCTATCGGAATGCGGTATCTACAGTGGGTGATAATATTAATGGTGTGCTAAGCGAAGATGCAGTAGGTGTAGATGCAAAGGGAATGGGGAATGGGGGTGGGAAAGTGGATGCTGTGGTGATTGTGGAAAATTGTGGTGGGCTTAAATATTGTGGTGCCACAAATGAAGTGAGTGGAGGTGCAGTGGGTGGTGATATATCCATATCGTTGGATGTGGTGTCAAGTGTTTAACTGTGAATAGTGGTGTGATCGTGGGTAAGTGTGTGGGTGTAAATACAGGATTTACAAAGGTTGAAGAGTAATTTACAGAGGGGTTGTCTTGGACGGCTTGGTGGAAAGGGGAAAGAGGGGTTACGGTGGGTCGGGGAGGTGAGACTGGGGAGAAGGTTAATGGAGGTGGGAATGGGAAAAGGGGTCTTGGAGGTGTGGGGAAGGATGGAAAAGATGGATGGAGAAATGGGTTGGATAGAAAGGTGGATGTGTTAGGGGATAAACTCGGTTGAGTGGGTGCGGGAATTGTGGGATGAATGGGAGTAAGGACAACTTCTGCTACTCCTCCGGAGAAGGAGGATGTTGTTCTGGGAGAAGGAGGGTGTATGGGGGAGACTGGATGGATGGGAGGTGAAGGAGGAGCGGTTGGGGTGGTAGGTACTTTGGTAACTGTGGACAGTAGTACGGGTTGGGGAGTGGATGATAATGGTGTCTTCTACCAATGATCCTTCAGGGACGAGACATGCTTCCCTGGCCTGTTCTGAAGATTGACCGCCGGTGGGTACCCGAATGTATTCCCCAGGTTTGGTTAGTAGTCATACTCGTCGGGGGTCATACTGCGGTAACGGTTTCCTCTGCAAATATCTTAAGGCTTCTGTGGATCCCACTGATTTGACAAGTTCTCGAAAGCCTCTGATGTAAACTTCTTCGAAACCGCCTGAGATAAGTTCCTGTTCTATAAGTGCTTGACTCTCTTCCTCAGTCAATTTCTTACGCACCCCAACTTTCTCCATGGTTTGGTATAACTTCTTGATAGCTAGCGTATAGGCTGCTGCTTCATAGGTTTCATCTTTGTGTGTGCTCGTGTCACCTTGGGTGTCGGTTTGTCGTCCTTGTTCATCGGTGTGTACATGTTCGTGGGATTCATGTGTGCCCTGACTGGCTTCGTCATCACCTTCATCTTCATCAGTTTCTGTTCTTTCTTCCTCGGAACTAGACACTACTTGTCCTTGTGGTTGATCTCGCGGTGTGGTAGGGTAGCTGGGACTTTCATATTCCTGAGAGAAGATCTAGCCTTCTAAAAACTGAAATTCATTGGAGAAAGCATCTTGCATTTCGAAATCAAAGGTTGTATCTATGGGTTCCGCTTCCAGGTTGGGTATCGGAAAAGAAAAAGCTTCCGCACCAATAGTGGTGGGAACTTCTGCTGCCGTGGTGGTAGGTCCTGGGACACTAGCTACTTGAGGAGCGACTGTGTTGGTAGTGCCCTCCGTTACAAGTGGTCTTGATAACTGTATACGAATAGGTTGTACTATTGGAGTGGCTTCTGTCGGAGACTGCTCTGGAGAGGGTTGTGGTGAGGGTGATTCTTGCACATGAAGGCAGGGGATAGTTCCTCTCATTCGCTTTCCTGCTCTTCCTTTGCTAGCCTTCCTAGCTTTCTTTGTGGTTCCTTTAAACGCTTTCAGCTCCTCGCTTGTCAATGCACGTTCGATCGGCAAGTCATATGCTAAGCACATATATACAATTCTAGTTAGCGCGCAGCATCCATTGATGACTTTCTTTCTTTCCCATCTATGTTGGGCTAAGTAGAGCTGATCAACGATCCAGCTTGCTAGATCAACTCTCTGAGGTCCAGTACATGCTAAATATAGGCCAAACCATATGCACTTGTGAGGCATTGTGAATCTGTCCTGAGCGAGGAAAGCGAAATGTTGCATGCATATCCTCAATGGTTTAGATAGCTCAGGTGTGATTGCTGAAATATCTTCCCACTTAGTAACATCCCCCCGTTTCATTGGCTCTGGGATTAACCTTTTGCGTTCTGTGGGAGTATGCATTCCATGAATCTTAATGGCAGCTCTAATCAAATCTTTAGAAAGATAAAATCTTTTATATGGTGGGTCGTTCACTAAGGATGGCAAAATGAAGGTGCCAGGCAAATCTTTGTTCTCTGAAGCCATCAATGTTGTAACTAAATAGTAACATCTATAGAAGTCAGGTTTAGGCAAAGGGTCGCTGAAATACTCTGTAAACCCTGCTCTTGCCCAAACATGCATTAGGTCTTCTGTGTTCTGTAGTCCTTCGAACTCTCTAGAGAAGAACTGATATTTGCCCTAGGTACGGTCATCAAACATCATATTGGCTTCAAAGATAAAATCGGCATCCGCCAATGGTCCTGCTAGCCCTTGAAACCAGTGAGAATTGCGATGAATCTTCTCAGTATACCCTCTAGGAGGATCGTCGATCGGCATAGGTCCGGGAAATCCTTGGAATTTTGGGGGCTGAGTTGTAGGATGGGGCTCCGCTAGTAGTTCTCCAATATTGGCCCTGGGTGCACTGGGGCCAGCTTCTGATGGTCCTTCTGCCTGCATGATGTATGATGCGAGTGCGTAGTAGATCTGCTACATAAGATTAACACATTAGTATGGAAATTAATCATGATCCCATGAAAGTGAGACCGCAATTCCCTTCCATAACCAATGTGTAACCCGTGTAGCCGAGTGTCGTGATGTGGTTTACGGAATGATTTCTTGCAAACTAATGCAGGTCTCTAGACACCTACATGCTTCAGATGATGCATACATTGCTTAATGAGATGTTATTACAGGTGATGTTGGGTTATAGTGTGTGGATTTATACAAGGTTCAGTCATGAATGAGTTATTACAAGGTTGTAGATTAGTTGGGGTGGGAGTTATGTTAGACGATGGATTAGGAGAAAACTTCTGGATACGTTTTGGTACCCACTTCCTAAGAGTTTGTGATCGGGTCATAGGTCTCTGTGGAGGGACAAAAGATGATATCAGATTTGGTGGTATGGAGGGTTGAAAAGATTTCCGAGGGGTATATATTACATCGCTTGAGGGTTGAGCTATAATACACTGTTTGGGTACCCAAATTTGTGTGGGTGTGGGTCGGTTCGTAAGGTACTTCTTGGCGATCCAAATTTGTCGAATGTTTGTAGTCGTAGAAGAATGTTCGGAAGACTTTGGATACTATCTCTGCTTCTGCTGAAACTTCTTCTTGTCATTGTTTGCATTGTTGAAACTTGTCGATGGTTTCTGTCCTTTTGGCACCCATATTTGTCTTGTGCCTTTTGCTTTGTGATGCTGATACTCGTGCTTTCTTTGTGTCGTCTGATGTTGTCTCCGGTCTGGGTTCCTTCGTCGTGGTCGACTCCTTTGTGGTGGAGGTTGAGAGGTCCGATGGACACTCTGCTTTGGAAAAGAAGGGAGGTCCAACACTTGCGAAACCTGCCCATTAGGAAGTGCTCCATTTTGTACTTTTAATCTAGGCCAGTCCGCAGTAAGTGTGGAAGGATGGGCACCGCAGGTTGTTTTGCCCATGTGGACGTTGATGAAGTCCACCTGACTGCTGATCGTCCCCATCTGTCCTGCAATTGTCCCCATTTGACCAAGCGGTTGGGTGGTTGACCCTTCTAATTTGCAGGAAGCCCAAGGGAAAATCTCTTGACGTCCTTCTGATTGACAATTGTCCATAGCCAAGCCCACATGGGTTGGTGTAGACGTAACATGACTGATCTGACCAAAGATCTTCCGGTCTTCCATCGCATGCATTTCGTAGGGCCTAGGGTTACAAACCTCAGTCGGAATGCCGTTAGGGAAGTCAAGCGGTATCACTTGCTTCTGATCTAAGGTTCCAATTTGCAGGGAGCCTTGTCTAAGATTTAGGTCCACTGAGTGATCGTATAGCCAATCTTGGCCAAGGATTAGGGGTTCTATCAGGTCGTCATCATGGCATACCAGTAGCTTCACTGTCAAGGCCACTTCGTTTATGAGGATAGGAAGGTCCACCTCACACATGCAAGGGGTTTCCATGCCTCCTAGCCCTATGAGGTATGCCTCAATTGGCCGCATTTCTCTTCCTGAGTCCTTATAGTGGGATCATCTAATCGCACTAGTCGCAGCACCTGAGTCAATTAAAGCCTTGAGCTCTTGGCAAGGGTTTCCGTGCTCTAGCCTGACTGTAATGAATGGTCTCCTGTCCACTATGCTAGGATGAGTGGTTGACTTTACTTGACACATGGCCATGGGATATCTGGGTGATGTTTCCAGATGATTATAATGTTCTCTCCCTGGTCCTTGTCTTCTTAGCTTCATGGACTTAATGCGTTCTATGGCTTCTGTCTGAGCTTCTGCGCATATTCTATTTTCTTCCTCCTTACGCTTCTTTGCCAACGTGAGTCACCTAAGCATATCCTCAGTGTAATTAGGCATTATATCTCCTTCTAAGGTGGCTAATTGTACTGCTCCACTTGTTGAGAGTCTGTTAATGATCATAGGTCCATAACCTCGCTTTTCTAACTTACGTGCATGTTGTTTCAGCGTATATACTAGGACTAAATCTCCTTCTTTCAAACCTTTATCTTTCACATGTGCATCAAAATATGCTTTCTGTTGCTTCTTTGTTGCGTATATTCCTGCTGCTGCTTTCAGCGTGGTTTCTCCTAATCGTTCCAAGTCCATTATTCTCGTTGATAATTCATGGCCGGTCCACTGATGTTCTTGTGCAACCTTAAGGGTCGGTATCAAGAAGTCCAAAGGAAGCACAACATTCTGACCAAAAACCATATGAAAGGGAGTTGCATTGAGTACGGTCCTGTAGGCCACTCGATATGCCCAAACAGCGTGATGTAACTGTTTGTCCCAATCTGAACGTTTGTTGTTCACGAGTTTCGTCAGTACATTACAAAGGATCTTATTAGTGCTTTCAGCCTGACCATTGGCCTAAGGATGATATGGTGCGGATTTCTTGTGAATCACCATAAAATCATGTAACAAATATTCAATGATTTGGTTTAGAAAGTGAGTTCCTCGATCGCTCACTAACTCTATAAGGCAATCCATATCTTGTAAAGACATTTTCAAATAAGAATTTTGCAGTCGTGTGTGCATCATTCTTTTTCGTGGCTTTTGCCTCTACCCATTTGGTAAGATAATCTGTCACAACAATAATGTATTCTGCATGTGTACCTTTTGCAGGGGGGTTAATGGGACCTACAAAGTCTATACCCCACTTAGAAAATGCACGTCCGCCCATCATGGGTTTTAATGGCATTTCATCTCTGCGAGTAGGAAACTGAGTTCTTTGGCACATATCACATCTCTTAACATAGGTATGTGCATCCATATGAAGAGTGGGCCACCATAATCCTGCAAAGAGGATGGCTTTGATTATCCTATTGGGTCCAAAATGACCTCCTGCAACACCTTGGTGTGCAGTCTCTAGTACGCTCAGATAATTGCTTTCATGAACACATTGTCTTAGGTATCCGTCTCTTCCTCTTTTGTATAGATTATCGCCAATAAGTGAATAGTCTTGAGCTTCCTGCTCTAGACTTCGTTGTCGTGCTAAAGTCATTCCTTGAGGGAATGTTTTCGTCCTCAAGTATGTCACTAAGGGTTCACTCCATTCTGGTGTGAGAGACACGTGATATAATGTAGCATGTTCTACTAGTGGTCTTTCACAACAAACATGGCATTCCTTACACAACTCGTAGACATCTGCTTCCATCGTAGGCCAATATACTCCTAGTCTATGCAGAGTCTGCAATGTACGATGTTTCGAATGATGTTGCTTTAATGCACCTATGTGTGCTAATTGCAACCAATTTGCATGTTCTGATTCATCTACACAACAAGCAAGAATCTTTTGATTATCCTGTTTATATATACTTCCTGCTATGATTTGATATCTTTGAGATTTGGTAATCTCTCCTTCCTAGATCCTTATCCTAGGATTCTTAGGTCCACATGTGAGAATAGGGACTATAGGCTTAGCCCATTCTGGTGCTATCTCAAGGTTAAACAAATATGCATCTGGTAATTCATCCATTATTCCTTGAGGAGCTTCTCCTGATGTTAATCTTGAGAGGTGGTCAGCTCTAAGATGTGTCTTTCCTTTCCTGACTACTACTTCAAAATCGTACTCCATGAGTAATAGAAACCAACGTATTAATCTTCCCCTATTACATGGTTTATTGACTAAGTACAACAATGCTTGATGATCTGTAAAGAATTTGAACTTGTTTGCCAACAAATAATGTCTGAATCTCTTTACTGCATAGATCATTCCTAATCCTTCTCTTTCCGTAGTGGTGTTATTTCTTTCTACTGCGTTCAATTGTCTGCTCGCGTAAGCTATGGGAAGATCTATATTTCCTTCATTCGTGGGTTGTGCTAACACACATCCTATGGCATAGTTGGATGCATCCACATGTACATGGAATGGCTTACTCCAATCTGGGGTTGTCAATATAGGTGGTGAGCACAAACGTCGTTTGAGTTCATTGAATGAATTCTCACACTCATCTGTCCATTCAAAATGGGTCAAAAGAGAGTACAAAGGCTTAGCTATGACTGCATACATGTGTATGAATCGTCTATAATAACCACAATGTCCCATAAATGCTTGTACTTCTTTTATGTTATTTGGTCTAGGTAGCTCTACTATTACTTTCACTTTTTCTTCATCTGTTGAAATTCCATTCTTTGACACAATGTGTCCTAGAATTTTGCCTTGTCTGACCATGAAAACGCATTTTTCTGGGTTCAAACAAACTTGATATTCTCGACATTTGTCAAATATTTGTTTTAACTCTGGGATATGTGTCTGCCTCATATTCGAATGTGCACATAGGTCATCAACATAGACTTCCAAGTTCTTGCGTAAGAAATCCTTGAAAACATGACACATGATTCGTTGGAAAGTAGCGGGTGAATTTGTGAGCCCAAAAGGCATCACACGAAATGCAAATATGCCCCATTCTCTGGCAAAAGCCGTCTTGTGTTGATCTTCTGGAGCAATGGCTACTTGATTATAGCCTGAGAAACCATCAAGAAAGCTGTAATCCTTGCCCGCAACTCTTTTCAATAAATGTTCCGTGATAGGAAGAGGATAAATGTCTCTAATCGTGGCTGCATTACCTTTTTTAAGGTTAATACACACATGCAATTTTCCATTCTTCTTGGGCACAACCACAATGGGGGATACCCATTTGGTATGCTCAATTTCGTATATGAATCCTGCTTCTATCAAATGATCTATCTTCTCTTTAATCTTCGCAGCGTAGTTATCATTGTACGTGTATGGTTTCTGTTTTGTAGGTTTTGCATCTGGAGTCATAGGAATTCTATGAGAACATATGTCTGGATCTACTCTTTTCAGGTCTTTGTAAGTCCAAGCAAATACATCTCTATATTCCCGTAATAGGGCAACTAATTCTTCTTCTTCTTCATTTGTCAAATCATGCCCTATGTAGGTACACTTTTCTTCTTCTCCTTCTATGGCTACTATGATTTTTTTGGTTTTCTCTCGATTATCATATACTTCTCCAACTTCAGCTTTTCTGTTAGGCATTCGTACCATGATTCGTCTATCTTCTATTTCATACTTCTTGAAGTTCTCTGGAACCTCAAACAAGGATTCTTCTGCTTCTGACATGGTTTCTTTCTTCTTTCTTTTCTTACCTTCACTTTTGTCAGTCGCTTGAGTGGCTAACCTCACCTCATTCATAATTTCTTCGTATCTCTGAGGGTGAGTTTCTACTTCATAGAAATATTCTTCCTCTGATGCAAAAGGCGGATCCATTATACTTGACTCTAAATCAAAGTCACTTGCATCCTCAAATGCATCAATGCTCGGTTCACATTCTTCTATAACTGAATCACACATGATTGGCTCTATCGTGAAAACTGAGATGTCATAGCCATCCTCGTCACAGTGGGGTGTCCATTGTTCTTCATTGATGGCTACATCCATGGTTGCTAGGATTTCTGCCCAACCATGGGGTTCGAACTCTTCATCTGGAAATACTACAGGTGCGTAAGCTGGGTCTTGAAGGGTTCGTGGATGTTGTACTGAACCTAAGGTCCTAGCTTCTAACCGTTCTTCCTCTTGTTTGGCTACCTTACACATCCATAAATGAGTATACTCATGCAGCCATGAGGGATCTGACTCCAATGAGTGTACCAATTCCGTTTCTACCTGTGTCTTATGGATGGAATTCCATTGTATTGGGGGTACGTCCCTATGGGAATAGTCTTTAAGATTGACTTTAGTAGTCACTCCTAAATGTTGCAAGTACAAAGAATTAGTTCCCCAATCTTGTACAATTTGCAACTGACGCATGAATGGTCATCCCAATATCATCTCATAAGCATGATTTTTACTAAAATCACAAATGGCAAAGGTATGCTCAAACTCCACACCACAAGTGGTGAGAGATATGCCTTCCAGTAAGCCTAATGGTTTTTCTACGTGTCCATCAACCATTTGTAGCTTCATCCTGGTAGGTCTTAGTGCTGGCTTAACCCAACGTTTCCATAAAGCGGTGGTAGCGATGGCTACTCCGGCTCCTGAATCTAAGATGGCTTTCGTGGTGTAGCCCTAATGGGTTATTGGAAGATAAGTGTTACCTTCCTCTCCTTCACTTACATCTCCGATCTTTTCTACTGGTATTTCTAGTACCTTCTTGTGTGTTCCTATCTGTGAGGGAGTAGTAGCAAGCTCAGGGAATTGATTTGCTACATGTTTCCACATTTCTAGTTTAACCTTTAACAACTCCTCTAGGGTGAGATTACATTGAACTTTGGTGTTCTTGATCACTTCCGTGTTTCTAAGAATTATTGATTCTTCATTCCTCACTATTATCGTGGGTGCTCCCATACTAATAGACTTTGCTTCCCAAGCTCCTGTGAACTGAGGTAATTCTTGCAAAGAATTAGATTCAAAACCTGTGTGTTCACTCAGTTGCTCTTCCTCTACATCATTGTAAATAGAGGGGATATTTGTGAAGAGAGATGGGGGATGCAATCCAAAGATGAGTAGGTGCTGCTACAACCAACTTCACACCAGCCAACTGAGACTTCAGGGTTGATTAGTAGACCCTTTAAGCTTCCTAAATCCACCAAAATATCAGCCAAGTACTTTGGAACATGTATCCCAAAAGTTTA
The DNA here is from genome assembly GCA_020310875.1 of Ceratopteris richardii. Lineage (NCBI taxonomy): Eukaryota > Viridiplantae > Streptophyta > Polypodiopsida > Polypodiales > Pteridaceae > Ceratopteris > Ceratopteris richardii. Next base: position 53,324,452 of record CM035435.1, read on the forward strand.
AGTTAAGACAGACTAGTTGCGAAATGACTAGCTCCCAAAACTTGCTACTTTTGGACATACACCTGCTGGAAAAAATGAACAGTGCTCTCAACCTGGTAGGAATTAGAAAAATTCCTTTTGGGTATAGCAAATAGACTTAGCAAGCTTCCCAATCCAAGTTAAAACACTTCAAATGATGGACTGAGCACTGAGAACAAGATTTATCAATTTCTGGAACATGCCCATAATTCTCGGGGCTCTGCAGAGATAGACCAGTGAGCAGTAAATTGCAGATATCTTCAAAAGTATTAATCCAATGACTTGAAAATTTATAGGTAGAAACTAGACAGTATGAGCTTTCTAACGCAAGTTACATCACTGAAAAAGGCTTAGTAAAACTCGAGATATGACCTTCTGAAGGTACTGCTCTGAGTGAGTATGGTAGAGAACAAAACAGAGAGGTAGATGATAATAAATGTATAGATTCACATATGATTACAACCACATTGGGAATGAATCTTTGCACAATGGGAGTAGAATGATAGAGCTATGGAGTAAGCTCTTCAATCTCTACAAAATGACATCAAGTGGTCACGTACAAGGCTTGCTAATCGCCTCTTCCTTCTTGCTCCTTTTATAGCTATTCTTGGAGGGAGTTTTGAATTCGAATTCGAATTCGAATTCGAATGGCTCCACCTAAAGGTGATCCCCAAAGTTAGGAGATATTACCTCAGCTCAAAAAATCGTGGGTTTTGGTAGTTACAGCCACAAAATTTCTTTTACATCATGCATGAGGTAAGCCATCCTTTTCCTTTTTCTTTTTTCAATTACAAGAGATAAAAATGAACTATTTTACAAGAGGTGTTCACATGACTACTCATGTGACTTACAAATGAGGATGATATCAAACATATCAAGCATGTAGGCTTGGGTAAAATGCACCAACAGCTCCCCCTCAAGGCTAACATGCTTGGCCTTCAAATAAGTCTTCAATTGTCCTTGATTTCCTGCAAGCCAATCATCAACTTGAATCTACTTAACTTTGTACCATCAAGAGCTTTAGTCAACATGTCTACACATTGCATATCTGTAGAGACATAGGATAGTTGAATATCCTTGCTCATTACCTTCTCCCTTACATAATGGTAGTGGACTTCAATATGCTTGGTTCTAGCATGGTATACCGGATTAGTTGCTAGATGTAGTGAGCTTGTGTTGTCACCAAAAATGTGAGGTGTTGAAGAATGAAGTCCAAGATCTGTGTACAAAGACTTTAACCACATGATTTCTTTAGTTGCATTAGCCAAACCTCTATATTCAGCTTCAGTAGAATATAATGCCATGGTTGGTTACTTCTTCGATGACCAAGAAATGATTTTTGAACCTGCAAATGATATATACGCGGATGTGCTTCTTCTATCATCTTTAAATCCGGCCCAATCTGTATCTGAGTAGACCTTTAGCTCAATATCTGAGGTATATGAATAAAACAAACCTTCATTCATGGTCCCCTTTAGGTACTTGAGGACTCTCTTGGCCGCTTCCATATGTGGTCTTCTTGGCTTATGCATAAATTGACTCAATATGCTAACACTATAGCATATATCCACCCTTGTGAGTGTTGCATAGTTCAAACTTCCAACCAAGCTCTGATAGCTTGTGATGTCTTCAATTGGCTCTCCTTCATAAGCACTTAGCTTATGATTTTGCTCCATAGGTGTACCTGCACACTTGGTATTTTCCATCTTGAACTTGATAAGCATGTCATGGACATACTTCCTTTGTGTGATGTATATACCTGAATCTGTGTAGATCAACTCCAATCCAAGAAAATAAGTGAGTGGTCCGAGGTCACTTATTTTGAACTCCTCCTTCATTTGACTCTTTACATGTTTGATTCCTTCAAGATCATTGCCTGTGATAATAATATCATCAACATACACACATGAATAGATCACTTCAGATCCATTCCTCTTTATGAACAAAGAGGTATCCGGCTTGCTAGCTTTGAATCCTTGGTCCTGCAAATAAGTCACCAATCTGAAATTCCAAGCTCTTGGAGCTTGCTTCAATCCATACAAAGCTTTCTTTAGTTTGCATACATAGTTAGGATGATGTGCATCCTCATATCCAGGAGTTTGTGCCATATACACTTCCTCAGAAATCCATCCATTCAAGAAAGCATTCTTTACATCAAGTTGATAAAGATTCCAATTTCTAGATGCAGCAAGACTAATGAGAACCCTAATTGTAGGCATTTTTGCAATAGGAGAGAAAGTCTCCTCATAATCAATACCATGGGTTTGAGCAAACCCTTTAGCAACTAACCTTGCTTTGTGTCTATTTATACTTCCATCTGGATTCCTCTTGATTTTGTATATCCATCGAGATTCAATTACCTTCATAGATGGCTTGTTAGGTACAAGCTCCCAAGTGTAATTCTCCTTCAAGGCTTCCATTTCTTCATCCATTGCATCTCTCCAAGCTTTCTTGCTTTGTGCTTCTTCGAATGTGGTAGGTTCTTCATTGGTTGAATCCTTTGCAATGTAGATTGAGTGCTTGGTGACCAAAGAAGTATCATAACCAAACCTCTCTGGTTTCTTCTTCTCCCTCGAAGACCTTCTAAGTGGTTGATGTGAGCTCTCGGGTCCATATGTAGCATCTTGCATCTTTGCTTTACCTTTGTTCTTCCATAGCTTTAGTCTTTCCAAGTCTTCTAGGTCAATCTCCAAATCACTTTCTTCAATCTGCTTTGGCTCCTTTGGTTGAAGTGATGGAAAATCTTCATCCAAGTCATATGGCAGCTTCACTTTCCTGTCATCATCAAACCATGATTTGTTTTCATCAAAAATTACATCTCTACTCATAGAAAATCCTTTATTGGTTGGATTGTACAATCTATATCCTTTTTGGTTTTGATCATAACCAATGAATACACACTTCTCTGCCTTGGGATCCAATTTCCCTCTTACTTGAGAAGGAATGTGAGCATAGGCTAAGCATCCAAAGATTTTGCAATGCTCTAGACTAGGTCTTCTTCCATTCCACACTTCATATGGAGTGGTTCCATCTAGTGACTTAGATGGAAGTCTATTTATGAGATATGTGGTTGTAGACACAGCCTCTGCCCATAGGTAGTTTGGCAATCCCTTTTCGTTGAGCATGGACCTTGCTGCTTCGACAATAGCTCTGTTCCTCCTCTCTGCTACACCATTGAGTTCGGGTGTATACCTTGTAGTGACTTCCCTTTTAATGCCTCTTTCATGCAAGAAGGCATAAAATTCAGAAGAGAAGTATTCTCCTCGACCATCTGATCTGAGTCATTTCAAAGTCCTACCTGTTTGGTTTTCAACAAGAGCAATATACTTCTTAAAGCAATTAAACGCTTCATCCTTGTGCTTCATGAAAAACAGAATGGTCCACCTGCTACAATCATCTATGAAAGACACATAATATCTTGAGCCTGATATAGATGGCTCCTTACTTGGACCCCACACATCCGTGTGCACTAGATCCAAAGGATTTTGATACATATATCCTTTCTTATTGAAAGGTTGTCTATGAGCCTTGCCGAGTTGACAAGCTTCACACTTATAAATCATGTGTTGCCTTGTGATATTAGGCAAACCAAGTACACTTTGGTCCCTGCAAATTTGTTTGAGTGTCCTCTCACCAATGTGAGCAAGCCTTTTGTGCCATATCTCCAACTCTGTAAGAGTTTGAGATCCATAGCTAAACAAAGCTATGTTCTTTGTATCTTCCACTTCAAAAGTGAAAAGCCTTCCTGTCTTTTCTCCTTTGGCAATCCTTCGAAAGCCTTGCCTTGGGTCTTCAACATATGCTCCAAATCGATTGAATCTAACCTGCAATCCTTTTTCAACAATCTATCCAACACTTATTAAATTTTTGGTAATTTTAGGGACATACAAGACTTTGCTTAAGAGGTTCATATTCCCATCTGATGTCTTCACATTACCTATCTTCTCCACTGAGTGCTTTGTGTCATCTCCTGTCTGCACTTCATGCTTGTTATGAGGATCTTCCAAATCAGAAAGTAAAGCCACATTTCCTGCTACATGGTTCGAGCATCCTGAATCAATGTAAAATATGTGATCATCATCCTTACCCTTCTTCGCTGATAGATTCATAATCAATAATGAATCTTCTTGATTTTGGTCCTCTGCATAGTCATTGTAATCTTCTTCCTCTATGGCCACTTTGATAGTTGTTGTTGTTGCTGTAATTGTTGTTGTAGTAGTTGTTGTTGTTGTAAACTGTAATTGTTGTTGTAGTAGTTGTTGTTGTTGTTGTAGCCTCCATCGTATCTACCTCTATTTGATCCATGGCCACCTCTATTGAATCCTCTTCCTCTTGAGTTCCTTGGGTTCCTGAAACATTCTTCAGTAGTATGGTTAGATAAGCCACAAATGTTGCAAGGTTGAGATGATTGGAATCTCCCCCTGCCTTGCTTTCCACCTCTGCCTCTTCCTCTAGCTCTTCCTCTACCTGCAAAGTTTGCTTGGAAAGAGCTACCTTCATCTTCATTCTTCCTATTCTTTGACTTGTCCTTGACCTTAGCTTTATCAGAGTATAAGGCAGAAGTTTGATTACCTCTTGAGGACTCACCACCTGCTAATCTTTGCTTCATGAGTGAAGAGTTGGCCCATGAGTGTGTTGAGGTCGGGTACATGCATATCCATGTATAAATCCATGGCTGTTGTGAATGACTCCCACTTGTTGTCTGCTTTGATTCCATTCATGATTTGTCTTATGATTTGCTCCTCTTCAATTACCTCTCCAATGCTTCCAAGTTGGTCAAAAATCTCCTTCATCTTTGTGACATAATCAATCACATTTTGCTTCGGGCTTTTCTTCATTGTTGTGAACTCCATCCACAATTGGTTCTTCCTTGCTTGAGTGTTGGAAGAGAAGAAAGAAGCAAGTGCATTCAAGGTCTCTCTTGATGTCTTGCATCCCTTGACATGAGGTAAAAGAAAATCAGAGATTGAGTTTAGAATATAGGACCTTGCAAGTGCATCCTTTGAACACCAATTCTAAAGTCCTTCCACTTCTTCATGTGATGGTTGCCCTTTGTTCCTCATGGTTGGCATTGCTTCATCTCCGGATATGAATCCATATAGATTCCTCCCTTGAAGGTAAGCCTCCATCCTTAGAGACCATGCCGGGTAGTTGTTTCGATCCAATTTGTCAATTGTTGATGGAAATCCATCTCCCATGTTGCTTGACTATGCTCTGATACCACTGTGACGAGAGATGGTGGATGCAATCCAAAGATGAGTAGGTGCTGCTACAACCAGCTTCACACCAGCCAACTGAGACTTTAGAGTTGATTAGTAGACCCTTTAAGCTTCCTAAATCCAGCAATAAGTACTTTGGAACATGTATCCCAAAAGTTTAAGTTAAGACAGACTAGTTGCGAAATGACTAGCTCCCAAAACTTGCTATTTTTGGACATGCACCTGCTAGAAAAAATGAACAGTGCTCTCAACCTCGTAGGAATTAGAAAAATTCCTTTTGGGCATAGCAAATAGACTTAGCAAGCTTCCCAATCCAAGTTAAAACACTTCAAATGATGGACTGAGCACTGAGAACAAGATTTATCAATTTCTGGAACATGCCCATAATTCTCGGGGCTCTGTAGAGATAGACCAGTGAGCAGTAAATTGCAGATATCTTCAAAAGCATTAATCCAATGACCTTGAAAATTTATAGGTACAAAGTAGACAGTATGAGCTTTTTAACGCAAGTTAAATCACTGAAAAAGACTTAGTAAAACTCGAGATATGACCTTCTGAAGGTACTGCTCTGAGTGAGTATGGCAGAGAACAAAACAGAGAGGTAGATGATAATAAATGTATAGATTCACATATGATTACAACCACATTGGCAATGAATCTTTGCACAATGGGAGTAGAATGATAGAGCTATGGAGTAAGCTCTTCAATCTCTACAAAATGACATCAAGTGGTCACGTACAAGGCTTGTTAATCGCCTCTTCCTTCTTGCTCCTTTTATAGCTATTCTTGGAGGGAGTTTTGAATTCGAATTCGAATGGCTCCATCTAAAAGTGATCCCCAAAGTTAGGAGATATTCCCTCAGCTCAAAAAATCGTGGGTTTTGGTAGTTACAGCCATGAAATTGCTTTTACATCATGCATGAGGTAAGTCATCCTTTTCCTTTTTCTTTTTTCAATTACAAGAGGTGTTCACATGACTACTCATGTGACTTACAAATGAGGATGATATCAAACATATCAAGCATGTAGGCTTGGGTAAAATGCACCAACAATATCTTGGGGAAATTGTTCCTGCAAGTCGTCTATTTCTTGAATAGGAGGATGGGTTCCTTGTTCTCTTCTCCATTTCTCTTCTTGGATTTCTCTCAAAAATTCATGTGAATACCTATCTATGCAAGACAGGTTGTCTTCACCTTCCGTATTGGGTACTTGAGATAGGGATGGTGCATTCCTTTCCTGTGTGTCTGAGGCAATAGGGTTCCTATGCTGATCCTTTTTCTCTTTGCTATCTATCAAGTATTCTAGCCTCTCCATTAGTCCTTGAAAGTGTAATTCCGGTTTTGCCATGTTATTCCAATTTAGATATCTAGAGGCTTCGAACATTGCTTGTGCTAATTCTACCATTTTCATGCAAAGTTTAGTTCTCTCAATTTCTAGATCAACTCGTGGGTAGTTCTTACTCATTTCAGCTACTTGAGGTCCTTCTTTTATTCTAGCATGATATGCGCAAAACATCATGTCTAGGTTTTCAGGTATGGGTTCTGCTAAAACTGATCCTGATTTTTGAGACTTCCTTCCAACTCAGTTATCTTTTTACTCCACTTTCTCTTGATTCTTTCTCTGAAATCTTTCCAAGATTTCGTCTTTTTACTGCTAGATTTTGCAACTTCACTACTTCCAACTATTTTCTCCTGATTAAGCTGTTGGTTCTGTAAGAGCGCCTAGGCTCTACTTATAGCTTCGATAGGCACATAGGTAGGGTTGGATCCATCTGCATTGTTTACAATACCTATCACGTTGATCGGTGTCACATTTGAAGCGTTAATTGGGTTCTTAGGACAATCTTTTATGATGTGCTCCTTACCACAATCGGCGCAAAAGCCTTGTATGTTATAGTATTGTGATTGTCCTGATATCGAAGGATGTGGACAATCCTTTATGAAGTGATCTCCTTGGCACCTAAAGCATGGTCCTCTAGGGCCCTGTGGTCTTTGTTGTCTCAATTGGGACCGTGGATTTGGGTTTGTGTACATCACATGAGCGTAGTCGGGCTCCCAACTCGGTTCCACTGGTGGACTATCATAATGATATGTCTCCACATGTTCTGGTGACTCCATGTAATACGGGGGTGGACTATCTACATGAGTAGAGTCGAAACTGTTTGAGTTCGGGTCACTCTCTGTGATCAAAGGTGAAGAAGGCACTAAGGCCCTACTTAGGTTCTCTTCTACAGCAGCATATTTGACTGATATGACATTCGGTGGTGGGGGTGGCTGCTGGGCTAAAACAGGTTGAGGTCTCTGTTGAGCCTGATACGGGTAGTTCTGTGAAGGCCTATAGTAATAAGGCTGAGCATTGTACTAACCTTGGTACCTACCTGGCTGTGCGTATGCTTGTGGGTAGTTCTGTCTCACTGCTTGTTTGTTATATGGGCAATCTTGAGCCGTGTGATTTGTGTATCTTCTCTCAATCGTACAGTACTGGCCACTAGGATTGGCTTGCGGTTGTGTTGCATTGGGGCACACTTTTGCCATATGATCACCACCACAGGTGTAACAATGCTTGTTTTTTGTTACCCTAGGCATCTGTTTACTAGAAACTCCTAGTTTTTGGGCCACTTTTTCTGCTAGATCTTCTATCGAGCTAGAAAATTTTGTGGATGCTAGAGATGAACAGTCTGAGTCCTTATAGACCTTTGAGAGTTCCAACTCGTCTCCTAAGTTGTCCTCAATGTCTATGCAAATTCTTACACACTGCTCTAGCGTTCTGGGTTCCTTCAAGTACACGTAGGAGCGTAGTTTAGAGCTCAACAGGCCATCTAAGAACAACGACACTTGCTTGGCCTGTGAAGGTAATTCTTGCATTGGACATCTTTCCACATATTGTCTAAACCTACGTCCTGCCAGTCTAACTGTTTCTTGAGGGGTATGTTTGAAACTATGAATCAACGAAGACGTGTCATGTCTGATCCCGCTTTTAGAGAATTCAATGATGAATGACTCTAAAAAGTGATGGATGTCTCTAAATTGCCTCTGTTGCAATGGTTGGAACCAAGTTAAAGCGGTATTCTTTAACGCTAGTCCAAATGCGTTATATTGCGTGAACATGTCTTCTACTTGTTCTGCCCTTAACACTTGCTTAAATTCTGCGACATGGTCATAGGGATCTCCTGTCCCATCAAAATAATTTTTCATGGACTTTACTAATTGAGTGGGTCGTAATATTCTTGCATGTTTGCGTGGTCTAGGTAGAGGAAAATCATCTCTACCACCTGTCATTCTTTATCTTTCTACTCTATCGGTGTCTATGGTGGTTCTATCTCTCCCTATGGGGTGATTGAAGCTTACTTCCGGTCTATCTTTGTTTTTCTCTCTTTGATTAGCATGGGCTGAGGATGTTCTTGCCCCTTGATGACTCGCGTTTACGTTTGCTCGTGATGGAGGGAATACCAATTCACCTCTCCATGTGTAGGTATTTCTAGCGTGGTCTGGTACCACAAAGACTCTTTCTGAAGTTTCATCGAGGTATACAACCTTTCTAGGTGTATCTGGGTCTTTAAATTCGTAGATTGTGATGGAGCCTACCTCGCTAAGTTGTTCTGTTCTGTATCTCCAAAATGCTTCGTCAGTTTCTTTATTCACGAACAACTCTATGCTTCTGTTGTCCTAAGGGATCCACTCTAGAACTAGTACTCGTGTCAGTACAGATTTCCCTCTAGGTGTTCTAGGTTCTTCTAATGGTTCTTTTCCTTGGGATCTCGCTTCCGTTTCTAATTGAATTACACCAAACTCATTCGTATTGTTTGGCTGCGTACTTAAGATGTACATCGTTCCTTCCTTGTCTATGTATGTGTCTCTCTCGAATTTCACCACTGGACGTTCCAATCCAATGGGTTGATCAAGATTGTGCATCTGCACCACTTGTCTTCGCAAACCATCCTCATAGATGCGAGCACCTAAGTGGTTGGTTCGGAGAAATTCTAATTGTGTTCTATAGGGTCCTTCAGGTCTTTCTAAATATGCTATATTTGACCCTCCTTCTGGTCTTTCTGTGCTAAATGCCATTTCTGATTCACTCGTGTCTGAGCTCTCATAGGGGTAATTACTATTCAATTGTTGAGCCCACGGTCGTGCAGTAGTGCCTACACTTGCTTCTGATGATCTAAGGCTTCGTCGGTCTGACTTACCTATATGTTTGCCCGATCTAAGGTTCATGAATTTTCTTCCTTGCACACTCAGGACACGCTCAAATCGTCAATGATTCTTTGTTCTTACTTTCTTGATTCTTTTTATATGCCTTAAGTTCTTGTTTGGATGTATGCGTCAAGAATTCGACTTTCTGTGGTACTTTGAGTTCTCGTTCCATCAGACTTAAGTTCTTTCCCTTAGGGTTTTCGTATCACACACCTTCACTTTAGTCTTGTACTTGAAAATGTTTAAATATCTTGAACTTGAGGCGTTCCTATCGTAGTTAATCCACAATGCTAACATTTTAGCCTAAGCTAATAATTGACTGAGGGGGTTGAGTAATCTTCCAACCTCGAGTGAGCTGCTTTGGTTGCTCTGATGCCCAAGAAGCCGCGCTTCCCAAGCCTTGCGTTCTTCACTGCCTTGCTTTTCCTTGCTTTGTTTGCCCTTGATTGCCCTTGCTAAACCTGGAAAAATCCAATATTAGACCAATTTCACAAATGGATGATCAAGCACTTGAGTATATACACCTTTAAAGGTCCTTTCCCTTTTGCCCAAAATTTCAATGCCCCCTGGCTTTTCTAGTCCCAACTATGTCAACCTCAAATAAGCTTATCTAAAGATCAATGTATTCTTTATGAAAAAAAACAGTTGAGGTCACGTAGTACTCGTAAAGAGCTTTCTAACGAGCTATTAAGCTCAAAAAATGGACTTCGGATGAAAAAGATATGACCGTTCAGGCCCTCGGGGGTAAAAACTGAGAAACAGATTTTTCTCCAAATATGAGCTAAGGGGTCTCCTATGAGTCTAATCACGCAAAAATTTCCAAGAAATAGCCCCAAAATTGGCCAAAAATGTGAACCGTCGTGATGGCGTGGCACAATCGCGATGGTCCGATGGGGCGAACTGTCGCAATGGCGTGAAATGGATGATCGCATTGGTCTGAAAACGAATCGTCGCGATGGCTCGATCGGTGGACAATCGCGATGGCATCAGTCAACGGTCAACGTGAACTGTCGCGATGGTCACAGATGCGATGGCGTGAGCCAATCGCGATGGTCCAAAGCTTGAGTCGTCGCGATGGTGTAAGGGTCTCGTCGCGATGGCGTGGCTAGTGAGCAATCGCGATGGTCTGACTTGACACGTGGCAGTATCGTGGCGATGGCGTGAGTCAATCGCGATGGTGTGGGGTCAACGGGATCGTCGCGATGGTCCAAGTGAACCGTCGCGATGGCTCAAGTGAGCCGTCGCGATGGTGCGAGACCGTCGTGATGGTCCGGTCGAGCCATCGCGATGGTGTGAGCCAATCGCGATGGTGTGACACAATCGCGATGGTCTGAGCCAATCGTGATGGTCCACCAAAGTATGAATTTTTGAAATGCATTTGTGGATCCGTGTATGCGTGTGTGTCGCCTACCTCATGGTGAACTCGCTTACCAAAAATACCGAAGTTGGCAGACCATCACGATGGTCTGACACACTCGGCAGATCTCTGATAGAAAGTGAAATTTTACCTTTTCCAAGCTTTCTTGATGCACTGGAGCTCTGTACCTGCAAGAAAACTCAAAAACACACAAGTACACACAAGCACAAAAGCTCTCTCTCTCGCGCGCGCATGCACAAATGAGGGGAAATGAGGAGAATGGGTGGATATGGTGATTTTTTTGATTTTTTTTGGAGTTGAGATGATGATGCGGTGATGAAGATGGAGTCCTAGACTCGATCCCCGGCAACGGTGCCAAATTTGGTGTTGCTCTAGCACAATGGTGAGAACCACGTTAAGAAGCTCCACCTCCTTAATGTCAATCCGCAGAAGAGATAGGAGTGATATGAAGATCGTGAATGTGAGATGAAGTGAGAGTAAAGGTAAGAAGCATAGAGATGCACACACACACATACACACACTACGAAGAGACAAGCAAGACACAATGGAAGGTGAGAAATCAACTCTATTGCTCAAGATCTCAATTACAAGCTCAAAGTAGCTCTAAGCTCACACTAACCAACCTCAAAAATGAGCTCTCTAGCTCTTTTTATAGATTCTAGACTAGTTTTGACGGGTTTCACATCTAGTGACCGGCATAGTTAAAAAATAGGTCCTAAGTGCTATTTGAAGGGGTAAACGGTGTCTAAAAATAACCAAAATTGATACGCTCATTCTACCTAAGCTCCTCAAGCTCGAGGACATCTCGGCTGGCACAAAATGGAGCTATGGATTACAAAAAGGGTTTTTCTATGTTACATATGTTACAATAGTGATGAAAATCACTGTTGGAGGTTTTTGAAGAATATTTATAAAACATAATCTTTAAAAAATTGATTCGACTGGCTCCCTGCTCTGTCTTTACATGCTTCCGCGTCTTCTATGCCTCTGGCTGCTGCCAAAAACTCTATACAATGTTCCATAGTCCTTTTGCAACCAATACATGTCGCATCATATAAGCCCATAACGGGTAGTTGGTACCATCCAACTTATCCTCAACAACTCACATACAGAATACATCACTGCTTTCAGCCATGGCTGGTGACTAAAATACCTTGATGTAGAAAATTGATTGTATCTCAAAAAGTTGAACAAAACTACCCAGACAAATTCCGCTAGACCTGTAGCAGATTTCGAGACGCTTATACTGGCGAACAGAAACTGGTATATAACTTTGGCATAAAAAGACAAAATAGCCTACATTTCCAATGACACTAAATAAGTGCCTATGTACTTTGGAGATGATGCTTCAAACAATTGGATCAAAACAGATAAGTTTGCAACTAGTTACTGACCAAAAAGTTGTTATTTTGGTCTTGACACCTGCTAGATGTTTTGCTTAGTACTCATAGTACAGTAGTAATTAGAAAAATTCCTCCAAAGGGTATCTAATTAGCTTAGAGATCTAATGATTCCAAGTGGAATCACTTAAAATGATAGACTATACTCTGAGCAATAACTTTAGCAAGTAGAAGCTTACTCCTGACTTTTTAGGAACTCTGTAGAGAATGACTAGTGACTACTTCGAGATGATTTTCTCCCAATTTGCTGAATTAAACTTCTTCAAACTTGGATAGCTTGTAGTAGGCTTTGATCTTGTTCCAATAAGCTATAGATCATTAAAAATGGATAACAACTCACTGAGATATGAGCATCACAAGCTCACTATTCTGAGTAGACATAACAGAGAGATGAACAGAGATGATCAATGATATAATGTATTATAGAACAATGTTGTACATGATCTCTGGCATGAATATGATGTCCAATGATAGTGCTAAGAGTAGGCTATGATGTAAGCCACTCAAAATATACAAATGATCAGCAATAAGCTCAGTAATGGGGTCTCTATTTGGCTGCGAGTTTACAACCTTCTTTTATAATGTCTTTTCCAAGTTTGAATTTTGAAATTCAAATGGATGCTCTACCTAAAAGGACTCCTTTAAGTTATGATTGACTTTAACAACCAAGATTTGTAGCTTTTAGATCTCCAAACTCCACGAGATATGTTCTCTCAAGTCAAAAAGATTTTTATAATGGTTAATGGTAAAAGCTCATAAACAATGGTTCATATGATCCTTCCATTGTTTGCACTTAGTACTTCCAATGCCTAGCCAAGTGTGGAGGCTTGACATTTGCTCCAACATAAATTAGGGTTACAAAGATACACCAATTTCTCTTCACACAAAACTCATTTCAAGAAGCCCTCTTAGAAAGTGAGACACATATATAAACTACAGAATTCAATTTAAATATCTTGAATTGGATATGTACACAAGGAGTTACAACTGTTAAAAGCGCTTCTGTTAAGCCACTTTTAATCTCGTTTCTGGGCTCTTGGGAATGGATAGGGGTTGGACAGTGTAGAGGCCCTTTGTTTAATTTTCCCAATTCAATCATGCAATCAAATCGTAACTGTCTTCAATCCGAAGATTATCACGATGCAGTATGCTTATCACGCAGATTAATAACTACGAATTTGCACAGGCTTATTAATATTAACGTAGTAACTGTGTTAAAAAATTAATCACTGAAACTTTAAGAACAAGACATAGTACTCAGAATTTGTGCAAATCTGCAATATGACAACTCCAGCGCAGTCGCCTAGACAGACAGTCTGGCGATTCCCATCTCTGCTCTAAGCGCCGTGCTTGCCTTTTCATTAATCAATAAAAAGTTACATCTGTTCGCTACGCCTTTTCGGTGCGTGTGACTATGAAAAATAAAATTACATATTCCAATCTGGCGGCCTAACATTGGCACGCACGTTGGAGTCGAACCCAAAAAGGAAAAATACAACTAAGGCTCATCAACAATGCCTTATATATACAGGGTTCTGGCTAGTTTAAAAGTTCTTGTGATCTTTTGCTTTAAGGAATCTAGCATAGTCTTCAAAGTATCCGGCTCGACCAGTTGTGCATCTGTTCGAACCGAACTAGCTGCAACTACTTGACTCATCAATAATTCCGTCTGCGTTTGCAAAAATGATTCTTGCAAATAAAAGTCGTTGGCTAGCGTAGCATCCCTCCTCAGTTTTATTTCGGCGATCTCTGCATCAATTCTCGCAAGCCGATCAGCCTGAATGCCTAATTGCTTTTCTCTGTGTTCCAGTTCCTGAGCTTGATACTGGATAGTTTTATAGTAGGCATCTCTCTCTTTCATAATACCTTCCATCTCTTTCTTTATCTGAATCGTCCGGCCCGTCTGTACTTCCAAGTCACGACTCTTCTGAAAGAGTTCGGCAGACACTATCTTGAGTTCTTCAGTGTTTTGCATAGCCAAGTCGGCCATTTCTTGTCCTTTCTGTGTCACTAGCTCAAGATCCGCACGTGTTTCTTCCAAGAGATTGCTGAGAGCAACTCGAGCATCTTCCTTATCCTGCACCATTTGTTTCAACTGAGATATTTCCTCATCATGAGCAGCTAGAAAGACATTCTTTTCCTTCAGTTCAGCAATTGCGGCGTCTTGTTGAGCAATCAGATTATCTTGCTCTACTAATCGTTCTTGGAGTTGCTTAAGCTGAATGTGCAGGGCATGATTCTCTGCTTTGACCGCATTGGCTTCTTCCTGGAGTGGGACAATATCCGCTTCAAGCAAATCCACTTTACCTTGTAATTCTTGCTGAATGTGGTGAGTGGCTAACTTCATTTGGAGGGGCAATTGCTGAGAAAATTGTAAGAAGGCAGCCCATAGACTCCAATTCGGTGAACATGAATGTCGAGGGTGGAAGAGAAGGAGGAGGTTGTGACGATGAGGCAGAGAGCAGATGAGGGGAGGGTGGTGGAGAGTAGTCGGGAGAAGATAATTGAGGTGTTAATGCCGCGCGAACAACATTGGAGGGTTCACCGGAAAGAACAGCAACATGCTCCACACTAGTAGTGGACGGAGGAAGAGGAGGCAGAGTGGTGGACACCAAAACAATACCGGTCTCATGCTGATTTATCTCCTCAGTAGCTTCAGTAACATCCTCATCAGCTTCAGTAACATCCTCAGCAGTGCCAATGACTTCCTTGATTGCTTCTGCTTGGACCTCAGTGGTTGGGGAGGAAGGAGATTGGCATTCCATTCCTTCAGTGGCTTCGGTAAGGATTGCATATGCTTTGGCTACAGAGATTGGTGATGAGGGGGATGGACAATCCGTGCCTCCAGTAACGGCTTCAATCTCCTTTACAGCATCCTCATCCGGTTGATGAGATTATTCTCCTGAAGAGACTTCCTTGACATCTTCCATGCATGCACCTTGTTCCGGCTGTTGGATAGGAGAAGATGGGATGGAGGATTCTACCTGGAGAGAGGTGGCGGTGTCATGGAAGACTGTAGCTTCGTGACCTGCAGTGGAGCCATGTACCTGGCTTTTGGAGGGGCTAACACGTCTGCATTTGTGGTGAAAAAATTGAAGCAAATTGTCATTGTCATCATCTTCGTCTTCTACCATTTGCGTAGATTCTTCATGTAACAGAAAAGGAGCGATTGGAGGAGGTTGCACGGCTTGTATCACCGGAAAGAGGAAGGTTAGGATATGAGGTAAGCGTGTGTGAGGGATATCATGCTTGGCGATTTGTTTTGTAATCGCTACGCATTCACGGTGAACGCGCCTAAAGAAAAATGCCATGAAATTCACAGGTTCACGGGAAGTCGTATCTAGCATGGAATAAAAGGGTCAAGATACACCGTAGGTGCACTTTTGCAAATTGAGTGCGGCGACCAGGAATTGCAGAGCAGTAGGCTCTGGTTTGGGTCGGCAAAGTATGGCGAACTCATTAGATGAGTTCCAGGGAAATAGTTTCTTCATGGTGGCAAGAGGAAGGAGGGGACCATTCTCCAATCCTTCCTGAGGGAGTCAGAATCCCTCAATAAACATGGCTAGAGTGATTACTACACAAGGGTTTAAACAGGTAATCGGCCAACACTGCTCCGTAGCAGGCGTAGCAGCGATGGCAAAAATAATCTGCGCGTGAAAGGGGTGACACTCCATTGAATGCCAAGGCAATTCAGTGAAAGTCAGCAATCCTCGAGTGTGCAAGTCCTCACTCACATTTGAAGTGAGACCTGCACGGAAGGTTGCTATATTAGCGAGAACTTCCATGGTGTGCACAAGGATACATGAAAACACAGAGTACACAGAGCTCGCAAACACACAAACACAATAGCGATTAACAGTGGAAAGAACAAGATTAAATAGGAATACCAAAAAAAATCAAGCGGTAAAACTCTACTCATAATGCAGTATTGGAGAGATATCTCATAAGTGCGCCATGCATGCATGAAGAGAAACAGTGACACAGAGGCGGCTATTAATCATAGTTAGATACCAAAATCGGGAAGATTACGGTCAGTTGGTCAACTGAAACATGGGGGGGGGTAGAAAAGAAAATCAAGTGACACTCGAAAAAGAGGAAAAAGGTTGAGTACACCTCAGGGGTTATTAGATGGCTAGTGATATGGGCGGAGCTTAGAACCATTAATCCCTTTTGGAAGGAGAACACCTGTTAAGGTCGCCAACCAAAAAGTGGCGGGTCCCACCTGTTCAGCAATCTGGTATGGTCCAAACCACCGTAACTTAAATTTTCCAGTAGAGTGATTGGCTTTAGCATTATTAAATAAAACGAGTTGGCTAATCATGAAGACAGGGGTTTTTAGATTCTTGAATGGTTGGATAACAGAAGAGGTATATATGGCACAACCACCTGGTTTTGAGAATCAAGTTTATCCTGATTATGTGTGTAAACTTAACAAAGCATTGTATGGTCTCAAGCAAGCTCCAAGAGCTTGGAATTTCAGGCTTGTTTCATTCTTGCAGGACAAAGGCTTTCAACCAAGCAAGGCAGATCCTTCACTCTTTATTAAAAAGAGTAATTCCGAGGTCATCTACCTATGTGTATATGTAGATGATATTATATTGACAGGAAATGATGCAGATGGTATGAAGAAGATCAAAGATCAGATGAGAGAAGAGTTCAAGATAAGTGATTTGGGTTCACTTACCTACTTCCTAGGTTTGGAAGTTGTCTACAAAGATCATGGTTTGTTTCTCACTCAAAGAAAGTACATTAAGGACATGTTGGCAAAATTCAAGATGCAAGATTGTAAGATTGCAGGTACTCCAATGGAGGTCAATCACAAATTGAGCTCACATGAAGGTGAACTCATAGAGGACATCACATCATATCAAAGTCTAGTGGGTAGTCTCAACTATGCCACATTGACAAGAGTAGATATATGTTACAGTGTGAGTGTGCTAAGCCAATTTATGCACACACCAAGGAAACCACATATGGATGCTGCCAAAAGGATTCTCAAGTATCTCAAAGGAACCATAAATGAAGGACTTTATTATCCTTATGTATCTGATTTAGGTTTGAAGCTATTTTCTGATGCAGATTGGGCTGGCTCCAAGGAAGATAGAAGGAGCACTTCAGGTTATCTTACCTTTGCAGGTTCAAAGCTTATTTCATGGTCATCCAAGAAGCAACCCACAGTTGCTCTCTCTTCTACTGAAGCTGAATATAGAGGTCTTGCCATAGCTACTCAAGAAGCTATGTGGATGAAGACATTGTTCAAAGATCTTGGATTGGAGTTTGGAACTCCAACTATTTTTGGTGACAATATGAGTTCTATTCACTTGGCTGCTAATCCTATTTTTCATGCAAGGACTAAACATATTGAAGTTCATTATCACTATGTACGAGAAAAGGTTCTAAGCAAAGAGATTCAAATATCATATGTGTCCACTCATCAACAATGTGCAGATATTCTAACCAAAGCATTGGATGGTACAAAGCTTTGCAAATTCAAGGCTATGATTGGTTTGCAGGTAATCTTGGAAGATTGAAGACCTCAAGCATACTTGGCTTGAGGGGGAGCTGTTGGAGCAAGTCTATGACAAGCCTAAGTATTGGCTTGAGTTCCACAAAGTCTTAGAAGAAGCTTTAAAAAGAAGACTATGTAAAGTTCACTTGTGAACTACCTCTTGTAACTTTTGAAGAGTTTACTTAATGTAAAAGTAAGAGAATCTTAAGTGGTTGAGTCCACATGATCAAGAATGGAAAGAGGAGCCACGAATTCGTGATTTGTGGTAGGTAGAGAATCAAATCAATCATTGATTGATTGGAGAGTGATTGAGGGAAGTTAGCCTCCCAAACTCAACTATAAATAGATGGCAGTTTTAGTCGTGATTAGAGAGACCTATGTGAAGACCTCCAAGAGCTGAGCTTTATGCCGTATCAAGGTGTGATTACAAAGCACACATATGTATCAGTAAGTCATTGTATTGTACAAGAAATATACTTTCATTTTCATGATTATTTGGTTTCATCTTTCCATGTTCTTGTGAAGTGTACTACTCACTACCATTACTCTCAGTTTTCTCAGTCAGCTTGCAGAGATGTTTTCTCTGAGCTTGGTGCATCATTTTCAGTGATTTAACTTGGTAAAGTTAGCTCTATAAGTCTACTATATGCTCATAAATTTTCATGTCATTTGGATGTTGCAATCTTCAGTTATGTTCATTTGAAGTCAACAGGGTATGTTCATCTTCACCTCTCTGTCAGGTACCCGACTTTTTCACTCATCTTGTCAGAGGTGTTTCTCAGTGTTTACTTATCCAAATTCAGTGATTTAAAGCTTGTTGAATTCAGTTTACTGTCTAGTATAACCATACAAATTTTCATAATCATTGAATATCTACATTTTGAGTTATGGTGATTTTTCTGCTCACTGGTCAATTTCTGTAGCAGCCCATGAAAATCGAGATGATGTCATCACTTGTTAAAACTCATTCTCAGTGTGTGGTTCATTATTTTTGATGAGATTACTCTTGAAAGTTAGCTCTTTAAGTTGCCTAGACTTCCCCAAGAGGAATTGAGCTAATTGCTGCTGTGATCAGAGAATTATGAAAAACACTGGACAGGTGTATGAACCAAGAATAGCAAGTTTTCACCTCTGAGCTAACTCCAACTTATCTGTTTTGATCTATCTTTTTGAGAGTGATCTTCCAAGGTACATAGGGTGTCTAATACATCCATTGGCAAGCTAAAAGGGCCCACCATATACTCCTGGAGTTCATTTGGCTAGTGTAGATCAAGGATTTTGCAACATCTCTTCATCTTCAAGCACATACCTATCCATCTCTTCACACTTCTTACTCAACCAAGATATGCACTCTTTATAGACATGCACTCATTTCAACATTTATATCATGTGTGGGCTGAATTTCATGATCATTTTCAGCCATATTTTGACAAAAGTCTTCAGCCATATAGGGCTCAAAATTTCCAATATTTCCAACTATGTTTGGCTAGAAGATTTCAGCCATGTTTGGTTGGAAATTCTCTGCATTTTCAGCTCTATTTCTCTGAAATTTTCAGCCCTTTGAGCCTCATATGGCTAGTCTACATGGTCGTAGTCAAGCACACCACTTTGGAACAAAGGTGTGAGTGCATTAAACACACCTTGTGAGCTAATTGTTGGCTGTTATTTGCATTCAAGTATAAGGAAAATTGAAGTTTCAGCAAATACCACATCTCGACTCACAATAATTGTATTCATCAATGGATGGTATAGATGATATCCCTTACTTTCAGCACTATAACCAAAAAAATACATTTATTTGCCTTTTCATAAAGTTTGTGATGTTTTTCTGATGGAAAAAGAGAATATGCCAAACAACCAACCACACACATATGAATAACCATATGTTTATGTCCATTCCAAACCTCATAATGAGTGATGAATCTCAATGCTTTTGTAGGGTAGCAATTCAACACATCGTTTACACACATGATCGCTTCCATCCAAAACTTGTTAGGAAGGTGTTTTCCTTTAACCATACATTGTGCCATTTCAAGGAGTGTTTTATTTTTATGCTCTACAACACCATTTTGTTGAGGTGTATATGGCACCCTACATTGGTGTGAAAATCCTCGTTCACAAAGAAAAGCATTAAACTCATGCAACATGTATTCACCCCCATGATTAGTGTGTAGAGTCAAAAGCTTATTTCTAGAAAAATTTTCAGCCATAGGTAAAAATGCTTTGAAGCAAGAGAATACTTCATTGTTTGCTTTCATAGGACACACCCATGTATGGCAAGTAGCATCATCAATGAAGGTAAGAAAATATACATGCTTCCCAAAAGATGGACCCTTGACAAGACCACATACCCCATTATGAACAAGTTGCAATTTTCTGGTAGTGTGTGTATGACTATTTTTGGAAAAGAAGCACGATTCATTTTTACAAGAATGCAACCTTCACATGCATGCTTTTCAATGGACTCAAGTGTTAGCAAATCAATCTTTTTCAAGTAAATCAAACTATTGAAGTTCAAGTGACCAAAATGAGCATGCCAAAGCTCCATTTCAGCCATGGAGAAAGTATGAGAAACCAAGGCATTTAAGGCAGCCCTCTTGTATGTATCCAAGTGATAAAAACCATTACATAATGTACAAGACATCACGATAATATCATCGTTGTTGAAATCATGAAACATACAAGTGTACATGAAGTCCAGCTTTGGCAATCACTGGAACTGAAATTAAGTTTTCTTAGTATGAAGTACATAAAATGCATTTTTCAAGAGAATCACACCTCCATTTGTAGTTAGAAGTTCAATTTCTCCTACTCCACTGATAAGATAAGAGGCATTATTTGCACACAGCACATGCCCTCCTTTGGGTGCATCTTTTAAAGATGCAAAAAACCTTTTGCATGAAGTTATGAGCTTTGAAGCCTCACCCACAACCATAAATTTAGAATGCAATGATGCATCATAATGACATGTAACAACACATACCCAAAAATCTTAAGCCATGTTGGCTTCATCATTCTTTGCATTAAAGAATTTTCAGCAATAGACATGCCAGATTCCATCTTCCTTTAACTGTGTTTGGCAAGCTTTCTACACTCATCAATAGTATGAGAGACCTTCCATAAATATTTGCATCTCTTTTTCTTTTGAAAATTAGCATCATTAGAGGAATCAATGAAAGAGGAAAGTTGAGGATTTGGTTTTGATGAACCCAAAGCAGAAAGATACTTGCTTTTCCCTTTTTGTCAAATAGCAAGTGCTTGTGTTCCCTCAATCAAATCACTCCTATTCACTCTAGATTTCTCCTCTTGCAAAATAAGAGACACAACCTCATCAAATGCACACATACTTGGATTCCACTTTGCAACCAAATGGAGTGTAGTGGCAAAGCTTTGAAAAAAATCTTGTAATCCTTTCAACAATCTAGATATGAGTGATGCATCTGAAATAATCTCATCTATGTTTTCCAATTGCTCTTTCAAGTCCTTGATACATGTCACATACACATGAGAGATTAATTTTCAGCCATCTACATCCTCAAGTATGCAACATGTGCTTCATTGTGCACAACATACAAAGAAGCAAGAGTGTCCTATGGTTGCCTTGATGTAGAACATGATCAAATGTGTGGAACTATATGATGCTTTAATGGAAGTGCAATCAATGCATAAGCTTGAGCATCTTTTCCATCACATCTAAGATACTCTTGTGTAGGTGGAGAAGTACTAACCACTATACTAGAAGAAGAAGCTCGATCTATGATAGTAGATTGTGAAGTAGAGGAACTTGTAGGTCTTCGATCACATCTGCCACTATGTTCCATAGTTGTTTTGCAACAAGAACGTGTTTCACCATGTAAGACCACATTGTATAGTTGGTCCCATCAAGATTATCTTCAGCTTGAAGCATGCCAAACAAGTCATTGCTACCCACCATTGCACTAAAGAACATGAATGTGACAAGATCTCTACTTCAATGAAATCTGAAATTTGTGATCACAACCCATCACTCTTATGCAAATTTTGTTTGTAAAAATGGATTAAAATGGGGTAAAACTCCAATGCAACTATTGGAAATGCTTATTGGTTGTTGAAAATCATTGTAAAACCCATCACTCTGATGCAAATTTTGTTTGTAAAAATGGATTAAAATGGGGTAAAACTCCAATGCAACTATTGGAAATGCTTATTGGTTGTTCTATGCTCTAAAGTCAATTTGCATTATTAAAAGTGCATGCATGTCATGATGCAAAAAACCAAAATTTGAGAAGGAGTGGGTGTGTGTAGAAGTGCAAGAGACACACAAGAATCACACACAAGGAGCACAGACATAGTAAGATGCATGGAGAAGATGGATGGCTAGAATAGCTCTCTCTATTCACGATGAACCAAACTCAAGTAAGAGCTGAATAATATCCCTAAGTACAAAGTACCACCACATATGAGAGTATCATTTATGTGGTAACATGGGGAAAATGTTGATGTGTGAAACATCACAAGAAATGAATTAATGTGACACTAAAACACCTCTATGGTCACCATTAACTCAATGCTTCTCCAAATTTTGAGAAAAGATTGCTTAAACTGAAAAACTTTGCTTCTACAGAAATTTCTAGTCACTGAAATGACATACCTTCACTTTTTTGCTGATTTCTCTTAGCAAAAATATTATCTCTCCAATATCTTTTTGTCTATGAAACTAGAAGATTAGAGCTTTCCAACAAGCTATTATTTGCAAGAAACAGATCTCTAGAACTCAAGTTATGGCCTTCACAAGATCACCCTGTATGAGTTGTCAAAACTGGAAATTTTGCCTCTTTTAATGAAATTGAGTGTCTAAAAATGAAAATTCGATGCCTAGCATCGGTTTGCAACCAAAAGTTGATGCCAAGCATTGACCTGGTGCTTTTTCAGCTACTTTTTTTAACACCTGAAATGGCCGCTTGAACACAAGATATGAACAAACCACTTTTATGCGGGAAGTCGATGTCCGGCATTGACTTTATATTGAAACTCGATGCCAGGCATTGAGTTTCTCCACAAAGCTCATGTTTTTAAAAGATTTGACAACACATAAAACTCAGAGAATTAAAACAATGACTTATCAGCACAAACTCGATGTCAGGCATCGAGTTGCTTGGAAAACTTGAACTTTTGAACTCATCACACAGTAGTCAAGCATGGAGATGATGGAGAGAGTCTCATACACAGAACTTTACTTAGTTCTTCTCATAGCTATGAAAAACTTAGATGCTTACAGGTGCTTTCTCACTCAGAGAAGCCCGGCTATACTCAATCATACAAAATGAACTCCTACTAACATTCTGTCACTCTCTTCCACTACACGTCAGTTGATACAAACTAACTTATATAGTTTTTCTCAATCTCGTGACTTTTAAAAAACTTCTAGAACTAAAGTGAACTAAATTTACAAATATAATACACTTGTGAATTTGTCCCTTCACATAAGCATGTGGTTTTCTTCTAAAGCTTTGACCTTCAAATATATGTCCAATTAGTGATTTTTTCTCCAACAGCTCCCCCTCAATCACTAATTGACATTCTCTGTTTCTTCATATCATATTCGTTTCTTTTACTCTTGCCATGCTTTTGAATCTTTTGGTCTTCATACCATCCAAGCTCTTTTTCATTATATCTGCTATCTGATCCTTTGTAGAAATGTACTCCACTTCAATTTCTTTCTCCATTACCTTTTCTCTTAGGAAATGATAATGTATCTCTACATGTTTTGTTCTTGCATGAAATATTGGATTTGTTTCAGGATAAAGTGAACTCATATTATCTCCATGTATTGTAGGTATACCTTGATCAATGTGCAAGCTTTTGAACAATGTCTGCATCCATATGACCTCCTTAGCTTCTTCCACAAGTCCTTTGTACTCAGCTTCAGTTGATGACAATGCTATTATATGTTCTTTCTTTGAACACCAACTTACAAGCTTATCACCAATATATATCATGTAACCATGAGTTGATCTTTTGTCATCTTGATTACCTGCCAGTCTGAGTCACTATAGGCTCTCAACTTCAAATCTGATGTAAAAGGATAATGCAATCCTTCCTTTATAGTTCCTTTGATATATCTGAGAACTCTTTGACTTGCAATCCAATGTGGATCCTTTGGACAATGCATGGATTGTGACAAAACTCCCACTATGTAACTAAGATTAGGTCTTGTTAGTGTAGCATAAATCAAACTACCCACAAGAGATTGATACTTCCTCATATCTTTGTATTCTGCACCATCATATTTACTGAGCTTGTGATTAACTTCAAGTGGAGTTGAAGCTTCTCTGCAATTTTCCATTCCAAACTTCTTCAACAAGTTCAGAAGATACCTTTCTTGTGACACATATATGGCATGATCTGTATAAGTGACTTCCATTCCAAGAAAATATGATAACTTTCCTAGGTCACTAATCTTGAACTGTTTCTCAAGTAATCCTTTCACCTCCTTGATTCCTTCATCTGAAGTACCTTTGATTATAATGTCATCCACATAAATACAAATGTAGATTGTACCTTCCTCTATTCTTTTGATAAGTAGACTTGGATCTACTTTTGAACTTTGATATCCAAGATCATTGAGATACTTCACCAGTCTATAGTTTCATGCTCTTGGAGCTTGCTTCAATCCATACAGTTCTCTTCTCAACCTGCAAACAAAATTTGGATACCTGGAATCTATAAACCCTTGAGGTTGTTCCATGTATACCTTGTTAGCGTTAGTGTCCATGTGAAAGGCCAAATGGCCACCGGACACTTCTTTGTATATGTTCTTTAATAAAACATATAGTGGCCTGGTCAGTCACAGACTGTAAGTTCGATCACATTTGTAAGACCTAAGAAGTCTGTCTTCGTGCTCCTTGTGTACTGTGTTTTCTGCATATTCTACAACCTCTGTGCGGAGTACTGTGTGCGGCGTCAAGAGCTCGGTATCTACTTTGAGCATATCGTCGTGGAGCTCTCGAGAAGGAGAGTGTAGTGCGGTGCATCACCACGAAATACTTCACTGGTATCAGAGCAGTTCGAGGCAAAAAGCTTTGTTCTTTTTGTGCGAGCGAAGGCTTACGACTAAGGCGGCGACCAAGGCATAGACCTTGGCATACCTTGTCATCCGAGTCACCGAATTCACCGTTGGCGCCGTTGGCTACGTGCGAGGGAGGACCTCAACGATCAAGGAATATAGAGGTTCCCGGTACTTCCCGGGAGGTCACCCATCCCAGTACTGTTCCCCCCAGAGCTCGCTTAACCGTGGCAATCTCTTGCCACTAAGCTACACTCTTGTGGTGTTTGAAGAAGGGGAAAGACTAAGGTTGACATTACCTTGAACAAGTTTTGGTCCCTCAAAGCTTCATTTTTGCTTTTAAAGCCTATTTCTGAAGCAATTTTGGGGTGTTTTTGGAGCCATTTCGGAGTACTTTCGCACGTAGTTCTCTCCACACAGGTCCAAGAACATCAAGAAGAGTGTTCCTTGTACTTCTCAGACAATAAATATCAACCTTTGGGGCTGTATTTTCAGCCACACTCGTAAAACTATAGGTTTCTTGAGGGGTTTTCAGTTTTGGTGGGAGCAGTCGCTGCAAATTTATGCAGGTTTTTAAAACCTAAAACATCAGAGTTGACAGACACTTGCAGGTGTTATTGGCTAGTTTTTGGGCTGTGTATTCAGCCTTTTAGTGTCATTTTACTACATATATTGAGCACATACACACCATGTACGCTTCTGTGGATACCGCTTATGTACGTCCATGTGGGCATTGATATAGCGGTTACGTTCTTTGCATAAAGCCTTTTACGTTTGATAAAGAGGGTCGTGGTGAGGTTTTCTTAACTGGGAGACACCCAGATGTCGGGGTCTCTTCGGTGATGCAGATGGAAGACTTACCCAGCCTCGCCATAGGAGATGTATGATAGTTGTTCATATGTGCTCGATAAGCCTAGTTGGCTTCTATTGGGTAACTGATTATATGCAGTGGAGTCAGTGATTCACTATGCAGGTAGACATGTCAGTACTTGCAGTTTTATGATACTTTGACACTGGTCATATGCTAATTTTGTAGAGGATACTTTGGCAAAATTTTTCTAGATTTCTGGTTTAGTCAACTATATAGTGGTCGATTTACTCCTTGATACACTTATTTGTTGGTGTTTGGACTCTTCTAGCTCCATTATCATTCTATTCAGTTCTCTACGATCATGGCATCAGAGGTCTCAGGCACATCCGGTGGATCAGGGTCTAGTGCTAGCGTTCCGAGGAGGAGCTATAACTTGCAGGGCAAAGACCATTTTGAGATCCGAAAATTTGATGGCACAAACTTTGCTCTATGGAAGAATCAGATTAAAGATGTGATGATTCAAAGAAGGCAATGGAAGCCAGTAAATAGGATTTCAAAGAAGCCTGCTGACATGGATGAAGATGATTGGGATGAGTTAGATGAAATGGCCAGGTCTACCATTCGCTTGCACCTGGCAGATAATGTTTACTTTACAGTATTAGACTGTGAAAGTGCAGAGGAGCTTTGGAAGAAGTTATGCAATACATATGAAAAAGAGACAGCATCAAATAAAGTATATCTGGTGAGAAAATTATACGACCTTCGTATGAAGGACACAGATAGTGTTGCTGCTCACCTAAATGAGTTTGATGCCATATTCTCTCAGTTACAGGCTCAGAAAATGGATATGGACAATGAAATGAAAGCAATATTGTTGTTATGCACCCTGCCATCATCATGGGATACATTTTGCACAGCTATTAGCAATAGTGCACCAGGTGGTAAACTCATCTATGATGACATATCTGGAGCACTCTTGAGTGAGGAGATTCGTAGAAAATCTATGGTTGGCACTCAGAGTGGAGATGCATATAATGTTCGTGATTCTTACCAAGGAAAGAATCAACAATGTGGCAGGAGCAAGAACAAGGAAAAGAATGGTCAACGGAATAAGAGCAGAAGTAAATCAAGGAAGAGGGATATTGAATGCCATTATTGTCATAAGAAAGGACACATGAAGAAAGATTGTTATACATTAAAGAATGCTAAAGGTAAAGGACAGAATGTTGATGGGCATGTTAAACAGTTACCTGCACCATCTACTTCGACTGTGAAGATTGAAGAAATTAATGCTATTTCTGATGATGCTGATGTGTTGACACTTGATAGTACTGTGCCATCTGAGGCACTTATGGCTGATTCTCTTTCCCACACCTGGTTGCTAGATTCTGGTGCTTCTTTCCATGTGACACCACATAGAGAATGGTTCTCTAATTATGCAGCAAAGTCTCTTGGTACCGTGAGACTTGGTGACTCTTACCAGTGTGATGTTGTGGGGATTGGAGATGTGGTTGTGCAGTTCATTGACGGTTCAAAATTTACTATGCATAATGTACGCCATGTACCTCAGTTATCACGCAGTTTGATGTCAGTTGGTCAACTTGATGACCTTGGTTACAAGGTGTTCTTCTATGCTCAGTCCTTTCGTATATCAAAGGGCAATATGGTTATTGCAAAAGGGAGGAAAGTTGGCTCACTTTACCTTTTATTTGTATCACAGAAAGAACACTTGTTAGCTGTTACTGAATAGCCTATGGCTTGTATTTGGCATGGTCGTTTGGGCCATATATCTCGTAGTGGAATGGAAAATCTTTCTCGTTCTGGCTACTTACCTGTGTTATCTTTCTCTGTTTTTTCATTTTGTGAGCATTGTCAATATGGAAAGCAAACCAGAAATGTGCATAAAACGCACATTGACTCTTCAATTCAGCCTTTAGATCTTGTTCATACAGATGTGTGTGGTCCTATGCCCACTAGGTCCTTAGGTGGTTCTCTTTACTTTGTCACTTTCATAGATGATGCTACTAGAAAAGTCTGGGTATATCCTATCAAATCGAAGGATGATGTATTCCCTACTTTCGAAAAATGGCTTGCTTCAGTTGAGACTGAAAAAGGAACTAAGCTTAAGGCTTTACGTTCAGATAATGGGGGTGAGTATACCTCACATAAATTCAGCTTTTTCTGTTAGTGTAGAGGGATTCGTAGAGATTTTACAGCTCCTTATACCCCAGTACAGAATGGTGTAGCTGAGAGGATGAATAGAACTATTCAAGATAGAGTAGTCTCTATGTTGCATCATGAAAACCTCTCACAAGGTTTTTGGGCAGAAGCAGTATTGACTGCAGTTCATGTGATTAACCTTTCACCTAGTACTACCAAAGGTCTGAAAGTGGCACAAGAGTTATGGACAGGGAAACCACCATATTATGATCATCTTCGAGTTTTTGGGTGTGAAGCATATGTTCATATACCCAAGAATCAGATATATGTCTAATCCTGGCAAGAAACATTGGGAAGCGGTCAAATGATTTTGAGATATCTGAGTGGCACTAAGGACAAGTGTCTATGCTTAGGTAGAGGGAAAGCATCCATTATTGGTTACACAGATTTTGACTATGCTGGTTGTGTAGACAATCGTAAGTCTACATCAGGGTACATTTTTCATTTTGCTGGAGGTGCTATCTCTTGGAGATCTCGTCTTCAAGAATGTAGAGTTGTTTCCACCATAGAAGCAGAGTATGTTGCAGCAAGTGAGGCATGTAAGGAAGCATTGTGGCTTTCTTGTCTTGCTTGTGATATGGGTTTGCCTCAACATGTACCTCACTTGCTCAGTGATAGTCAGAGTGCCATTGCTTTGGCTAAGAATCCGGTCTATCATGCAAAGACCAAGCACATTGAGGTGAGGTATCACTTCATTAGAGATTGCTTAGCCACTGAGAGCATTATTCTTGAGAAGGTTCACACTCGAGATAATGCTGCAGATGCTTTGACTAAAGCTCTACCACAGGATAGCTTTCAACACTGTTGTCACTTGATGGGGGTTACTTGATTCTTGATCTTACGCAGTCACTTGTATACTTTGTAACATGCCCATCAGGTGGGACGTATAGTTTGTATACTTACACTCAGGTATTCTTTATCATTCTTTCTTTTTTCTCCCATAGTTACTCTGGCCATATTGGCCTTTAGTGGGAGATTGTTACCGTTAGTGTCCATGTGAAAGGCCAAATGGCCACCGGACACTTCTTTGTATATGTTCTTTAATAAAACATATAGTGGCCTGGTCAGTCACAGACTGTAAGTTCGACCGCATTGACCTAAGAAGTCTGTCTTCTTGCTCCCTGTGTACTGTGTTTTCTGCGTATTCTACAGCCTCTGTGTGGAGTACTGTGTGCGGCGTCAGGAGCTCGGTTTCTACTCCGAGCATATCGTCGTGGAGCTCTCGAGAAGGAGAGTGCAGTGCGGTGCATCACCACGAAATACTTAATACCTCATCTGATATGTATCCATTCAAGAATGCATTCTTTATATCCAATTGACTTAGAGTCCATCCTTTTGAAGTTGTAATAGCAATGATTGTCCTTATAGTTGACATCTTAGCTACAAGACTGAATGTCTCATCATAATCTATGCCATAAGTTTGGGCATAGCCTTTCATCACCAGTCTAGCTTTGTATCTAGCTATACTTCCACGTGCAAGCTTCTTCACTTTATAAACCCATTTATTTCCAATTACCTTCTTACCATTTGGTTTAGGAACAAGTTCCCATGTCTTGTTCTCCTCTAGTGCATTGAACTCTTCCTTCATTGCTTCTTCCCATTGTTTCTTACCTTTAGCTTCATCATAGTTCTGAGGTTCTTCATCATCTTTGACCATGTAAGCATAATTCTTATGAGTTATGTAAGAAGTATCATAAGAATACCTTTCGGGTTGCCTTCTTGTCCTACTTGACCTCCTTGGTTCACATTCTTCATATGTGTCTGGATACACCTCTTCATCAAATATAGGAGCTTCTTCATTCCTTCTTGTTAATCCACTTCTGGATATACTTGTTTGCATATAACCTTCATCTTCATTTACCTACACAATTGATTTTCCTTTCTCACATCTTCTTACCTTCTTCAAATTCTTCAGCTGTATGACTTTGATTTGCATCAGCATAGCTCTAGCAAACTCAACCAAAGTCTTGTTTCTTCTTTCTGCTACACCATTTTGTTGTGGTGTATACTTGCAAATTATTTCTCTCTTAATACCTGCATTCCAAAGATAATCATTGAACTCTTGGGAGAAGTATTCTCCCCCTCCATCAGACCTCAATGTTTTAAGCTTTTGACCTATGACTCTCTCTGTATATGCATGAAAATGCTTGAAGGCTCCAAACACTTATGATCTTTCTTCAAAACATATAAAGTTATCCAGCTTATAGCATCATCAATGAAAAGAACATAATACCTTGAGCCACTGATAGATCCTTCTTTTGTTGGTCCCCATACATCTGTATGAATGAGCTCTAGTACTCCATCATGTTTGAATCCTTTCTTCCAAAATGGTAACCTATGTGCTTTTCCCATTTGACATGCTTCACATTTATAAATCATATGTTGACTCTGCACATTTGGTAGTCCTAGTACAGACTTATTTGCAACCATAGCTTTAATTCCTCTTTCATTGAAATGACCGAATCTCTCATGCCAGAGATCAAGTTCTATAATCACTCCTTCACCATGTGTGAGCAAATCTTGACCAATGTTCCCTTGCACTCTTAAAGTAAAGAGTCTACCTTCTTTCTTACCACAGACAATCTGATTATATCCATTCTCTAGATCTTCAAAAAATACTCCTTCATTTATAAACCTGACTTGAAAACTTTTTCAACTATTTGTCCCACACTAATCAATTTTTTAGGTATTGTGGGAACATACACAACATTGGTTAGCAAATTTGCTCCACTCTTGCATTTCACTTTTCCAATTGAATGTACATTATATCTTGTATTATCACCTGTTTGAACTGTGTGACTAGAAATGCCTTTTTCCAATTCTGACATCAATTCTATGTTTCTTGACAAATGATTAGAACATCCAGAGTCAATGTAAAATACCTTTAGATCTTCTTTGTCTGATCTGTTGATTGAGTTCATCATCAATGATGTATAACCTTCATTCTATGTATCATTTGCATAATTGTAGTAGGTTGTGTTGTAGGATTGATTTTGTCCCCAACTTCTTCCTCCACCTCTACCATAGCCTCCTCTTTGACTTTGTCTACCTCTATGAGAGTAACTTTGATATCTTCCACCTCAACCTCTACTATTGTTGTTTTGATTCTAGTTTGATCCTTGTTGATTATGCCAGCAGTCATGAGCCAAATGATTTCTAAATCCATAGATCTAGCAAGCCTTCTTATTGTTATTTTGATTACCTATTCCTCTTTGGTAGTACTTTGGAAATGATATTCCAATGCATTCCATATATCTTCAGCTGATTCCAATCCTCTGATGTCTGGTAGCAAATGATCTGAGATTGTATTGTAGATGTAAGCTTTTGCACTTGCATCCTTCTTCTACCAATGCTTTAAAGCATCAAGTTCTTATTTCTTTGGTTGGATTTCATCTTCAAATACTGGCTTCTCTTCTTCACCGGTTAAGTACACCATGAGATCCTTACTCATAAGTAAGGCTTCCATTCTCATTACCCATGCAGGATAATTATCTCTGTCTAGTTTGTCAATGGAGATATGATCTGCCATACTCCTTTCCTTCTGCTGCAACCTTTTGAGCTTAAAGGATAAAGAATAATACCTTTTGAAGTTCTTTGTGTATGAAGATACCTTTGAAGTAGCCTTTTGATGCCTTGTGTCTTTGAATGCTTCAGCTTTCAAACTTCAATGAAAACTTTTCAAAACTTCTCGTACCTTTGTTGCCTTCTGCTCTCTAGGACCTTTGTGCTCTGATACCACTTGTTGATGTGTGAAACATCACAAGAAATGAATTAATGTGACACTAGAACACTTCTATGGTCACCATCAACTCAATGCTTCTCCAAACTTTGAGAAAAGATTGCTTAAACTAAAAACTTCGCTTCTACAGAAATTTCTAGTCATTGAAATGACATACCTTCACTCTTTTGCTTATTTCTCTTAGAAAAAATATTATTTTTCTAAGATATTTTGGTAAATGAAACTAGAAGATTAGAGCTTTCCAAGAAGCTATTATTTCCAAGAAATAGATCTCTAGAACTCAAGTTACGTCCTTCACAAGATCACCATGTATGAGTTGTCAAAACTGGAAATTTTGCCTCTTTTAGTAAAATTGAGTGTCTAAAAATGAAAATTTGATGCCTAGCATCGACTTGCAACCAAAAGTCAATGCCAGGCATCGACTTGGTGCTTTTTCAGCTACTTTTTCAACACCTGAAATGGCCGCTTGAACACAAGATATGAACAAACCACTTTTATGCGCGAAGTCGATGCCAGGCATTGACTTTATGCTGAAACTTGATGCCAGGCATCGAGTTGCTCCACAAAGCTCATGTTTTTAAAAGATTTGACAACACATAGAACTCAGAGAATGAAAACAATGACTTATCAGCACAAACTCGATGCAAGGCATCGATTTGCTTGGAAAACTTGATCTTTTGAACTCATCAAATAGTAGTCAAGCATGGAGATGATGGAGAGAGTCTCATACATAGAACTTTACTTAGTTCTTCCCATAGCTATGAAAAACTTAGAAGTTTACAGGTGCTTTCTCACTCAGAGAAGCTCGACTATACTCAGTCATACAAAATGAACTCCTACTAACATTCTCTCATTCTCTTCCACTATGCGTCAGTTGATACAAACTAACTTATATAGTTTTTCTCAATCTCATGACTTTTAAAAAACTTCTAGAACGAAAGTGAGCTAACTTTACAAATATAATACACTTCTGAACTTGTCCCTTCACATAGGCATATGGTTTTCTTCTAAAGCTTTGACCTTCAAATATATGTCCAATTAGTGATTATTTCTCCAACAGAAAAAACCTCTAGCCAACATTAGAGTAAAAGGTGTGCATGTATAGGTCAAAAGTTCATATCAAGGCTACTCAAGGAACACATAAGGGTAACATTGTGCACTCCTCTCTTCCCCTATGTGTCTCTATCATAAAAATGCCTATGTTTTCCTAAAGAAATTTCCTCACAATGCTCGAGGTGTTTGGTTTCCTCCCACATTGTCACTCTAGTAGCACAATGGTGAGTACCAACATGAGGAGATCCACCTTATAATTATCAATCTGCAGAGAAATGAGGGTGGTATGATGAACATGAGCAAGTGAAGTGAACAAGTGAGTGACTGAGAAGCACACAAGCATGCACACACATACACACACACATGCACAAGGCAACAACAAAGAGTGGAACAATGGAATGCTTTCAATTACAAAAGAAGTCTATTAAAAAAGTTTGAATCGCTACGAAGCCCAACTCTAAAATGATCTCTCTTGCTCTTTTTATAGTTTTTCACTAGCTTTGGCCCTGTCCATACCTATTGTTTGGCCTAGTTAGAAATTAGGTTAGAGGGCTTATTTGAGGGCACAAATAGAGTCTAAAAAAATATGAAAATTGGTACATAGATACTTCTAATACTCCTCAAGCTCAAGGACTTGTTGGCTTAAAAAAATGGAGTTGGAACTATAAAAAATGATCTTTACAATGTTGGTGTAGTGATAAAAATCACTCTTGTTTGAAAATAACTTATGAAAATTTGATCAGGCCTATTCTTTGCCTGATTTGCATGATGGTTTTATATCCTTGATCCTTCTAACCCCTTTCTTTGGCATTCTTTTAATCTTAGCATTGTAGTCTACCAGAATAAAAAAATATGGACGATATTGTAGCTCAAAAGATGTGATGAGACATTGATGAGCTAGGTTTTAGAAATATTCTTATTTGAGCAGAGTCTCTTCCATAGTCTGCATAGCATGGATCTCGATGGCTATGCGATCTTCTGGTGTATGGCCCATCTCTTCAACCTGTTTGAGCCATGGTGGCCTTGGTGCTTCAAAGGTGTCATGTCCTTCTTCTACAAGTCTGCGGCCAGGAATATGTTGAGGTTCATATTCTTCTTCAAAACTCTATTCCACTAGAATATGTACAAGTTCTTCTTCTTCTGAAACCTCTAGGGGAGATGTGGGTCATTCGCATTGGAGTGACCTAGTTTGCAGTTCTACGATTTGTTGTTGTAGTGCCATTATTGTAGTTGAGTCGGTTACTACTGGAGGTGATGATTGGACTTGACTCAGAGGATCTTTGGGTTTTGACTCCCTTTGTTGCTGATTTTGTGTAAGTTCTTCAGCCAATTTATCATGTGCCTCCAATTAGTTGGCATAATATTCAAGGATGGTGTAGATGTTCTTGGGGGGAACTGCTTGGAATTTTGATTGACTTATCGGTGCACCTAGTGTGTTCTCTATAGCAGTTACTAAATTCTCTTGATTCTATAATTGCAAGCATCATTTCTCTTCCTCAACAGCAGCTAGATGTCTTTGTAGTAATGCCATGTTGTGCTGAAGTTTGGAGTTACATTCCATTTGCATGTGAAGATGAGCTTATATGATTTGTATGGCTTCTGGGTTTACTTCTTGGAGCTTTGCCTCAAGTGTGCTATGGGCTTCTTGTAATGTGTGAAACTGATCTTGGAGGCCTTTGTTGTCTACTTCAAGTGTTGTAATATGTTGTTGTAACTATGTAGAGTGAGCTTGTAGCATGTTGTTGTGTTCCTCAAGCCTACAATACTTAGTTCTGAGTTATGTTATACATTGAATCATGGAGTTGAATGCATTATCCATAGGGGTGGATGTAGTTTGTAAACTTTTTGATGCAAGTGGAAGGAAGTTGGGAATGGAAAGCATGAATACAGTGTCTAATGATGAAGTGGGCACAGATGAAGTTGGTGGAGCTGAGGGGGGAGGTGCTTTAGGTGGTGGTATGTCCATGCTATCGGATGTGGAAGTGTGTGTAGTATCTACCATATACATGGGGATGGTAGGTGATGTGCGTGTGGTGACTGTGAATATTTGTGATGTGGGTGTTGATAGCAGAGAGGACAAAGGGTTTGGGTGTTAGGATGGAAAATGTTGGAAAAATAAGCAACAAATCATCATTGGGAGGGAGGTTGGAGGGAAAACTGCACTCAAAGGAGGTGGAGTGACACGAAATCCCATGAAAGTAGAATGAACATTAGGATCACCTAACATAGATGAGGTGGAAGCTAGGTGTCCAATGGTAGGGTTGATGGAAGAACCTATTGAATGGGTGCCAATATGATAGAGTGGATTTTGAAAAAGGAAGAGAATAGGGATGAAATAGAAGTAGGGCTACAGAAGGTGAAGGTGTGTTCAGTAGGAGCAGTAGTAGGTATGAGAGCTACATCCTTGGTTCTAAGGGGTGATGGCGGAGCTGTATGAGAGATGGGTTTGGATGCCTTGTCATGGATGATGGTTGCTTCAGTGCCAAGAGTTCTGAGTGGGGATATTAGGGGACTTGGTATACCAATGTCGGTTGCTTGAGAGGTCATATCGATTGTTTCATGTCTTGTTGTCGTTGTCACCATGGTAATGATGGGAATTTGAATATTTTTTCCTGGCCTTTGTGGGGTATGTGTGAAGTAACTCGATGGCAATGCACCACATTGTGCTCTCCTTCTCGCAAGCTCCACACCGATGTCCTCAGAGTAGAAATCCAAGCTCCTAAGGTCGCACACAGTACTCCACACAAAGACTGCACAATACACAAAAAAACACAGTACACAAGGAGCACGAAGACAGAATTCTTAGGTCTTATAAATGTGGTCGAACTTACAGTCTGTGACTAACTAGGACACTATATGTTTTATTAAAGAACATATACAAAGAAGTGTCCAGTGGCCATTTGGCCTTTCACATGGACATTAACGGTAACAATCTCCCACTAAAGGCCAATATGGCCAAAGTAACCATGGGAGAAAAATAAAGAATGATAAAGAATACCTGAGTCTA
This sequence comes from Ceratopteris richardii, assembly GCA_020310875.1. Taxonomy (NCBI): domain Eukaryota; kingdom Viridiplantae; phylum Streptophyta; class Polypodiopsida; order Polypodiales; family Pteridaceae; genus Ceratopteris; species Ceratopteris richardii. The sequence continues at coordinate 53,360,043 of CM035435.1, forward strand.
AGTATACAAACTATACCTCCCACCTGATGGGAATGTTACACAATATACAAGTGACTGTGTAAGATCATGAATCAAGTAACCCCCATCAAGTGACAACAGTGTCGAAAGCTATCCTATGGTAGAGCTTTAGTCAAAGCATCTACAACATTACCTCGAGTGTGAACCTTCTCAACATTAATGTGCTCAGTGGCTAAGCAATCTTCAACGAAGTGATACCTCACCTCAATGTGCTTGGTCTTTGCATGACAGACCGGATTCTTAGCCAAAGCAATGGCACTCTAACTATCACTGAGCAAACGAGGTACATGCTGAGGTAAACCAATATCACAAGCAAGACGAGAAATCCACAATGCTTCCTTACATGCCTCACTTGCTGCAACATACTCTGCTTCTGTGGTGGAAACAACTGTACATTCTTGAAGACAAGATCTCCAAGAGATCCCACCTCCAACAAAATGAAAAATGTACCCTGATGTAGACTTATGATTTGTCTACACAACTAGCATAATCAGAATCTGTGTAACCAATAATGGATGCTTTTCCTCTACCTAAGCATAGACACTTGTCCTTAGTGCCACCCAGATATCTTAAAATCATCTTGACCGCTTCCCAATGTTTCTTGGTAGGATTAGACATATATCTGCTCACAACTCCCACTGCAAATGCAATGTTTGGTCTCGTAGCTACCATAGAATACATGAGACTACCAACAGCAGACTGATAGGGAATTTTGGTCATGAATTCCTTTTCCTCATCTGATTTGGGGCAATCATCCTTGCCTTTCCACCCTGCATATTGAACCTGTGAAGTACTTAGGATATGTACTCACTTTGAGACAAGTATATGCATCTTTTGCTCCTATCATGATTAATGTGCATGCCAAGAATATGTTTGGCATCCCCCAAATCCTTCATATCAAATGTCTGACTCAATTTCCTTTTGAGAATTGACAAATCATAAGAGGACTTTCTAGCAATCAGCATATCATCGACACAAAGTATCAAGCATATCAAGCTGCCATCTGAGCATCTTTTTGTGTAGAGAAAATGATCCTCATTGCTTCGAGAATAGCCTTGAGACTTCATAAAAGCATCAAACTTTTGGTACCCTTGTCTAAAGGACTGTTTAAGTCCATACAAGCTCTTCTTCAACTTACAAACTAGACTTTCCTTGCCAAGAACTACATAACCTTCTGTTGTTCCATATAGATCCCATCTGTAAGATCTCCATGCAAGAAATCAGTTTTCACATCCATTTGGACTAGCTCTAAGTCCTCCATTGCAACGAATCCAAGCAACATGCACAGGGTAGTCATCTTGACCACTGGAGAGAAGATTTCCTCGAAATCAACACCATGACCCTTTGCAACAAGTCGTGTTTTATACTTTGGAGAAGCACTATCTGATGTGAATTTCTGCTTATATACCCATTTACATGGTAAAGCTTTCTTTCCCTTTGTCAAAGGTACCAAATCCCAAGTACCATTGTTGTGAATAGAATCCAACTCACTCTTCATGGCACGCTCCCACTTGACATGATCCTCTATCTGCATAGCCTCTTTGTAGCAAGAAGGCTCACAGACATCTGTTAGCATAACAAAATCTAAACCTGGAACATATCTATTAGGTGGATGTGAGACACGTGTAGAACGTCTCAATAGTTGCTGAACAGGAATATGTGCAGACTGATCTGAATGGACATTCTCTTGAACATCCCTATGTGCAACATTTTTATGCATGTTAACCGGAGGACTAGTATCCTCAAACACCACTCACTTCAACCCCCTTAATGGGTTGTTTATGCATCTTAGACTCATTGAAATTGACATCACTACTTCTGATCACTGATCGTGTTTCAGGATCCCATAAGCGATATCCAAATTGTCCTTCTCGACCATATCCAAGAAAAATGCATTTCTTTGACTTATGGTCCAACTTTTGTCTAAGATTCTTGGGTATATGAACATATGCTTCACACCCAAAAACTCGAATATGATCATAATATGGTGGCTTCCCTGTCCATAACTCTTGTGCCACTTTTAGACCTTTGGCAGTACTAGGTGAAAGGTTAATCACATGAACTACAGTCAACACTGCTTCTGCCCAAAAACCTTGTGAGAGGTTTGCATGATGCAACATAGAGACTACTCTATCTTGAATAGTTCTATTCATCCTCTCAGCTACACCATTTTGTACTGGGGTATAAGGAGCTGTAAACTCCCTACGAGTCCCTCTAAACTAATAGAAAAGGCTGAGTTCTTGTGAGGTATACTCACCCCCATTATCTGAATGTAAAGCCTTAAGCTTAGTTCCTTTTTCAGTCTCAATTGAAGCAATCCATTTTCTAAAAGTAGGGAATACCTCATCCTTTGATTTGATAGGATATACCCAGACTTTTCTAGTAGCATCATCTATGAAAGTGACAAAGTAAAGAGAACCACCTAAGGACCTAGTGGGCATAAGACCACACACATCTATATGAACGAGATCTAAAGGCTGAATTGAAGAGTCATTGTGCATTCTATGCACATTTCTGGTTTGCTTTCCATATTGACAATGCTCACAAAATGAAAAATTGGAGAAAGATAACACATGTAAGTGGCCAGAATGAGAAAGATTTTCCATTCCACTACGAGATATATGGCCCAAACGACTATGCCAAATACAAGCCATAGGCTGTTCAGTAATAGCTAACAAGTTTTCTTTCTGTGATACAAATAAAGGATAAAGTGAGCCAACTTTGCGTCCTTTTGCAATAAACCATATTGCCCTTTGATATGTGAAAGGATTGAGCATAGAAGACCACTTTGTAACCAAGGTCATCAAGTTGACCAACTGACATCAAACTACATGATAACTGAGGTACATGGCGTACATTATGCATAGTAAATTTTGAACCATCAATCAACTGCACAACCACATCTCCAATCCCCACAACATCACACTGGTAAGAATCACCAAGTCTCACGGTACTAAGAGACTTTGCTGCATAATTAGAGAACCATTCTCTATGTGGTGTCACATGGAAAGAAGCACAAGAATCTAGCAGTCAGGTTTGGAAAGAGAATCAGCCATAAGAGCCTCAGTTGGCATAGTACTATCAAGTGTCAACACATCAACATCATCAAAAATAGCATTAATTTCTTCAATCTTCACAGTCGAAGTAGATGGTGCAGGGAACTGTTTAACATGCCCATCAACATTCTGTCCTTTACCTTTAGCGTTCTTTAATGCATAACTGTCTTTCTTCATGTGTCCTTTCTTATGACAATAATGGCATTTGATATCCCTCTTCCTTGATTTACTTTTACTCTTATTCCGTTGACCATTCTTTTCCTTGTTCTTGCTCCTGCCACATTGTTAATTCTTTCCTTGGTAAGAATCACGAACATTATATGCATCTCCACTCTGAGTGCCAACCATAGATTTTCTACGAATCTCCTCACTCAAGAGTGCTCCACATATGTCATCATAGACAAATTTAACACCAGGTGCACTATTGCTAATAGCTGTGCAAAATGTATCCCATGATGAAGGCAAGGTGCATAATAGCAATACTGCTTTCATTTCATTATCCATATCCTTCTGAGCCTGTAACTGAGAGAATATAGCATCAAACTCATTAAGATGAGCAACAACACTATTTGTGTCCTTCATACGGAGGTCATATAATTTTCTCATCGACTTTATTTGATGCCATTTCTTTTTCATATGTATTGCATAACTTCTTCCAAAGCTCCTCTGCACTTTCACATTCTAATATTGTAAAGTAAACATTATCTGCTAGTTGCAAGCGAATGGTAGACCTAGCCATTTCATCTAGCTCGTCCCAATCATCTTCATCCATGTCAGCAGGCTTCTTTGAAATCCCATTTACCGGCTTCCATTGCCTGCTTTGAATCAGCACATCTTTAATCTGATTCTTCCATAGAGCAAAGTTTGTGCCATCAAATTTTCGGATCTCAAAATGGTCTTTGCCCTGCAAGTTATTGCTCCTCCTTGGAACACTAGCACTAGACCCTGATCCACCCGATGTGCCTTAGACCTCTGATGCCATGATGGTAGAGAAATGAATGGAATGATAACGGAGCTAGAAGAGTCCGAACACCAACGAATAAGTGTAAATCAACCATTGTATAGTTGACAAAAACAAAAATTTGGAAAAATTTTGCCAATGTATCCTCTGCAAAATGAGCGTATGTCAAAATATCATAAAACTGCAAGTACTCACATGTTTGCCCGCATAGTGAATGTTGGGAATGATGGATGGACACTCCAAGAGAATGAGTAGGTACTGCCAAATCCTGCTTTGTACCAGCCCTTTGATGCTTCAGAGTTGATAAGTGGACCTCCTTAGCTTTCCAATGACACCATAAAATGGCCTATGTACTTTGGAAATGATGTATGTAAAGATTGAATCAAAATCGACAACTTTGAACTTCAAGCTTTCAAAAAACCTTCTATTTTTTACTTGACACCTACTAGATCTTTTGCTCAGTATGACCAACACAATAGGAATTGGAAAAATTCCTTTTAGGGGTATCTAATTAGCTTAGCAAGCTAACTTTTCCATGTGGAATGATATAAAAAGATTAACTATGCTCAGAGAAATCAATTTAGCAAGTAAACCTTTACCCCCAATTTTTTAGGACTGTTGCAGACTTTGACCAGTGCTCACCTCGACAAGGTTTTCTCTGAACTGGCTAAATAGAATTCCTTCAAATTTTGATCGCATGTAGGAAACTTTGAGCTGGTTCCAACAAGCTATAGATCTTTGAATTTGAATTTGGTGAAGAACTGAGTGAGATATGCTCTCCACAAGTTGACAGACTTTCAAGTACTATGAGAGAGAACTCAGAAATGAACAATGTAGATATATGTATTAATGAACACTTGTATACAATGCCATAGGCAAGGATATCATTGGCTAATGGTGTAGATAGGTGTGGGCTAGAGTGTAGGCCTCACACACACTCAGAATTGACAAAGATGAGATCGCGAATGATGAGTCCTACCCGTGACTTTTTTAAGATCACTTTTATAGTAGTTGTGTTAAAGTTTGAATTTGAATTCAAACTTTTGGCTCTCTAATCATGCTCCTACATCCTAGGAGATATTCCATAAATCAAAGCTAACCTTTTTCTACGAGTTCCTTTTGGTAGGTGTTTACAAAGATTTCAAGTCAAATGTGACTTCTACAAAAAGAGTAAAGTGGTAATTAACCACTAGCATTGGTTCCTATGCTTCTCAAATGTGTATGAGCTTCAAGGTATCCTTCAAGCCAAATGTGTAGGCTTGTGACTTGCACCAACAGCTCCCCCTCAAGCCAAACATTTTGGCTTGGTCTTCATCTTCAGTCTTCATGTATATCCTGCAGTCCAATCATTGATTTAAACCTGTAAATTTTGGTTCCATCCAATGCTTCAGTTAACAAATCTGCACACTGCATGTTGGTTGATACAATATGTTGGTTGAGTGTCCTTGCTTAATAGTTTCTCTCTCACATAATGGTAATGGACCTCTATATGTTTGGTCCTAGCATGATAGATAGGATTAGCTGCCTGGTGAATTGAGCTTGTGTTATCTCCAAAGATCAATGGTGACCTAGTATCTAGACCCAATTCTGTATACAATAGCTTGATCCATATGGCTTCTTGAGTGGCATTTGCCAATCCTCTATACTCTGCCTCTGTAGAAGATAAAGCAACAGTAGGTTGCTTCTTTGAAGACCATGATATTGGTTTATCACCTGCAAATGAAATGTATCCAGAAGTGCTCCTATCATCCTTGCATCCTACCCAATCTGCATCTGAATAAATCTTGATATCTAAATCTGAAGTGTAAAGGAAATACAAACCATGATTTTGTGTACCCTTGAGATACTTCAAGATTCTCTTCTCAGCCTCCATGTGAGGTGCTCTAGGCTTGTACATAAACTGACTTAGCACACTAACTCCATATGCAATATCTATCCTTGTCAAGGTAGCATAGTTCAAGCTTCCAACTATACTTTGGCAACCTGTAATATCATCAATTTCATCTCCTTCATGTGCACTTAGTTTTAGGTTTACCTCCATTGGAGTACTTGCAACTTTGGCATCCTGCAAATGAAACTTCTTCAACATATCATGTATGTATTTTATCTGAGTAATATATACTCCAGAGTTAGTATAGACTAACTCAAGTCCAAGAAAGTACTTTAGTAGACCAAGATCATTGATCTTGAACTCCTTCATCATCTAGTTCTTGATTTTTCTGATTCCATTGACATCATTACCTGTAAGTATAATATCATCAACATATACACATAGGTATATTACCTCTGAATTACTTCTCTTGATGAATAGAGAAGTGTCTGCCTTGCTCATGACAAAACCTTGGTCTTGAAGGTATGTGGTCAACCTGTGATTCCATGCCCTAGGTGCCTTCTTCAATCCATAAAGAGCTTTATTCAATTTGCACACATATGTTACCTTGTTTGGATCCTCATAGCCAGGAAGTTGTGACATATATACCTCCTCTAAAATCCATCCATTTAAAAAAGAATTTTTCACATCTAATTGATACATGTTCCAATTTTTTGATGCAGCCACACTCACCAACACCCTGATGGTTGGCATCTTGGCCACAGGTGAGAGTGTCTCTTCATAGTCAATGCCTTAGGTTTGTGCAAAACCCTTGGCCACCAATCTGGCTTTGTACCTGTTAATTGACCCATGAGAACTTCTTTTGATTTTATAGATCCATCTGGATCCAATTACCTTCATGGACTCTTTCTTTGGTGCTAGTTCCCATGTGTCACTTTCCTTGAGTGCTTCAATCTCCTCATCCATAGCTTCCTTCCATTCTGTCTTGTTCATGGCTTCTTCATATGATCCTAGTTCTTCAATTGACAAATCTTTGGCAAGATAAACAGAGTGTTTAGTAACAAGAGATGTATCATACCCATATCTGATAGGTCTTTTGCTCTCCCTTTGTGATCTTCTGATTGATTGATTTGAAGATTCAGGTATGTCTTCAAGCTTCTTCATTTTGAATTTGCCCTTGGACTTCCATGCCTTCAACTCTTCAAGGTTGATAATATCTTCATCATGTGAATTTGAGTCTTCATTCTGAGTAGGTTCCTCCTTAGCAAGACTTGGAAACTCCTCCTCCAAGTCATACGGTAGTTTGAACTTCCTGCATTCATTCTCATACCAAGAATCATTTTCATCAAAGACAACATCTCTACTAACCATGAATCCCTTATTGGAAGGGTTGTAAAACATGTATCCTTTCTGATTTAGATCATATCCAATAAAGATACACTTCTCAGCCTTAGGGTCTAGCTTACCTCTTATCTGAGAAGGAATGTGTACATATGCTACACATCCAAATATCCTGCAATGATCAAGTGAGGGTCTCTTCCCATGCCATGCTTCATAAGGTGTCATCCCATCAAGGGACTTAGATGGTAACCTATTTATGAGGTAAGTGGCAGTAGAAACACTCTCTATCCATAGGTAACTAGGTAACTTTTTTTCATTCAACATAGACCTAATTGTTTCAACAATCAACCTATTTCTTCTCTCAGCTACCCCATTCTGTTCAGGAGTATACCTTGTGGTGATTTCTCTCTTGATTCCTCTGTCCTGCAAGAATGCTTCAAACTCATTGGAGAAGTACTCACCTCCTCCATCTGACCTTAGCCTCTTTAGATTCTTCCCTGTCTGATTCTCAACAAGTGCAAGATATTTTTTAAAACAATTGAACACTTCATCTTTGTGCTTCATGAAGTACAATACAATCCATCTCCTATAATCATCAATAAAAGATACATAGTACCTTGATCCTGAGATTGAGGGGTCTTTGCTTGGTCCCCATACATCTGTATGGACAAGCTCTATGTAGTCCTCATGTATGTAGCCTTTCCTTGAGAAGGGTAACCTGTGAGACTTCCCAAACTGACAAGCACCACATTTATATATCATGTGTTGTTTGGAAACATTGGGTATTCCAATTACACATTGATCCCTGCATATCTGTTTCAAGGTTCTTTCTCCTACATGCCCTAATCTTTTATGCCAAATCTCTAGCTCTGAAAGTGTTTGATCTTTATAACTGTAGAGTGCAATATTCTTTTTGTCTTCTAGCTCAAAAGTAAAAAGTCTACCTGATTTTTCTCCTTTTGCTATTCTCTTGAACCCATGCCTTGGATCCTCCACAAATGCTCCAAATTGGTTGAATCTGACCTGCAAACCTTTTTCCACAATCTGTCCAACACTCATCAAGTTTTTGATAATGGTTGGTACATATAGTACCTTACTCAACAAGTTCTGATTTCCATCACAAGTCTTAACATTTCCAACTTCAACTACTGAGTGCTTGGTGTCATCACCTATTTGTACTTGATGCTTACCTTTTGGTTCTTCAAGGTCAGAGAGTAGAGCTACATTGCCAGCCACATGATTTGAGCATCCTAAGTCAATGTAGAATAGGTGGTCATCATTTGTACCTGGTTTTGAAGTCATGTTCATGATCAGAAGAGAATCATCCTGCTCTTCTGTATAGTTGTTGTAATCCTTTCTGGTTTTGAATCCTCCTTGGTCGTTACCATAGTAGTTGTTATTGTAGTTATTGTTGTACTTGTTGTTGTAGCCTTGGTGATGGTTGAATCTACCTCTTGATTGTCAGTATCCACCTCTTTGATATCCTCTTCCTCTCTGATTCTTGTAGTTCCTGAAACACTCATCTGTAGTATGATTTGATAAACCATAAATGTTGCATGGTGAGGAGTTATAGGATCTCCCCCTACCTTGCTTACCTCCTCTGCCCCTTCCTCTTGATGACCTACCTCTTCCTGCATAATTGGCTTGAGAGGTAGTGCCTTCATCCTCTATCTTCTTGTTCTTGCCTTTATCTTTAGCTTTACTTTTATCAGTGTATAGGGCAGAAGAGCTATTACCTTTGGATGTATCTCCATTCTTTTTGATCTTTGCTTCATGAGTGAACAATTGTCCCATGAGAGTTGTAAGATCTGGAATTTGCATGTCCATGGAAAGGTCCATAGCAGTGGTGAAGCTTTCCCATTTTTCATCAGCTTTGATCCCATTGATCACTTGCCTTATTATCTGCTCTTCTTCAATCTCTTCTCCTATGCTTGCTAACTGATCTGCTACATCTTTGATCTTAGTCACAAACTCTGAAATTGCCTGCTTAGGTTGCTTTCTTAGTGTAGTGAATTCAATCCACAATTGATTTTTTCTGGCCCTTGTGTTGGATGAGAAATAAGATGATAAGGTTTCCCAAGTCTCTTGGGATGTCTTACAGTTTTTAGTATGTTGCAAAAGAAATTTAGAGATGGAGTTGAGTAAATAAGACCTTGCTAATGCATCCTTGGCACACCATGTGTTGAGCTTTTCATGTTCTTCCTTTGTTGGTAGTCCTCTAGTTTTGAATGAGGGCAATTCCTCATCTCCTGAGATGTATCCATAAAGACTCCTTCCTTGTAGGTATGTCTTCATCCTTAGAGACCATGCCTGATAGTTGTTCATATCCAATTTATCAATAAATGAAGGAAAACCATCTCCCATTTTACCTTAACTTGCTCTGATACCACTATTGGGAATGGTGGATGGACACTCCAAGACAATGAGTAGGTACTGCCAAATCCTACTTTGTACCAGCCCTTTGATGCTTCAGAGTTGATACGTGGACCTCCTTAGCTTTCCAATGACACCATAAAATGGCCTATGTACTTTGGAAATGATGTATGTAAAGATTGAATCAAAACAGACAACTTTGAACTTCAAGCTTTCAAGAAAACCTTCTATTTTTTACTTGGCACCTACTAGATCTTTTGCTCAGCATGACCAGCACAGTAGGAATTGGAAAAATTCCTTTTAGGGGTATCTAACTAGCTTAGCAAGCTAACTATTCCAAGTGGAATGATATAAAAAGATTAGCTATGCTCAGAGAAATCAATTTAGCAAGTAAACCTTTACCCCCGATTTTTTAGGATTGTTGCAGACTTTGACCAGTGATCACCTCGATGAGCTTTTCTCTGAAATGGCTGAATAGAATTCCTTCAAATTTTTATAGCACGTAGAGAACTTTGAGGGGGTTCCAAAAAGCTATAGATCTTTGAATTTGGTGAAGAAGTGAGTGAGATATTCTCTCCACAAGTTGACAGACTTTCAAGTACTATGACAGAGAACTCAGAAATGAACAATGTAGATATATGTATTAATGAACACTTGTATACAATTCCATAGGCATGAATATCATTGCCTAATGGTGTAGATAGGTGTGGGCTAGAGTGTAGGCCTCACACACACTCAGAATTGACAAAGATGAGCTCAGGAATGATGAGTCCTACCCGCAACTTTTTTAAGATCACTTTTATAGTAGTTGTGTTAAAGTTTGAATTTGAATTCAAACTTTTGGCTCTCTCTAATCATGCTCCTACATCCTAGGAGATATTCCATCAATCAAAGCTAACCTTTTTCTACGGGTTCCTTTTGGTAGGTGTTTACAAAGATTCCAAGTCAAATGTGACTTTTACAAAAAGAGTAAAGTGGTAATTAACCACTAGCATTGGTTCCTATGCTTCTCAAATGTGTATGAGCTTCAAGGTATCCTTCAAGCCAAATGTGTAGGCTTGTGACTTGCACCAATAGTGAATCACTAACTCCACTGCATATAATCAGTTACCCTTGAAGCCAACTAGGTTTATCGAGCACCTATGAACAGCTATCATACATCTCCTATGGCGAGGTTGGGCAAGTCTTCCACCTGCATCACCGAAGAGACCCCAACATCTGGGTGTCTCCCAGTTAAAAAAACCTCACCACGACCCTCTCTATCAAACGTAAAAGGCTTTATGCAAAGAACGTAGCCGCTATATCAATGACCACATGGACGTATATAAGCAGTATCCACAAAAACGTACATAATGTGTATGTGCTCAATATATGCAGTAAAATGACACTAAAAGGTTGAATGCACAGCCCAAAAACTAGCCAATAACACCTGCAAGTGTCTGTCAACTCTCATGTTTTTGGCTCAAAAACCTACATAAATTTGCAATGGCTGCTCCCACCAAAACTGAAATCTTTCAAGAAACCTGTAGTTTTACGAGTGTGGCTGAAAACACAGCCCCAAAGGTTGATGTTTAATGTCGGAGAAGTACAAATAACACTCTTCTTGATGTTCTTGGACCTGTGTGAAGAGAACTATGTGCGGAACTACTCCAAAACGGCTGCAAAAGACACCCGAAAAATGCTTCAAAAATAGGCTTTGAAAGCAAAGAATGAAGTTTTGAGGGACCAAAACATGTTCAAGGTAATGTCAACCTTAGTCTTTCCCCTTCTTCAGAAACCACAAGAGTGTAGCTTAGTGGCAAGAGATTGCCACGATTAAGCGAGCTCCAAGGGGAACAGTACTGGGATGGGTGATCTCCCGGGAAGTACCGGGAACCTCTATATTCCTTGATCATTGAGGTCCTCCCTCGTGCGCAGCCAACGGCACCAATGGTGACTTCGGTGACTCGGATGACAAGGTATGCCAAGGTCTATGCCTTGGTCGTTGCCTTAGTCGTATGCCTTGGAGAGAGCCAAGAGAAATCCAGGACGGGTGCTTGCTTCGCTCGCACAAAGGGAACAAAGCTTTCGCCTCAAAATGCATTGATACTAGTGAAGTAACTCAATGATGATGCACCATAGTGCACTCTCTTTCTCACAAGCTCCACATCGATGTCCTCGGAGTAGAAATCCAAGCTCCTAAGGTCGCACACGGTACTCCGCACAGAGACTGTAGAATATGCAAAAAAACACAGTACATAGGGAGCACGAAGACAGACTTCTTAGGTCTTACAAATGCGGTCGAACTTACAGTCTATGACTGACCAGGCCCCTATATGTTTTATTAAAGAACATATACAAAGAAGTGTCCAATGGCCATTTGTCCTTTCACATGGACACTAACGGTAACAATGTGCTCTACATGGATCATATGTTGCATGTGGTCTTTGTAGCATGTATCTTATGGCCTCCACTACTCCACATGTCTTTGAGACCATTTGCAGAGATTCACTGAGTTGAGAATCTACTCTTGCCTCTTCAAAGATTTGATTCATGAGTACTCTATTGCCCTATTCAAAAATTAATTATTAGGATTGAACACTCTCCATAATTTGATATAGTCTACAGAGATGTGTGGTGTAGGCATGAGCTCTAGTAGCTAATTCCTCTTCCTCATCCTTAGGTTGCTCTAGTTATTGAGAAAGTGTTCTTTGTTGTTCATCTTCCCAATGTATGTGACATTCTCCTCTTGATTGTCCCATCATTTGTGTGGAGGTGCCAAGACCCTCTGTGTCTGAAAAGAACCTGACATCTAAAAGTTGAGTGGTCTGCAAAAAAGACTCAAAGTCAAATGTTCCCACCCCTTGAGTGTCTCCGATGGAGGCAAGGTCAAACTCTAATGTCAAAGGTGGAGCAAAGGGTGCTACTTGTGGAGTTCCTTCAAACCCCGATCGAGAAATTTGAATAGTGAATGGGGGCACTATGCCCTCTCTTGTTGGTGAGATATCTGGGTTCGTGATAACTCCTTGTGGTTGGACACATGGGATAGTGCCTCACATCCTCTTAGATTGATGAGTTGAAGATTATCAAACTTTAAAAAGTTGCAATTGAGACTAGGTAAGATCATGCTCAATGGGCACATTGTATGATAAGCATCTGTATATAATGCATGTAATTGCACAACACCCATTCAAGATTGGTTTCCTGAACCACCTCTTATTAGCTTCATATAATTGCTCAATGATCCAAATGGGAAGCTTGATAGTTAGTGAGCCTATCTCTTCCAAATAGAGACTGAACCAAATTCTTTTATGTGGCTTAGTGAATTGGTATTGACATGAAAATGTGAAGTGCTACTTGCAAGGACGAAGGGGTAGGGACACATAAGGTGTTAGAGCAGCCATATCTTTGAGCTTGAAAATCTTCCTTTCCTTCATGTTGTTTGGCATGAAGGTTTCTTTGTGTGAAGGTATGTGTGTACCGTACATGTTGAGTGCCTCTTTGACGAAATACAAAGTGAGCTCATATTTCTTTCGTTCATTGTTTTGCAACAAGGAAGGAATGACAAAAGTACGTGGTCGATCCCTTGCACTACTAGCCTGTAAAGTGGATATAAGATAATAGCATATTTTGAAATCAGGTTTTGGTAAAGGAGCACTAATGTACTATGCCAACCCTGCACGTTGCCAAATGGCTTGGAGTTTGGGGGTGTTCTGGAGTTGCTAGAATTCTCGTGAGAAAAATTGAAATCTTCCCCAAACATTATCAAATCTGCACTTTGATTCACATACATAAGCTGCATCTCCCAATTGCCTTGGCATCCCATTGAACCAATGAGAATGTTCGCTAACTTTTTCTGTCAGTCCGACAGGTGGATCTTGAATAGGTATTTGATGGAGGTGATGTAATTCTACTGGATGTTTGGTCGATGTCACTTCAATAGGCAAGTTTTCCATATCGACTACTGGTTGATTTGTCCTTGCCTACAAACTGGTGCTTGTTTTATTAGCCATAAGTGTGATGGTAACTGTTGATTGCTTATCTACTAGAAGAAGAATATCATATTAGTATTGCAACAGAGAAGAGATGAAACCTTTTTCCTCTTGCAATACAAACATGATATGTGTGCAAGTTACTTGTTAGTCAAGTGTTACCAAGTGAATGTGCGTGGGGGTTAGAAGTTTACTTGACTTCTTTGATGCATACTCTGGATGTGTAGTGAACTCTAGATGCATCTAATAGTGTACAGTTAGTTTACAATGTTAAATCAAGTAATTCAATACCGGACTTAACTTTCCATGTGCTCATGCTTTGATAACATGTTTTAGCTTTCGAGCCTATTGAGTGAGTGCATGTGAGCATTGCTTTTGAAAGAACTTGGAGAAGCTTGTACGAGGTAGAAAAGTGAGTTGCGAAGCAATGAAGTTCAATCTAGCCAACTGGCATAAGACCAGCCCTTGAGCTTATGGAGACTCAAATAGACCTTATGGGCATGCAATAAGTGCAATAAGATGCACTATGTACTTTGGAGAATCAAGGAGAAAGAGTCGATACAAAACAGATAGGTTTGCACATTGACTAGCTCAAAAAACTTATTATCTTTGGATGAGACAATCAACTTCAAATGCTCATAGCATCCAACATGATTAAAATGGGAAAAAATACTTTTATTGGAGTGATAAAAATATGGTTGAGTGTATAGAATGCACAAGAGTACAAGAAATAAGAAGAATATGCTTTTGGAATGAACCTAACACTCAATAATTATACCTCCTATTTTTTAGGAATGCATAGAGATAGACCCTAAGATAGAAAAAATATGATTTCTCTCAATATACTAAACCAAATTCTTTGAAGATGTCTATACATAAACTAGACACTAATACCTTCCCAATGAGTTCTCACACATCCAATTTGGAGCTCTGTAGAGAGAGCAGCAGCCTCTGTAAGCTTACTGTTGTTGAAGAAGATGATGTAGAAAAATGAAAGAGCAAGACAATGATGGCCACAAGTGTATCTAGATTTCTTCCATGTAATTTACAAGTGATTTTAAGTCTTTATACATACTCTTGAAGTGCTCCACTACTTCTACAAGTGGATTCTGAATTCAAATGAATGTGGTAAAGGTTGTTGAAGAGAATCAATTCACTTTCCTACAATCTAGGAAAAGTGAATCTAGTTTGATCTACTTCTAGGTGATTGATTGATTCATTGATTGCAACTCAACCACCTCAAAATCATGGAATTTTAGCTCTCTTTTTCTCCTTTTACATGTGTAAAACTCTAGGCTTTTACAATGGTAAATGATCCATAAAAAAAACTTTAGAAAAAAACAATAAATGAGCATAGGTAAAAGAACGCTTTAATGGATATTTTGGCATAATCCAAACCATATATTTTTTGATATCCACATCACGCATAGTGTAAGCTTGATGTTCCAACAGCTCCCCCTCAAGCTAAAGTATGCTTGAGTCTTCATTGTCTAATAGGTTGAATACCTACCATTGATTTAAATCTGAAAAGCTTTATTCCATCAAGTGCCTTCATCATCATATCTGCTACTTGTTTTCAATTGGAACAAAAGAAATGTCAATCTCCTTTGCCATGAGCTTCTCCCTGATGAAGTGGTAATGAACCTCTATGTGTTTGGTTCTTGCATGGAAAATAGGGTTTGCTGCTAGATGCATGGAAGTTACATAATCTCCAAATATGTGAGGTTTGGAACTCACGAGTCCCAAATCAGTATACAATGCTTTTAACCATATTTCCTCTTGAGTTGTTTGGTCAAACCTCTATACTCTGGTTCAATTGATAAAGCAACTGTTGGTTGCTCCTTGGAACTCCATGACACGGGCTTTGAACCTGCAAATGGTAAGTAACCAAAGGTACTTCTTCTATCATCATTAGCTCCTGCCCAATCTGCATGAGAATAGATTTTGATATCCAAATATGAGGAGTACGGGTAGAATAAACCTTTATTGATTGTACCTTTGAGATACTTAAGTACTCTCTTAGCTTCATTCATGTGTGGTCTTCTAGGTGAGTGCATGATATGATTAAGGACTCCCACACTATATGAAATGTCTACCCTTGTATGAGTAGCATATATCAAGCTACCTACCAAGCTTTGATATTCTTTAATATCTTCAATTTTCTCACCTTCATAAACACTAAGTTTATGATTCATCTCCAAAGGTGTACTTGCAAGCTTTGTGTTCTCCATTTGGAACTTGAGAAGCAGATCTTGAATGTATCTTCTTTGAGTTAGATACATCCCTTCATTTTTATAAATCACTTGCATACCTAGGAAATATGTGAGCTCACCTAAGTCACTGATTTTGAACTCCTCTTGCATGTTTCTCTTGATCCTCTGAATGCCATTTAGATCATCCCCTATCACAATAATATCATCTACATATACACATAGATAGATAACCTTATTGTGATCCCTTTTGATGAACAGATAAGGATCTGAGTTGCTAGCTTTGAACCCTTGATCTTGAAGGTATGTAACGAACCTATAACTCCAAGCTCTAGGAGCTTGTTTCACTCCATACAATGATTCATTAAGTACACATAAGATGCATGATTAGGGTTTTTGAAACTTGGAGGTTGTGACATTTATACCTCTTCACTTATCCAAACATTTGGAAATGCATTTTTTACATCAAGTTGGAGGAGTCTCCAATTTCTTGCAGCATTTACACTTATCAATGTTCTGATTGTAGTCATCTTTGCAACTGGTGAGAATGGTTCCTCATAGTCTATGCCATGAGTTTGTGAGCATCCTTTGGCAACTAATCTTGCCTTGTACATATAAACTAATCCATCTTAGTTTCTTTTAACTTTATATACCCGTCAGCAACCAAATACCTTTTGATTGGATGAAATTGGAACCAAATCCCAAGTGTCAATCTCCTCAATGCATCTATTCTTCTTTCATGGCCTTTTCCCAATTAGGGTTTCTCTTTGCCTCCTCATAAGTTGAAGGTTATTCTAAAATTGAGTCTTTTTCCAAGTACATAATACCTTGATCTTGCCAATGAAGGTTCTTGACTTGGTCCCAATACATCTGTATGTACTAAGTCCAATAAGTTGTTGTGGATGTAGCCTTTGTGGTTGAATGGTTGTCTTTGTGCCTTCCCAATCTGAAATGCATCTCACCTATTGATCATGTGTTGCTTTGGTATGTTTGACAATCCTACAAAACTTTGATCCTTGCATATATCCTTCAAGGTTCTTTCATTCACACGAGCAAGTCTCTAATGCCACACTTCAAGCTCACTTAGGGTTTGAGACCCAAAAGAGAATAGAGCTATGTTCCTAGTTTCTCCTACTTCAAAAGTAAAGAGGCTACCATGCTTTTCACCTCTGGCTATCTTCTTAAAGCCTTTCCATCAATCTTCCACAAAAGCTCCATGTTGAGTGAACCTAACTTTCAAGCCTTTTTCAACTATTTGGCCTACACTTATTGGGTTTTTAGTGACAATGGGTACATAGAGAACCTTACTCAGAATGTTTGTCCTAGCATTGGAAGCTTTGATATTACCAATCTTCTCCACATTGTGCTTTCTATCATCCCCTATTTGAACTTCATGTCTATGCTTTGGAATTTCAAAATAAGATAGGAGAGCAATGTTGCCTGCAACATGATTTGAACATCTGGAATCTATGTAGAACAAATGATCATCTTCTTTACCTTCCTTATTGCTTAGATTCATTATAAGCAACGAGTCTTCATATGGTTGATCTTCTAAATAGTTGTTGTAGTGCCTTCTATTATGGCCTCTATTGTTATTGTTGAAGTTGTGTCCACCTCTGCCTCTATTGCTGCCATATCCACCTCGTCCACTTCCTTATTGGGTCTTCCCATTGAACCTACAATTTTGAGTGGTGTGGTTGGTCTTATCACAGATGGCACAAGGTTGAACATTCTGACCTTTGGCTTTGTCATGCTTTGGTCCTTTCTTCTTGCCTTTCCACTTGCTCTTGCCTGCAAAGTTGGCTTGGGAAGCCTCCTCTGTAAGAAAATAGTTACGCAATATAACACGGGAGCAATAGCAGAGAAGATAACAGATATAGGAGAATCTCAACAACTGTCTACTAGTAGCAAGTACAAAGATGATGGCGTTTTCCACCCATGCACTCTCAAGGTAGAGCTTAAATGGTGATCTAGACAACTCTAGACAGGGAGATACAAGGTAGAGGTATGTTGGGTCAACTTGATGTCTCAGGTAGTGCAGAAGTCATGTATATATAGGATCATGGGTGGCCTGCCATGGACGGCTATACATGGGCGGTAGAGCGTGGGCAGTCAGCGCCTGCGTAATTGCCATACACGGCTTAGACCGGTTGAACCGACCTAACAAATCTAAATGATTTCTCACTTCGACAGGGAATATTCCATGGAATATTCCCTTTACCATTGCGTCGGGGGCGCTACCCCTGGTCCCCCACCAGGGGGCCCGCTGGCCCCCTTGGACCCCCAGCCGGGGCTGCTCACCGCTGCCCCAGACCCCACAATTGGGGACCTTGGTAACTCCCTTTCCTTACAATACCTTACATGGTCCAATATGACCTTCATCCACATGCAAGTTGGGATTCCCATCAATAAACTAATGATCGCTTGGCTTCTCCTCATAAAGGGGACCTTACAAAATGTGCATACAATCATGAGGGGAAGACATTGATCATATACTAACACCCCTCCCCCCTCAATGTTTATCGATGATAAATCAAGTAGGTCTCGATCCTATGCCCATCTGTTGAAGATGCATGTTGAGCTGCTCTCTTCCAAGTGCTTTAGTGAATGTCAGCACAATTTGCCTCTATTGGGCAATATTCTAGCTCCACAATTTCATCTTCAATTAGCTCACGAATGTAATGGTATTGTACTTCTATGTGCTTGGTGTGAGCATGAAATACTGGGTTCTTTGCAATAGCCATACAACTTTGATTATCACACTTGAGTACAGTCGGCATATTTGATGGAAATCCTAGATCTGTAAGAATTCTCCTTAACCAGACTGCCTCACAAGAAGCAAAACAAGTTGCTTTGTACTCTGCTTTAGTGGAGGAGAGTGCGAGAGTTGGTTGCTTCCTACTTACCCAAGAAAATATTCCTGAACCAAGTGAGAAACAATATCCAGAAATTGATTTTCTAGAGTCACAATCTCCAGCCCAATCTGAGTCACAATATCCTTGAAGTGTATCACTTGTGGTATCCAAAATACCAAAATCCAAGGTCCCTACAATGTACCTTAGAATTCGCATTCTAGCATTCTAGTGACTCTCCTTAGGTTTGTTGGAAAACCTGCTTAACACTCCAACAGCATAGTAAATGTCTGGTCTAGTGTTGCACAGAAAAATAAGACTTCCAACGAGCTTCCTATACTTCTTAGCATCTACATCAGGCATGTTATCATCCATAGATAGCTTATGATTTACCTCCATAGGTGTGCTAGTTGGTTTATAGTACATCATTCCAAATGCCTTGAGAATTTCTTTGGCATATTTTTGTTGTGAGATGAAAATGCTATCCTTCCTTTGCCATACTTCAATTCCCATAAAAAAATGGAGTAGACCTAAGTATGTCATTTCAAACTCAGTTCCCAAGCTGGTCCGAGTTTGATTGATGAGTTCCTGATAATCTCCTGTAATGATCAAACCATCTACATATACAATGACAACAACTAGCTTGCTATCCCTTTTTGTTACATACAAGTTAGCATCAGAAGTACTCTTTCAAAACCCATATTTTTGACAAAATTATCTATTCGTTGGTACCAAGCCCGTGGAGCTTTCTTAAGTCCATACAAAGCTTTCTTCAACCTGCAAACTTTATTTTCTGAATTGGGCACCTCAAAACCAGGTGGTTGAGATATATATACCTCCTCCTTGAGGTGACCATTCAAAAATGCAGATTTGACATCCATCTGGAAAATAGGCCAAGCCTTTTGTGCAGCTACTGCAAGTACCATTCGAATAGTTGTCATGTGTGATGTTGGTGCAAAAGTTTCTTGAACATCAAATCCTTCGATCTGTGAAAAACCCTGTGCAACTAATCTTGCCTTATACTTTTCTAATGTTTCATCTGCTTTATACTTAGCTTTCCAAATCCATTTAGTACCTATCACCTTCTTCTTTGGCGGCAAGTCGACTAGATCCCATGTATCATTTTTTAGTATACTATCATACTCAGACTGCATTGCCACTCTCCAACCTGGATCATCAAGGGCTTCTTCAATTCTGGTAGGTTCCTTTATCAAGACCATGATATT
Organism: Ceratopteris richardii; assembly: GCA_020310875.1. Lineage (NCBI taxonomy): Eukaryota > Viridiplantae > Streptophyta > Polypodiopsida > Polypodiales > Pteridaceae > Ceratopteris > Ceratopteris richardii. Next base: position 53,379,882 of record CM035435.1, read on the forward strand.
TGCCATTAGAGCCATGTTAACAATGTGTTCTGAGGCTCTTCTTTGCTTCTCTATTCTCTTTGATCTTCGTAATCCATCCGAGGATGATTCTGGTACATCTACATGTGGATTGTGATCATCAAAGAGCTGTTGTGCCCACTTCGGTAGTGGCTTACGCTGTGCAGCTACAACTGGTTGGCTTTTTATTGAGGAAATTTCTCCATCAGATGTTTCCTCCTCCTCAACTTTAACCTGTCTTTTGATAGGCACAAGGTGAGATATTTCTCCGTTTGATGAGATAGTAGATTTACCTTTATCTTCTACTAAGTGTGGTCGTTCATCAAACACCACATCTCGGCTGACAAAAATCTTCCTTGCGTCAGGATCCCACAACCTGTATGCTTTAGAATCTTCACTATATCCTAGGAAGACACTTTTTTCTTTTTGAATCCAACTTTGATCTTGTTGAATCAGGAATATGCACATAACAGAAACAATCAAAAATTCTGAAATGCAAAACTGAAGGCTTTTTACCAGAATATTCTTCTTGAGGAGTCATCCCCTTCAGTGCTTTTGTGTAGCTTCGATTGAGGATGTAGACTGATGTATTGACTACTTCTGCCCCGAATGAATCAAGCATGTCTTGAGCCTTTAACATACAACGAGCCATTTCAACTACTGTCCTGTTCCTGTGCTCAACAACGCCATCTTGTTGAGGTGTATGAGTTGTGGTAAGTTGCCTTTTCACACCATGCTCCTTACAATAATTATTGAATTCTGTTGACAAGAATTCACCTCCTCTATCTGTTCTGAATTTCTTCAGTTTCCTTCCTGATTCATTTTCCACATACTTATGCCACGTTTTAAATTTTTCAAAAGCATCAGCCTTCTCTCGAATGAAATAAACCCACATCTTTCTACTATAATCGTCGACTAACAGTAAAGAGTAGAAAGATCCTCCTAAAGCAGGTGTAGACATTTTACCGTGGAGATCAGCATGTACCAACTCTAGAGGATCTTGAGATCGATTGCTGGTCTCTCTTGGAATTGCCTTTCATTGTTGCTTGGCCATCATACAAACTTCACAAGGTTCCTACAACTCTGAAAATGTAGGCAAATGAGCAACCATCCCTATTCTTTGCATCTCCTTCAAAACTACAAATCCAAGATGCCCAAATCGTTGGTGCCATAACCTGCTTACATCTTTATCTTCTGTAGCAATTAAAGCACTTAACTCATACAAGTTATCCCGTCGTATGCCTTTACCTACAACATTACCTGATGAATCCATGATTTCTGCACCACTCTTATTGAAGTGAAGTTCGAGTCCACGATCAGTTATTGCAAAAACTGACAACAAATTTCTTTTAAGTGTAGGTGCATAGAGAACATCGGATAAATTTTTCTCAACACCTAGAGAAGTGATAAAAGAGATGGCTCTAGTTCCTTCGGCTAGTCACTTGGAGTCATTTCCCACCACTACATTGATGGATTCCCGCAGAGGCACTAGGGAACTATACCAATCCTTTTTACTGGTCATATGGCGAGAGGCTCCACTATCTAAAATCCATGGTTCATCAACACGAGCTTGAGCAGATGAGCATACCTCTTCAATAGCTACCCAAAGTTCCAGCTCTGTGTTGTTTGCAGACTCTTTGTTCTTCCATGATGATCTTACAGTCCCATTCCGTTCATCAGCTTGTTTCTTTCTGCAATCCTTGATGGCATGGCCTTTCTTTTCACAACAGAAGCAACTTCCTGTGAACTTTTTCTTCTTTGGCTTCCTCTTTGATCCATCAGAAGAGCCTTTACCTTTTGCATTTGCTGAGAATGCAGCATCACTTGTACTTTGCCGATTCTTCAGCCGCATCTCTTCTTCTAAAAGCATCGCACAAAACTCTTCAAATGTAAGGGGAGTTGGTCTTACCTGAGTGTTAAGGGTTGTTACTAATCCATCATACTTTGCTGGAAGAACACGTACACATCTTTGAGCCAAACCTTCTGGTGTTATAATAACACCAACTGCAGCCAATTGATCTTGAAGATGTATTATCCGTTTGATAAAATCTTTAGCCTTTTCAGAATCAGAATGCTTTCCATTTGCCAACTGATTTTCTAAATTTTGTATCCTAGTGTGATTCTTGGTCTCATATTGACGAGCCAATATGCCTCGAGCCTCATGTGCTTTAGTAGTATGTTGAACTAAAGTAAGCACAGAATCACTCACACTAGTGACAATCGCACATAATGCATCAGCATTCTGCCTCTTCCAAGCTCGTAGAAGATCTGGGTCTGGCTAAATCATCAATCTTGTATTTGCTGGATCTTCAACTGGTATAGGCTCTGGATCCAATCCCATCGGTCCCATGACAGTGTCAAGTAATTCATAGGAGTCAAAAATTGCAGAAATTTTGAACTTCCAGAGTGTATAGTTGGTTCCATCCAGCTTCCCTTCAGTGAATGCAGGTGGGCGAATTCGAATAGGTGCAGCAGTAACATTAGCTGAAACACCAAGACCAGTGTTCGATGATGAAGCCATCATGTAATCACTCGAATAATCTACTAATATTCTAGTCTGCTAGTAGGCTAAAGTAGTGATACTTCTCAAGCTATTCAAACCTTACAGCTCTGATACCATGTAAGACAATAGTTACGCAATATAACATGGGAGCAATAACAGAGAAGATAACAGATATAGGAGAATCTCAACAACTTTATACTAGAAGCAAGTACAAAGATGATGGCGTTGTCCACCTGTGCACTCTCAAGGTCGAGCTTAAATGGTGATCTAGACAACTCTAGATAGGGAGATAAAAGGTAGAGGTATGCTGGCTCAACTTGATGTCTCAGGTAGTGCAGAAGTCATGTATATATAGGTTCATGGGTGGCCTGCCATGGACGGCTATACATGGGCGGTAGAGCGTGAGCAGCCAATGCTCGCGTAATTGCCATACACGGCTTAGACCGGTTGAACCGACCTAACAAATATAAATGATTTCTGACTCCGATAGGGAATATTCCATGGAATATTCCCTTTACCGTCGCGTCGGGATGCTTCCCCCGGTCCCCCACCAGGGGGTCAGCGCCAGGGGGCCCGCTGGCCCCCTTGGACCCCCAATCGGGGCTGCTCACCGCTACCCCGGACCCCACAATTGGGGACCCTGGTAACTCCCTTTCCTTACAATACCTTACATGGTCCAATATGACTTTCATCCAACATGCAAGTTGGGATTCCCATCAATTGGGTAATGCACGCTTGGCTTCTCCTCATAAAGAGGGCCTTACAAAATGTGCATACAATCCTGAGGGGTAGACATTGATCATATACTAACATCCTCTTCATCTTCTTCCTTTTTCTTGCCTTTCAACTTCTTGTCCTTCTTATTTGCATATAGATCACTAGTTGAATTACCATGATAGGAGTTACCTTCCTTTATGCTATTGTTGGCCCCTTGATTGAAGAGTTGTGCAAGAAAGATGTTGAAGTCTCAAGTTTGCACATCTGTGATGAGATAATAAGCCATGGTGAAGGATTTCCATTGCTGACCACTTCGAATCCTATTGAGAATTCGCCTCATGATAGCCTCTTTTTAGGTGTCTTCTTCATTTGGTTGAACTCGTTCCAAAGATGATTCTTTCTTGCTTTGGTACTAGCAGAAAAGAAAGTCCCTAGGGCATCCCAAGTCTCTTGAGATGTTTTGCATCCTCTAATATGTGGTAATAGAAAGTCAAAGATAGAGTTTATTATGTACGACCTTGCTTGAGCATCCTTTCCACACCAAAGTGTGAGCTTATCTATCTCCTCTTGTGTAGGTCCTCTTTTGGATCTTGGAATAGGCATAGCTTCATCACTTGCTATAATTCCATAAAGATTTCTACCTTGAAAATAGGCCTGCATTCTGATTTGCCAGGCTGCATAGTTTTGTGGATCAAGCTTCTCAATCATTGAGGGAAAGTTTTCACCCATCTTGATCTAGCTATGATACCAGTGAAAGAACTTGGACAAGCTTGTAGGAGGTAGAAAAGTGAGGTGCAATGTCACAAAGTTTGGTCTAGCCAACTTGCATAAGACCAGCTCTTGAGCTTATGGAGACTCAAATAGAACTTATAGGCATGTGATGATTGTAATAAAATGCACTATGTACTTGGGAGAATCAAGGAGAAAGAGTCGATACAAAACAAATAGGTTTGTGCATTGACTAGCTGGAAAAACTTACTATCTTTGGATGACACAATCAACTTCAAATGCTCATAGCAATCAACATGATTACAATTGGACAAACACCCTTTGGAGAAGTGATATACATAGGGTTGAGTGTATGTAATGCACAAGAGTACAAGAAATAAGCAAAATATGTTTTTGGAATGAACCTCACACTCAACAGTGATACCTTCTATTTTTCAAGAATGCATAGAGATAGACCCCGAGACAGAAAAACTAAGGTGTTGGGTTATAGGGTATGCACACATCCTCAATTGTGCATGGGAACCCTCCCTAGACCATAATAATAAATCTTTTTGTATCTACTTAGAATTTCACATAAAAACACCCTCTTAGGACACTTTTTAATATTTCTCTTATACTAAGGTAGAGAAGCCTTGTAAATAGCCATCTCTCTTGCACACATGAGAGAACACACGTAAAAAAACCATGCCCATATTTCTTGGGATTTGGTGGTTACAAAACGAATATTTGCCCAAGATATGGTAGTTACACACATGCTTACTTTTTGACTTTTCAAAAGAGCACGTGGGGAATAGAGCTTAGCCTATATATAGAAGCTCATTTTTGTAAAGAGAGGAGCTTTTGGTCGATGTGCTCTCATGTAATATCCCTTATGAATGGAAGAAGGCTCTCTTTTTACTCCAAGACTATTTACATTTGTGTATTGTGTCTTTATGAGTGTGTGAGAGTGGTGTGTGTGTGCCTATGCATGTCTCTCCTTTGTGTGAGTAGAGTAGTTGCTTTTGTTTGTATTTTCCACATGGACTAGGATCATTGACTCCCTATTCTCCTTGTTTTCAAGCATGGGGCATAGCATGGGGCTGATGCCAATGGCTTGAACATGTTGGAGGTAGGGGTGGATGAGAGGAGAGTCACTCTTGAGCCTTCCTTCTTGCTTCCATGCAAGGTGGTGAGGGTTAAGGTGGTGAAGGTTTTGGTCTTCTCTTGCTACAACTTTAACACAATTTGGCACCGTTGCAGGGATGGTCGGCCTTTCATCACTTGGAGAGCTCAAGAACGTGTGGTAAAGTATTGTGTTGCAAATTTCTTCGCTCAATTGCATAGGATTTGAGTTCTTGCTTGGCACTTTCACCTTCCATTGGGCCATTTGCTCCCAATTTCTTGTTTTTAGTAGTGTAGTTTTTAGTTCATTTTGTTTGTTGCACAAAAACATCCCCTAACCCCCTTCTCTCTCTTTCTCTCTCACATCTACACACTTCCACTCACTCATTCACTGGGCATTCTCCCATCTTTGTCATCTCTTATTAAGGATGCCTATCTTGGATTGGGGGAAGGATAGTCCTCCATCTTAGTCCTCCCTCTTTCCAAGAAAACCCAACGAAAATAATAGAGAAATAAATAATTTCATGTGAAAGCTATGAACATTGGAGCCCTTTATCTCATGTCAATGAGGCATCTTTTTTTTTAAGTCTGGAAGAAACCAGTGTCCTCTGGCACGTTCATTGACCTCATTGTAGCTGCACATTGTCGTGGCTATTTTTTATCTTCCCTCTCATGTGCATTCACTTCATGTGGTGGGTGGTTGGGGGAGCTTAACTCTCCCATACCCCCTTCTGCATCATTTTCGGGGTTGAGCACCAAGTGCTTCCCCTTTTTGCATATTTGCATCGAGGATGCGCTTCATCTGCTACCCCTTGTGTGTCTTTCTCTTTGCCCATTGGGGGCTCTGTGGATCAAAGCTTGGAGCTCCCCCTCCTTGGGGTTGAGCTCTAATGCTGACCCCATTGCTCTTTTGAGTGAAATCTCTGTTGTGGGGTGGAGGTCCGATATTGTACTTATCTTCTTCTCTCGCATACTCTTTCTTCCATTGCACCTGGTAGGAGGCAAATTCTTTGTCAAAAACGTCATGCTGAGGATGGGTTCTATGTTTTTGTCCTTTCGCACTCTTCAGAGCAAACGTTGTGGTCTCTGTCCTTTTCTTCCCCTTCAAGCACCTCACGCATTATTGTGCAAGCTCTGCCCACATCAAAAATTGAACTGGTCCCCTCTGTTGTGCACCCTACCTGTGGTTCCCCCTTCTTGCTCACTGTACAGGCCCTACACCCAGGAGTTATGGTGCTCCTTTGTCCTCGCTCTTGGTGGGAGCATCTCTGAATCCTTCTCCGCTAATGCAAAATGGTGTTCTCCTCTCCATGAGGGGCTAGGCTATGACTCCCACCTACGCCTGCAGTCTAAGGAATACAATAACATGTTGCTTTCCCTTTCTAAAGCCATGGTGTACTCGATCGGCACTACACCTCCCAAGTAGTTATGATTGACGGAACCATGCACAACCTGCGTGAAGGAAAAAGGGATGGTTGTGATGAATTTTGGGTATGATTTGTGATGGCTTCGCCTCCTCTCTAAAGTTCTCCATCTCTGCATAAGCAGTGTGTACATGAAGAAAGCTTGTTGCTCCTCATCAAGAATTATCGCATTGTAAAAAACCTCTCTAGGGCAACCACAGGAAAATGTCACAGCTATGTAAATCCAGGGAGTTTCTTGGCACTGCCTCACTTCTTATTCTTCTTCCATCTCTCCTCTGAGTAATGATCCATGACAGAGGTTCTCGAAATGCCACAGGCCGCACAAGGCTTTTTGGTGGGGGGCCTCTTGCTTGCTTCTATAAGGCATAGCCTTATGTCTGTTGACCACACTACGAAGGAATGGCAGAAAGACATCATAGATGTTTGAAACATGATAGGTGTCCTCTACTGGGTAGAGGTTAGGCTCTCATCAGTTGGGTCTAGGAATGTAAACATTCTCGTTTGCTCTATATTTGGAATGATTTCTTTTATGTTCTGATTGTCTATGACATGCTTGCATCTTGTAAAGGAGCATGTAAGAAGTGTGTGGAGTGTAGCATGTGCACACTGATCATTCTAGGTGTTTTGATACTCTTATGGCATATAACTTTTGTCTGCATGGTCATAGGAGACGTCATTCCAAATGTCACTCCCTCATAGGCCTTGAAGGTCTACACTGTATATTTTGAACGAAACCTACACTACAACAACAACAAGCAACTTATTTAAGCTGATATGCCCACAAGGCACATAGGTGGATGAATGCATGGAACTACAGTCTGCCAGAGCACTTACTACATGTCAACTCCGTCCAGCTATTTCCTTGCTAAGCATCTCGTGCATATATAAGCTGGCATTCGACTCTTTGGTGATCTCAAGGACTTCTATTTCAAGTCTACATGCTTATTCATGTGACCATTTTCCTTCTGTTTTGCATTCGCTCAACCCTGGATTTCCTCCCGAGGACCAAGTGATGTTGTTGCTTCTGTTGCACTCCACCTATTGATGTCTAGTCTCCTCTTGATGTCAAGCTTCTTGGAATGAGCCATGGTGCTCTTTTTGAATTGTTTTCCATTTATGTTGTGGGATATGCATCCTTTAGCTTGTCTGTTGTTGATGTTTCAGATGTTGCCAATTTATTTTTCCAACATTTATGTTCTAGTCAAGAAAGTTCTGCAACATGATGGATTCATGTTTCTAAATGACTTGTTCCTCAGTTGAGGTGATATGCTAGATTACTTCTTGATGATCCTGATGCAGCCTGCCAAAGGCCGATCGATCATATGAATGGGGTCAACATGTTTTCAGTTGCCAACTTCGGATGCTATTTTTCTAAGTATTTGGGAGCACATATGTGTGTGCATCATGACAGAATGGGAAATTCTTCATGTCTTTTAAAAGGACCAAAGGATTATTTTTGGGATCATCCTTTTGTACTTGTTTTTTGTTTTATCACTTTTTTGTTATCTGGAAATATTCAACTGCTAATGCATGAAAACCCATCAACACACATCATGAGTTTGTTTTCGCCCCTTTTTCTATCTCTGGAATGTTTGTGTCTAATTCGCGGAGGTGAACTCACCACGAACTCATTGGTCTGGCTCATTTTACAATAGCATTTCAGGGAAGCAATAGTTTACATTAAGGATCAAAAGATGCATGAGGAGCAGTATGTTCAACCTGTTTGCACCTATGACTTGATAAATGCAAGACTTTTATAGATCGTGTGCTCTGTACTATTAGGATGACTGTCAAATGCTCACTTCGGGGAGATCCTTGGTGGCTCGGAAGGATCCTATGTATACAGATTGCTCAGACTCTATTCCCCTGGTGGTTCCAATCTCTCCTTACAGTGTGATGTCTATGCCTATCTTACGGGATTCAATCCACACCCATGCATACATTAGCTGGCGAACACTTGACTGTTTGGATACTCAAACCCTGAGAAGGTGTTGCTCGACTAAGAGAAGTGCTTCTTGAGGATATGGAGGACTTGTGAACGCAAACTAACTTTTTGATACTGAGAAAACCCACCCACTAATTTTGGGATTTATTTGGAGTCATGTTTGGTGAAGCCTGAAGGGATAATTTTCAAGCTTTTTGATCATGTTTTGTTTTTTTTGGCATCTTCTCTCTCATTGTCATTCCCAGGTGTTCTAATAAAACTACCATGTGCAATTTCATGTCCATTAAACATGTTCAAATTTAAGTATCCCATGTTTTTCGGCTCATTTAAAATAGAACCGTATGATTGTTTGTGGATATGGGTCTTATTCTTTTTATTGCATCATATCTGAACCACCACCACCGAAGAGAGAAAATGGTTAACTATATTAACATAGGGGGTGATCGAATGTATGTGGGCCTAGGAGTAGGGATATGTACTATCTAGGCATCAAGATGACTAGTGACAAATAATGACTTGCTGGCTTCTTCAAATCTTGCTATGTGTGTTCTGTTCCATGGCATTGCAGATAGGCAACATGGAAGTGTTCACTCCCATGATCAAGTATAGCTTTCAACACTTGTACTGGATGATAAAGAGCATGACATGCTTGCTGAGGGAAAATCAAGGCATGTAACAATGCATTATGCCACAGCTCGAAGGAAAGCTTTACAAGAAGATGCTACATCGATTCTAGTTTGTTTTCAATACTTACAGAGGCTGTTTTCATATTCGTAAAACACTAGTAAGCTTTCATTTATAGCATCTAACTAAAGGTGATTTAAATGACCCATTACTGGGTGTTTCCAGTAGTTGTAGAATGAACACCTTGCGGGTAATGGCTTGCACAGGTCTTATCCCTTGAGAAGTCGGAAGCATCCTCACACTTATGGTGCAACACATGTTTGATATGCAGCTTGGAAATATGTGCATCTTAATTTAAGACATATATATGTTGCAGGTCTCACCTTCATATGACAGCTCAGACAGGCCCTATGCCCTTGATAGATGTGTCTGGTGCAAAAGATTCTTTTGATGGTTGTGATTTGGACTCACTTACAGGTTTTTTGAGAGAAAGGTGTTGTAATAGCGACTTTGGTAACTGACACATTGGGCATAATGTTCCAAATCTATACCACCACTTTGGGTGTTTCCAATTATGTGATACACATGCATTTGTATTATCCAAACCCACGTATTGTTGAAAATAAAGTCTATGTTTCATCGCCATATCCTTGTTTCACGAATCATAATGTATGTTCTTTCTTTTGCATAAATATCTAACCATTTTGGAACACATGGTTCTCATAATAGTTTGCGCACTTGCTGATATGAGCATTGTCTAAAAGAAGCTAGCAATATCGGTCCTTCATGAAAAGACCCATATTCATTGCATGCCTTACAGTGCAATGTGTCCCACATATTTCAGAAGGTCTAAGTGATTGCGGCATCACCAAGAGTTAAAATGCATGGGGAGGTATAGGTTTTAGCTATTCATGGTGAAATGATAAACAATTTTCTATCATACCCGTGTATAAAATTGCTAAAACTTGCCAAGCTTTTGAACCTTTATTAATATAGAGTTATGGATCTAACAGGGCTCTGCATTAGTGTATTTTGCTTCATGTGAAAAGGAAGGTTGTGTGGCCTCCTCTCTGCTCTCCAAGACCTCTGAAAAAGATGGGAGCTTCGGCCGCATCTGGAGACTCCAAATTTTGAGGATAGAAGCATGGTGCCTCGACTTGGAATGCAAGCTAAAGCTTTTCTGGTTGGTGTGTTTGTACTCTTAGGGGGATGGTGTCCACCCACCCATCACAACTGAGAAGAGGCTATAGATTGTTCCCTTATCTAAATGAAGACATACACATTGATGCTCGAGCTGGCTCTTACTTGTTTGTACTCAATTGACTTGAAATGGTGTTATTTGCCTTGCATATCCTATGACTGTTCTTTGTATATTACAAGTTGAAGGGTCAATCGTGGCTTGCAAACAACTCAATGTTTTGTCCTCAGTTCTTTGGCAATTGTTTTCATACAAACTAAAGGATAGTGCTTGGTTGCTCTTCATGATAGATTCTCAGGAGATAGACATGGCTTGAGGGAAGGCTCTTCTCCTCAAACCTGGAGGCTTACCATCGCTATACTACAATGTCTCCACCAGTCTATATATAGCATGACTAAAGGACTAACCACTCCATAACACATGGAATCTGCTAACGGTTGGCTATGAATATGGCTTCTCTATAGGTTGTGGTGCATTGAACTTGGTTCCAAGACCTTGTGACTGCCCATGGGGGTTGGTGACCAAAACTACACCTAGAAGGAACTCTTTTTTTTGGCATTTCATGAATGCTTGGGGCTGTTTATGCTCTCTGTGTTAAGGACTTAACTCTCTTTTGCTTTACACACTACCTGATCAATGTTTTAGGCAAAGAATCTGAAGAATGTCTTAAGGTTGTCTTAAAGCTGTTAATTAGAGGGAAACACTATGGATTCAGACCTGTTCTGTAAGTCACAAAGGTCCGAGTGATTGTTTTTTGCCAGGGAAGTAATTCACTGGTTTCACAATGCTCATTTAAGGCTTGTTTTTCATAACGCATTACATGCCTACTCACACAGAACTTCAGCATTGATTCTTCTTGACTTCTATAAGATGATTTGATATTGTGCTTTACAGGAATAGCTCTGGATAAACTATGTGAATTTTCATGCATGCTTGAAGAATGATAAGAGTGTTGGTTCCTTTACATCACTTTTATACAATCCTTATGCTTGAATGACATTGTGCTTACTCACTTGTTAAGTAGTCACAACATTTGGGGCCCTCTGTTTGCTGGTTCCAACTATCCAGTGCATCAAATAGTTTTTGCTCGATACCATAGGAAAATAATTGGAGAACAAAATTTTTGGAAGCCCTCTTGTGGAAAGACAAGCTCTTCATGAGGACTTGTCTCTAGATGAGCAAGAATGACTTGATGCTCCCTAAAGTGGAAACTAAAAATTAGACTAAATGTTATGCTCTACTTCTTCTTAGAAACAATCTACTTGTTGTGTATGTTTAATTTCAGGTTTGGGAGCTCTTGGGTGAGGCTCTCTCAGTCCTACAAGGGACTACGCAGTGAGACGTTTGCTGGCAGACTGCCCCCAAGGGGATTGTGTCGCCTAGCTCTAAATTCTGAAGATTTGCAGATTGAAGGAAGGGCTGACGGCTTGCAGATTGGACAATTGAAGTGCTGCAAAGTTTGAAGATTATGAAGACTTGAAGACTTGCATCCTGAAGCTTTACAGACTAAAGAATTGCAGATCTGAAGATTTCAACTTGGATAAGTTCAATTGTGTATGATCCTCATGTCATAGCTTTATCGAGGACGACAAAGTCTAGGGGGAGGAGAGTGTTGGGTTATAGGGTATGCACACATCCTCAATTGTGCATGGGAACCCTCCCTAGACCATAAGAATAACTCTTTTTGTATCTACTTAGAATTTCACATAAAAACACCCTCTTAGGACACTTTTTGATATTTCTCTCATACTAAGGTAGAGAAGCCTTGTAAATAGCCATCTCTCTTGCACACATATGAGAAACACACGTAAAAAACCCATGCCCATATTTCTTGGGTTTTGGTGGTTACAAAAGGAATATTTGCCCAAGATATGGTAGTTACACACATGCTTACTTTTTGACTTTTCAAAAGAGCACATGGGGAATATAGCTTAGCCTATATATAGAAGCTCATTTTTGTAAAGAGGGGAGCTTTTGGTCGATGTGCTCTCATGTAATATCTCTTATGAATGGAAGAAGGATCTCTTTTTACTCCAAGACTATTTACATTTATGTATTGTGTCTTTGTGAGTGTGTGAGAGTGGTGTGTGTGTGCCTATGCATGTCTCTCCTTTGTGTGAGTAGAGTAGTTGCTTTTGCTTGTATTTTCCTCATGGACTAGGATCCTTGACTCCCTATTCTCCTTGTTTTCAAGCATGGGGCATAGCATGGGGCTGATGTCAATGGCTTGAACATGTTGGAGGTAGGGGTGGATGAGAGGAGAGTCACTCTTGAGCCTTCCTTCTTGCTTCCCTGCAAGGTGGTGAGGGTTTTGATCTTCTCTTGCTACAACTTCAACATAAGGTTTCTCCCAATATACTAAACCAAATGCTTAGAAACTAATAACTTTCCAATGAGTTCTCAATCATCTATTGTAGAACTCTTTAGAGAGAGCAAAAGCCTCTGCAAGCTAATTGTTGTTGACGAAGATGATGCAAAAAATGAAGGAGCAAGACAAAGATGGCCACAAGTGTATGTATATTGCTTCCATGTAATGTACAAGTGATTTGAGATCTTTATATAGACTCTTGAAGTGATCCATGACTTCCACAAGTGGATTTTGATTCAAATGAATGTGACAAAGGTTGTTGTAGAGAATCAATTCACTTTCCTACAATCTAGGAAAGTGAAGATCTAGTTTGATCTACTTCTAAGTGATTGATCAATTCATTGATTGTAACTCAACCATCTCAACTTCATAGAAGTTTAGCTCTCTTTTTCTCCTTTTACATGTGCAAAGCTCTAGGCTTTTACAATGGTAAATGATCCATAAAAAATATTTTTTGAAAAATACAATAAATGAGCATATGTAAAAGAATGCTTCGATGAATATTTTGGCATAATCCAAACCATAGCTTTTTTGATAAAGATCAAATCCACCTCAAGCATAGTGTGATCTTGATGTTCCAACAATCTTAACTCTAGAGGAGTTCTTGTGGCAAGTTGAGTGTGTAAGGAAGTCTTAGGCACCCTCATTCATCTAGCATTAGGGTCTGCCTTCCCTAATCACTTAGGTATCCAGGTGGAAATAGTCTGCCCTAGTTTAATCTTGGAATGTTCTTTTCTTGTGGTCTTTGATTGAGTTGTTTTTTCGGTACGAATTCGGGGTCCTATTACACAAGCAGAAGATTGCTCACTCTTGTGCCTCCAAATTTGCTTCACTCCATGAGGTACTCTATTTTGCACTAGTTGCTGAACATGTGCTTGGTCGTCTGTTTCATTTGCTTCTTGGGTTGCCTTGTTTGTTTTTCTTGGACCATCTTTGGAAAAGAAGGGAGATCCATATTGGCTTCTAGGAATCCTTCATAAGTGGCCTTGTTCTGCACCATAGAACTTTGGACAAGAAGAACATCATTATCTTCATGTGTGCTACTGAAGGGACTAGGTGTGGATGCCTTTCCTAGTTCCTTGAGTGCTTTATTTGCCAGTTCAATGGTGATCTTTTGATGGTTCATCCAAACATGAAGAACTCCACCCCTTAGGTTTAAGTTCACTGCATGGTCATAGATCTATTCTTGACACAAGTTGAGAGGTTCAATGAGATCCTCATTTTGACACACTAGCACTTTGACTATCATTGGAACATCTTGAAGGTAGATGGGAAGCTCCACCTCACCCATGCAAGGGGTTTCCACTCCTCCCAATCCTATGAGAAAAGCTTCTATAGGATTGATACTTAATTGCAACTCTTGATACTAAGGAATTCTAACTACACTTGTGGTTGCACCTGAGACAATGAGGGCTTGTATAGTCCTTGCACTCTTTCCTTGTCCTACCTTTAGGGTCACAAATGGATGTTAGTTGATTATTGGAGGGGAAATTATACTTGATGCTTGTTGAAGAATCACTCACTAATTAGACATAAAGACATGAAGACATATGAAGGATAAAGAAAGATGAAGAGAAGCCGAAACAAAGCATTCAGAAAAATCAAGCCTTAGTGAAGGGACAAATCTACAACTATAATATAGTTCATAGAAACATCCAAAATTACGAGTTTTGAGTCTCGGAACAAATATGTATACAAGTGAGTTTTTTAATAAAAGAAATATGCGCAGGAGAGTTGAGATATAGAAGTATGTGCGTATGTAGAGATGAATAAGTAGAACCTGAACTGTCAAGAATTCATATATAAGAGAGATGGTAACGAAGAACTACTCAGAATAGGAGAGTTTTTCATGGCTTTGAGCGAAGTGAGGCCAAGCCATTTTGTACACATCTTCTCTAATAGAAAAGACATGTTTATGTGGAAGAATATGAGGGCATTCTTCTTGTCTGAAGAAATCTAAGTGATTTCATGTTACTGTGAAAGTTAGTTAACAGTTACTGTTTTCTCAGTGCACATTTTACGGTACTTCTACAAGTTAGATCTCACAGTATAGTGTAACGTTTTTCATGAGTGATAGCTTATCTTGAAGCTACGACTCTCAACTACAAATTGATTAAAAGAGTTTTGTGAAATGGGACATACATTTGAAGTAACTACAAACACAATCACGATTGATTCCGATAAGATTACGGTGACATTCCGATAACAGTCTGGTGAAGTTCCGGTGATATTCCTGTAAGTTCAAAACATAATTTTGGCACATTTAAGTGGCAAAAAGAATATCTAACAGTAAGCAGACAAAGATTTGTAAAGACTAAAGTAAATCAGATCAAAATTGAAGCCTGAAGAAAAGTTTTAGAAACGTTGCTAAGCTACTGATGATTATAGAGTATTCGTATATCACTCTAGCTTAGTTCTTGTGTCGTGGCAAATTCTATAGCTTAGTTTCAAGCTCTCGTCGTGTTAACAAGTGGTATCAGAGCAGAAAGGTCCTCAAGAGTAAACAAAAGTAAAGATATAAAGAAAGGTGAAGAATTCTTCATAAGAAAAGTGAAAGCTGAGGAAATCAACAACAAACAGCATCAGAGAAGTATTCTGAAGTCATTCTAAGGGTAAAGGTTTATGAAAGGTAAAGTCTATTAACATTATACTCACCGATAGAAACAGAAACAAGAAAACCATGGCAGATCATCTTTCTATTGACAAATTGGACAGAGATAATTACCCCGCATGGGTAATGAGAATGGAAGCCTTACTTATGAGTAAGGACTTAATGATATATGTGACAGGAGAAGAAAAGAATCCTACTTTTGGAGACGACATTCAACCAAAGAAAGAAGAGTTAGAAGCCTTGAAGTTGTGGCAGAAGAAAGATGCAATGGCAAGAGCATATATCTACAATACCATTACAAATCATTTGTTACCACATATTAGAGGTCTGGAAAAAGCGAAAGATATATGCAGTGCATTGGAAGATCATTTCCAAAACACTACCAAAGCTAGGAAGGCTAGCTTATGGTCAGAATTTACAACGTTCAAGAAAAAGAAAAGTCAAAGAATTAGTGATTATGTCACTAAGATGAAGGACTTGGCAGACAGTCTTGGATCTATTGACGAGGATATTGAAGATCACAGGTTAATAGCACAAGTGCTTGTAGGATTGAGAGGAGATGAAAGGTGGAAACCTTTCGTACTCTAAACTGAACTTTCATTAAATCATTTTGTACCAGATTTAAATCAGTTACTTGGACTAATGCTAACATTTGAGCAAGATTTGAAGACAGATGGAGATAAAGGACATAGTTTTGCTATGTACGCAAAGAAAAAGAAGAAAGGTGATAAAGGTAAAGAAAAGGATGAAGAAGAGATGACTACTCAAGCAAATTATGCAAGAGGAAGAGGTAATGTCAAAGTAAAAGTAGAGGTAATACAAAAGGAAGAGGTAATCAGAACAACAACAAGAAGACTTGTTGGATCTGTGGATTAAGCAATCACTTGGCTCATGATTGCTGGCATAATTCTCAAGGATTAAGCCAGAATCAGAATAACAATAGCAGAGGCAGAAGCGGAAGATATCAAAGAGGTAGACAAAGCCAAAGAGGAGGATATGGTAGAGGTGGAGCAAGACGTTGGGGACAAAAACAGTTTTACAACACTACCTACTACAACTATGCAAATGATACACAGAATGACAATCATACAACATTGATGATGAATTCAATAAGTGTGTCAGAGAATGAAGATCTAAAGGTATTCTATATTGACTCTAGTTGTTCAAATCATTTGTCAGGAAATATAGAATTGTTATCAGAATCGGAAGGAGGTATTTCAAATCATACAGTACAAACAGGTGATAACACAAAACATAATGTGCGGTCAATTGGAAAAGTAAAGTGTAAGAATGGAGCTGATCTGCTAACAAATGTTTTGTATGCTCCAACAATCCCAAAGAATCTGATTCACGTGGGACAGATAGTAGAAAAAGGTTTTCAAGTCAGGTTTACAAATGAAGGAGTATTTGTTGAAGATCTAGAGAATGGATACAATCAAATTGTCTATGGTGAAAAGGAAGCTAGACTTTTTACTCTTAAAGTGCAAGGGAATGTTGGTCAAGCCTTGATCACACATGGTGATGAAGTATTTACAGAATTAGATCTCTGGCATAAGAGGTTAGGACACTTTAATGAAAAAGGAATCAAAACTATGGTGGAAAAACAATCCCTAAAAGGACTACCAAATATGAAGAATCAACATATGATTCACAAATGTGAAGCCTGTCAGATAGGAAAAGCACACAGGTTACCATTTCAGAAGAAGAGTTACAAACATGATGATCTCCTAGAACTCATACATACAAATGTATGGGGACCGACAAAAGAAGGGTCTATCAGTGGCTCAAGGTATTATGTTCTTTTTATTGATTATGCAAAAAGATGGATAACTCTTTATGTTTCGAAAGAGAAATCAGAAGTGTTTGGAGCTTTCAAGCATTTTCATGCTTATGCTGAAAGACTTACAGGACAAAAACTCAAAAGGCTAAGGTCTGATGGAGGAGGAGAATATTTTTCTCAAGAATTCAATGATTATCTGTGGAATGCAGGTATCAAAAGAGAAATAACTTGCAGGTATACACCGCAACAAAATGGAGAAGCAGAAAGGAGAAACCCGAACTCTAGTTGAGTTTGCCAGAGCAATGTTAAAGGAGAAGAATTGTCCAAATTATCTTTGGGCTGAGGCTATAAATACAGCCACATATCTTGTAAACAGATTACCATGTGTAGCTTTAAATGGAATGACCCCTTATGAAGCCTGGTGGGGTAAGAAACCAACACTTGGTCATTGCAACGTGTTTGGATCAGTTGCTTATGCTTATGTACCATCACAGCTTAGAGATAAGCTTGAACCAAAAGCTGAAAAATATGTGTTCATTGGATATGATGAAAAGCAGATGGGTTATAGACTATGGAGTCCTTTAACCAACTAGTTTATTGTTTCCAGAGATGTGACATTTGATGAAGGAAAGAGTTGGTATATAGATAAAGAGCATAATGATGAAACATTTGAAGAAGAGGTAAGAAGAAATGAAAAAGGTAAATCACATATGCAGGTGAATGGAGATGAAGATCATATGCAAGCAAGTACATCCAGGTTTGGATCAGTTATGAGAAATGAAGATGCACCTAGATTTGATGAAGAAGTGTATTCAGATACACATAAAGAGTATGAACCAAAAAGGTCAAACAGATTAAGGAAACAACCAACAAGGTATTCCTATGATACTTCTTATTTGACTCATAAAAACTATGCTTATTTAGTAAAGGAAGATGAAGAACCTCATAATTATAATGAAGCTAAAGGTAAGGAAAAATGGGAAGAAGCAATGAAGGAGGATTTCAATGCGCTTGAAGAGAACAAGACTTGAGAACTTGTTCCAAAACCAAATGGTAAGAAAGTGATTGGAAATAAATGGGTTTACAAAGTTAAGAAGCTTGCAGATGGAAGAATAGCTAGATACAAAGCTAGACTGGTAGTCAAAGGTTATGCTCAGACGGATGGCATAGATTATGATGAGACATTCAGTCCAATCGCAAGGATGTCAACTATAAGGACAGTGATTGTTATAGCAGCATCAAAAGGATGGAAGCTAAGTCAATTGGATATAAAGAATGCATTTCTAAATGGATATATATCATATGAAGTCTACATGGAATAACCTGAAGGGTTTGTAAATTCTATTTACCCAAATCATGTTTGCAGATTAAGAAGAGCACTCTATGGATTAAAGCAAGCTCCAAGAGCTTGGAATTACAGACTTGTGAAGTATCTCAATGATCTTGGATACCAAAGTTCAAAGGTAGATGCAAGTCTACTCATTAAGAGAACAGATGAAGGTATGATCTACATTTGTATTTATGTAGATGACATTATAATCACAGGTACTTCAGATGAAGGAATCAAGGAGGTAAAGAGATTGCTTGAGAAAGAGTTCAAGATCAGTGATCTAGGAAAGTTATCATATTTTCTTGGAATGGAAGTCACATATACAGATCACGGTGTATATGTTGTGCAAGAAAGGTATCTTCTCAACTTACTGAAGAAGTTTAACATGGAGAATTGCAGAGAAGCTTCAACACCACTTGAGGTCAATCATAAACTCAACAAATATGATGGTGCAGATTTTAAAGATATGAGGAAATATCAATCTTTAATGGGAAGCTTGATTTATGCTACACTAACAAGACCATATGTTAGTTATGCAGTAGGAGTTCTCTCACAGTTTATGCATTGTCCGAAGGATCAACATTGGGTTGCAGGACAGAGAGTTCTTAGATATATCAAAAGAACTATAAAGGAAGGATTATATTATCCTTTTACATGAGATATAAATCTGAGAGCGTATAGTGACTCAGACTGGGCAGGAAGTCAAGATGTCAGAAGGTCAACACATGGGTATATGATATACCTAGGAGTTAAGCTTGTCAGCTGGTGTTCAAAGAAGCAGCATATAGTGGCTTTATCGTCAACTCAAGCTGAATATAAAGGACTTGTGGAAGCAGTTAAAGAAGTGATATGGATGCAGACCTTGTTCAAAAGTTTGGGGATTGATCAAGGTATACCTATCATACATGGAGATAATATGAGTTCGTTGTATCTTGCAGCAAATCCAGTATTTCATGCAAGAACAAAACATATAGAGATTCAATATCATTTCCTAAGGGAAAAGGTAATGGAGAAGGAGATTGAAATAGTATACACTCCTACAAAAGATCAGATTGCAGATATTATGACAAAGAGCTTTGATGGAGTAAAGACAAGCAGATTCAAAGAAATGGCAGGAAAAAAAGAAAAGAAGAATATATGAAAGATCAGAGGATGCTAATCAGTAAGTGAGGGGGAGCTATTGAAGAATCACTCACTAATTAGACGACATGAAGACATATGAAGGATAAAGAAAGACGAAGGGAAGCCGAAATAAAGCATTTAGAAAAATCAAGCCTTAGTGAAGGGACAAATTACAACTGTAATATAGTTCATAGAAACTTCCAGAATTACGAGTTTTGAGTCTCGGAACAAATATGTATATAAGTGAGTTTTTGAATAGAAGAAATATGCGCAGGAGAGTTGAGATATAGAAGTATGTATGTATGTAGTGATGAATAAGTAGAACCTACTGAACTGTGAGGTATTCATATGTAAGAGAGATGGTAAGGAAGAACTACTCAGTAGGAGATTTTTTCATGGCTTTGAGCGAAGTGAGGCCAAACCATTTTGTACACATCTTCTCTAATAGAAAACACATGTTTGTGTGGAAGAATTTGAGCGCATTCTTCTTGTGTGAAGAAATCTAAGTGATTTCATGTTACTGTGAAAGTTAGTTAACAGTTATAGTTTTCTCAGTGCACATTTTACGGTACTTCTACAAGTTAGATCTCACAGTATAGTATAAAGTTTTTCATGACTGATAGCTTATCTTGAAGCTACTATCTCAACTACAAATTGATTAACAGATTTTTGTGAAACGGGACATATATTTGAAGTAACTACAAACAGAATCACAGTTGATTCCGGTAAGATTACGGTGACATTCCGATAACAGTCCGATGAAGTTCCGGTGATATTCCGGTAAGTTCAAAACACAATTTTGGCACATTTAAGTGGTGAAAAGAATATCTAACAGTAAGCAAACAAAGATTTGGGAGGACTGAAGTAAATCAAACCAGAATTGAAGCCTGAAGAAAAGTTTTAGAAAAGTTGCTAAGCTACTGATGATTATAGAGAATTCTTATATCACTTTAGCTTAGCTCTTGTGTCGTGGTGAATTATGTAGCTTACTTTCAAGCTCTCGTCGCGTTAACAAGTGGTATCAGAGCAGAAAGGTCCTCAAGAGTAAACAGAAGTAAAGATATAAGGAAAGGTGAAGAATTCTTCATAAGAAAAGTGAAAGCTGAGGTGATCAACAACAAACGCCATCAGAGAAGTATTTCAAAGTCATTCTCAGGGTAAAGGTTTATGAAGGGTAAAATCTTTTAACATTATACTCACCGACAGAAACAGAAACAAGAAAACCATGGTAGATCATATTTCTATTGACAAATTGGACAGAGATAATTATCCCGCATGGGTAATGAGAATGGAAGCCTTACTTATGAGTAAGGACTTAATGATATATGTGACAGGAGAAGAAAAGAAGCCTACTTTTGGAGACGACAGTCAACCAAAGAAAGAAGAGTTAGAAGCCTTGAAGTTGTGGCAGAAGAAAGATGCAATGGCAAGAGCATATATCTACAATACCATTACAGATCATTTGTTACCACATATTAGAGGTCTGGAAAAAGCGGAACATATATGGAGTTGTTGGTATACAAGTCATATGAAGAGCATATAGGTAGAACGGAGCAGTCATGCACAATACGGCAACAAGGCCCAATCATTTTTTTCCATAAAGTATTTCCAATTCAAGTGATTTTCATCACTACACACACATTGTAAATCCGGTTTTGGTAGAATAGACTCTATTTTGTTCAAGCCAAGGAGTCTTCGAGCTTGAGGAGTATTAGAATCAGCTACATACCAATTTTCATAATTTTTAGGCTCCGTTTGAGCCCTCAAATAGGCTCTAGAACCTAATTTTTAACTACGCCAAACACTAGGTCAAATCTAGTCATAAAACTATAAAAAGAGCTAGAGAGCTCATTTTTGAGGTTAGATTGTTTGTGAATTGAGCTTATGTAAGAGACTTTTTGACTAATGCAAAGAACTCCCTTGTTCCTCTCCTTGTTCTTGCCTTATGTGCACGTGTGTGTATGTGTGTGCATGTTTGTGTGCTTCTCACTCACGCACTTGTGCCTTCACTTGCTCATAGTCTTCATACTAGTCCTCACATCTCCACGGATTGACAATTATGAGGTGGATCTCCTCACGTTGGTACTCACCATTGTGATAGAGTGACACCAAATTTGGCGTCGTTGCTGAGGAGAGAGCTTCGAGGACGAGCGTGTGATGGTAAGATGTAGAGTTGAGACATTGGAATCATAGGTAATATCCTTTCTTTTCCTTATTTTTCTTCATTTTTTCTTGTTTTTGCATCACCATCATCGGTGACCATCATCATCCCCACCATCTCCCACCTCCATCTCCATCTTCACAAAAATTTCAATTTTTGGATCATATTCCACTCCCCACCTCATTTCCCTCATTTCATTGTGAGAGAGAGCGAGAGAGAGCTTGCATGCTATTAGTTTTTGTGTGTTTTTTGAGCTTTTACTGCAGGATCTAGTTGTACCACCATCTCCAGTAGCTTGCGCAGGTACGATGCACTCTGCACAAGTCCCGAGACGACGACTTCTATCTATCGTGACAGATAGAGAAACTTAATATTTTTTGAATGCATGTTTGGCACGATAACCTACACCATGAGAGCACTCCAAATCACTAAAAAATTCTAAAAAAATTGCATTTTTTCAGTCTATCGTGACAGACACAGTCTATCGCGACAGACAGCGTCTATCGCGACAGACACCGTCTATTGCGATAGACAGCACCCCACGACAGCCTCAGTTATCGCGATAGACACCGTCTATCGTGACAGACAGGCCCACGACAAACAAAAGACCCCGTCTATTACGACAGACACCGTCTATCGCGACAGACAGGCCCATGACAGATGACAGACACCGTCTATCGTGACAGACAGAGACCCACGATAGAGACTGTCTATCGCGACAGACACTGTCTATCGCGATAGACCAAAAGCACAACAGACGACAGCCTCAGTCTATCGTGACAGACACTATCTATTGCGACAGACAGGACCACGATAGACGATAGACCTCGTCTATCGCGACAGACAACACCCCACAATAGACACCGTCTATCGCGACAGACACCCTCTATCGCGATAGACAGGCCCACGTGACAGTTAGTGTTTATCGCGACAGACACCGTCTATCACGATAGACAAGCATTTTTGGCAAAAAAATAAAGGGGTAAATTTTTGGAAATTTAGGCCACATTTTGGGCATATTTGCATACTCAATTACTCCTACACTTGCAAAGGCCTTAGAAAAATACATTAAACTCTTGAAAGGATCTGTTTGTCTGTTTAACCTCCTAAACCCTGAACTGTCATAACTTTTTCATATGAAATCCGTTTTTTGAGCTCTAGGGCTTGTCGGAAAGCTCATGGCATATACTACACGCCCTCAACTGTTTTTTATAAGAATAATGCATTGATTTTCAGATAGGGTATTTTGAATTTGACCCTCTGTGGGGTAGATACACCAAGAGAGCTCTAGAGGAAATTTTTTAGCAATAGAAAAGGGGGAAAAAAGGGTCATTAAAAGTGTCTGAGATAAATTGTTTGTCAATAGAAGGATCAAATTGGAGCTAAACTTGGGATTTTTACAGGATTATCGAGAGCTCTTGGAGAAAGCAAAGCAAGTGCCAGTGTGAGCAGGCCTGGGAACGTGCTTCCTAGGTAGACAAGCATAGCAAGGAGGAGCGACTTGAGGTTGGAACAACTCTCAACCCCCTCAGTCCATTCTTAGCTTAGGCTATATCATCCGAGGGTAGCATCAACCATACAGCCAGATCGTGGGTCCAACAGTTGAGTGATTACCCCTACGCCTTAGACTCAGAAACTAGTGACTCTGAGATGTCTTATAACATGGAAAGACCTGTAGGTAGCTCAGGAGTGGCATACCTAGAAAGACCTGAAGGGCCCTACAAAACTCAATTGGAGTACATTAGGACCAACCGCTTAGGTGCACGCATCTATGAGGATGGTCTACGAAGATCTGTTGTCTTAATTAAAAACCCGGATCAGCCCATTGGATTAGAACACCCTGTTGTCAAGTTCGAAAATGGCTCCTACATAGACAAAGAAGGAACAATATACGTGGTCACTAGTCAACCAGATAGAACAGATGAATTTGGCAACATAATCCCAGAGGTCGAGGTAGGAGACATAGAGCAAGGGAACTTAGGAAAGAAGCCAAAAACCCCTCCAGGCAAGTCTCTTTTGATGAGAATAATCGCTCCAGAGTTGGTTCCTCATGATAATAGGAGCATAGATTTGCTCTTGGACCAAGAGACAGATGAGGCTTTTTGGAGATATAAGCCTGAAAAGCCCAATGACGTGGGAGCACTCACCATCTATGAATTCAAAGATCCTGATACCCCAGGCAAAGTGGCCTACTTAGATGATACTTCGGAGAGGATATTTGTGGTCTCAGAGCATGGAAGACACGCATACACTTGGAAGGGTGACTTTGTTTTTCCCCAACCTTGATCCACAGTGTCTTATGGTCATCCAGGAGTCGGAACATCGTAGGCTCATGGAATACAAAGAGAGAGGAGTAGAGATAGACCCAAGGTGAGTTTTGCTAATCCACTTGGAAGAGAGAGAACACGGATAGAGACTGAAAGAGTGGAGAGGGAAAGACAGAGGGACCCAAAGAATCTAAGAAATACAGACAAATTCCCTTTACCAAGGCCTAGAGAACATGCTAGAACCTTGCGGCCTACACAATTGGTTAAGTCCATGAAGAATTGCTTCGATGGCACAAGAGACCCGTATGACCATCAGTAGAGTTTAGGCAAGTTTTGAGAGCTGAACAAGTGGAAGACTTGTTCACTCAATACAACACTTTTGGCCTCACACTAAAGAACACTGCATTGACCTAGTTTCAACCACTTCTTGAAGCATTCATCACTGAGTTTTCCAAGAGTGGTATTAGGCATAACACATCCTCCCTAATATACAGCTTTAAGCAAACACCTCAAGAGACAGTGAGGCTCGCAGGAAGAAGATTTAGGCAATATCTAGAGAGATGCCCGGCTCTAGAGTTACCCACTCTAGCCAAGCAAGTGGCCTTGTTTCTAGATGGATTGTTAAGTACCAAGCTGAGATCATATGTGTACTTGAAGGACCCTAGATCCATAGAAGAATGTGTACGCATGTGCATAGACATTGAGGATCATCTAGGGGAGGAATTAGAGCTCTCAAAGATCTATAAAGATTCAGATAGTTCTAGTAGCCTCATTTCCTCACAATCCACATCAATTGAGGATCTAGAAGAAAAGGTAGCTCAGAAATTAGGTGTCTCTAGCAAGCAGATTCCTAGATTTGCCCTAGGAAAATGATGCTATACCTGTGGAGGAGACCATATGGCTATCATGGCTCAACCCCAAGTTAATCCCAACAACCAGTACTGCACCATAGAAAGGAGGTACACCAATCACACAGCACAAGACTGCCCATATAACAAACAAGCTGTTAGACAAAATTATCCTTTGCCATATCCACAACAAGGAAAGTACCCTAATCAGTACCCACAACAACAGTATGCTAGGCCCCAGCAAACCCATCAACCACCCTATCAAGGGCAACAAAGACCGCAACCAGTCCTAGCGCAGCAACCCCCTGCCTCCACCAATGTGATTTCAGTGAAGTATGCAGCTGCAGAAGAAAATTTAAATAGAGCTTTAGTGCCAGTGACATCATCGCTTTCAGAAAGTGACCCAAGTGATCATAGTTTTGACTCTACCCATATTGATATCCCACAGGCTTACTACATGCAATCACCCGAGCATAATGAGTCATACTATTATGAAGAACCGAGTGAGTCTAGTTGGGAGCCAGAATATGCAAATATCATGTACACAAACCCCAACTCTAGACCTCAACCTAGGTAGATAAGACCTCCATTTCCTAGAGGACCATGCTTCCGATGTCAGAGAGATCACCTCATTCGTGATTACCCTCTACCTGCCCCCGCACAAACCCAATCACTGACAATTCAAGGCTTTTGTCCAGACTGTGGAAAGGAGCATTTGTTACGAGAGTGTCCCAAGAACCCCGCCAATATGCCAAAAATTGCTCCTATCAACGTTATTGGCTTAGTGGTAGACTCCATAGGAAGTGTGACTTCCACAGCCCCAGTGCAAGTCATCACGAGAGCTCAGGCACTTAAGCAAAACCAAGACTTAGGCCAGGAGAAGAATGCGGAGGTTAGCGAGACTGAGAGCCAGAATAAGAAGAGAACAAGAGCTTGGAGAGATAGCCGTGAACGTATGAAAAGGCAATGGGCAAGGAAGATGAGTGAGCTTGAGGAAAGTCTGCGAGAGACCAAAGCCAAGATCATAGAAATCACATCTCAAACGCAATCTCACACATCACCCGCACTACCACCCCCATCACTTTCCATCCCTCAACATTCTAATTCACCACATGTAGCCCACCCACCACCCTGAGTAGGATCAGTCTTAGCAGATCCCACTCCTGAGGACATAGATATGATGCTTAGAGCATATCAGGCCAGGCTCCAGGTAGGGCCAAATGTAACGGATCATGAAAGATGTTACCCTAGAGCTGATCTAGAGCTTGAACGAACCAATTTGTGTGCCAAGATGGTGGAATTGGCTCAAGCCATGTTTGAGGCCAGCCGCCTCTTCAATTGCTCTAGCTCCACTAGGACACCATTGCATTTTGATGGTCTATTGGATAGATTGGAGACGATAATTGCAAAGTCTGGAAAAGACGCCAACTCCCAGGCTAAGGAGAAGGCAAGTGATAGAATAAGCATTCCTCCCAAGGAAGCTTATGTCCCTAACTCCATTGAACTAGACACCTCTGCTTCTATGAATCGGTACTCACCAGAATTCTTGCGAGAGATTCAGGAAGAGAAATGGGCTAAAGAGAGTGAAGTTCCTCCTCCCATTGAACTTGTGGATGACACCCATGATCAATTCCCACAAGACCTTCCTTCCATTTATGGAGAACACGAGAGTGCCCAATCTCAAGAGATATTAGACTTTGAGTCCAATTCCTTACAGGAGCTAACCCATTTCATAGGCCCATGGGAAGCAAAGTCCACTTGTATGAGAGCACCTACAGTCATGATAAGAAATGAAGACTCACTCATACCTAGGAACACAGAGGTAGTATATAATACTAAAGAGCAGTGCAATCTCACTTTAGAAGAGCTAGTGAAGGTCAAGCCTGAATTGTGGAAACATGTAGCCAAGCAAGTGCCAGACATGTCAAAACCTCGTTCCCAAGTAGGATCTCATAGAACAGTACCGGAAATACCTTTGGACAAGATAGGAGACATGAGTGAAGGAGAAGAAGGAAACACCTATCTCCCTATCACTCATCAGGACTACACAACCGAGGCCATTTTGGACTCAGGTGCAGGAGTCGCAATTGCTACCACTTCCTTATGGAAACGTTGGGGCAACCCACCACTCAGGCCAACAAGAATGAAGTTGCAAATGGCTGATGGTCACATAGAAAGACCCTTAGGGCTACTAGAAGGGATAACTCTTACCACTTGTGGTGTGGATTTGAGCACACATTTGCTATCTATGACTTTAGCAAAAATCAATCCTATGAGATGATTCTGGGAAGACCCTTCTTGAGGCAGTTGCAAGTGGTACAAGATTGGGGGACCAATTCTTTGTATTTGCAACACTTGGGTGTCACTACCAAAGTGAATCTCAAAGATTTCTCTCATAGAGATGTGCCCCCTATTCAATGGAATCCCGTCCATAGAGCTAAAGATGATACTGAGTCAGTGCATTCCATAGGATCAAGATCCTCATGGATGCATGAAGACACTCACCTGTGGATGTGTAAAGTAGCAGTAGAAGAAGAGAAGAGAGAAAAAGCCAGAGAGATAGGTGCGAAGGAAACCCATAGATCAATTCAAGACCCAGCCTATGCACCTGTAGTTTTTCCTGACGAAGAATTTGAACCTCACAATTGGGCAGAAATTTTAGCAACAATGGATGTAGCCATCAATGAAGAACAATGGACCCCCCACTGTGATGACGATGGCTACGACATCTCAGTCTTCACAATAGAGCCAATCATGGGAGATTCGGTTCTGGAAAAGTGTGAACCTAACACTGATGCATTCGAGGACGCAAGTGACTCAGATCTAGAGTCAATTATAATGGACCCTCCTTTTGCATCAGATGAGGAATATTTTTATGAAGTAGAAGCTCACCCTCAAACACATGAAGACATTACAAATGAGGTGAGATTAACCACACTAGTGACCACTAAGAGTGAAGGAAAGAAGAAGAAGAAGAGAGAAGTCTCACCAGAGGAGGAAGAATCCTTGTTCGAGGTCCCAGAAAACTTTAAGAAGTATGAAATAGAAGACAGGAGAGTCATGATAAGAATGCCAAAATGCGATACACAAGTAGGAGAGGCCTATGATAACAAAGAACCCACCAAGAAAATAGTGGTAGCCATAGAAGAAGGAGAGGAGAGATGCACGTACATTGGACATGACCTTACTAAAGAAGAGGAGCAGGAGTTGATAGCCTTACTATGAGAATATAGGGATGTGTTTGCATGGAGCTACAAGGACCTGAAAGGTGTAGACCTAGAGATATGCTCACATACGATCCCCATGACCTTAGAGGCCAGACCCTCTAAACAAAAGCCATACACATACAATGAGAACTATGCGGCCAAGATCAAAGAAGAGATAGATTGCTTGGTGGAAGCTGGATTTATCTATGAAATCGAGCACACTGAATGGGTGTCCCCCATTCTAGTGGTGCCCAAAAAGAATGGCAAATTACGTGTATGCATTAACTTGAAGAAGGTTAACGCAGCCACTATCAGAGATAGTTATCCGCTTCCTATCACTGAGCATCTATTAGAAAGGGTAACAGGCAAGGAAGTGTACAACTCCCTGGATGGGTTCTCTAATTATAATCAAGTAGCCATTGCACCCGAAGATCAACATAAAATGGCTTTTGCCACAGAGTGGGGTATATTTGCTTTTAGGGTAATGCCATTTGGGCTTACCAATGCTCCAGCCACCTTTCAGAGACTGATGTGTCATGTGTTTAAAGAGTTCCTGAGGAAGAATTTAGAAGTCTATGTTGACGATCTTTGTGCTCATTCCAACATTAGACAGACACATATACCTAAACTCAGACAAATCTTTGACAAATGTAGAGAATATCAAGTCTTCCTAAACCTCAAAAAATGTGTTTTCATGGTCAGGCAAGGCAAGATTCTAGGACACATAGTGTCAAAGAATGGCATATCCACTGACGAAGGTGAGGGCTATTGCAGAACTACCTAGGCCAAAGAATGTCAAGGAAGTGCAAGCTTTCATGGGGCATTGTGGCTATTACCGACGTTTCATACACATGTATGCCATCATTGCAAAGCCTCTGTACGGACTTTTGATAAACTTTGAGTGGATTGATGAATGTGAGAACTCTTTCAATGAGCTTAAACGGCGATTATGCTCAGCACCAATCTTGACTACACCAGATTGGAGTAAGCCCTTCCATGTGCATGTGTATGCGTCCAATTATGCCATTGGATGTGTGCTAGCACAACCTACTGGTGAAGGTAATATGGATCTTCCAATTGCCTATGCTACTAGACAGTTAAATGCAACTGAACAGAACTATACCACCACCGAACGAGAAGGCTTAGGCATGGTATATGCGGTCAAAAAGTTTAGACATTATTTGCTTGCAAATAAGTTTAAATTTTTTACCGGTAGATTGGTGAGATGGTTCCTCTTGTTAATGGAATACGACTTTGAGGTTGTGGTGAGGAAAGGAAAGACTCACTTGAGAGCAGACCATCTCTCTAGGCTCACATCTAGAGAAGCCCAACAAGGAGTATCAGATGACCTTCCTGATGCTTACTTGTTTAATTTAGAAGTCCTATCGCAGTGGGCTAAGACATTAGAAGGCCTATTCAAGAAATCTGGGAATTATTCAAGTCCCATTTATATTACTAACTATGTTAACTTCTTAAGTTTGAGCCCAAACTTGATACCCCATTTATAGTAAAATTATTCTTAATATTAAAGTTTCAATTTAGTATACTCCAATCAAGAGATAATAATATGTTGTAGTGTGTGAATAAGTCAAAGACTAAAACATTGGGAGACAAAGAACTGTCTCAAAATCTTGTGCATTTCTCATTTTTCTTGAATAAGCCTTTTAGCGCCAGTATTAACGTACGGACCTAATCATCCAGTAATAAGCGTTCAAGATAGAGAGGTAGTAAAGGCCCAAAAGTACCACATCATGGCAGGAAGTATGTTAAAGCATACAGATGAAGGGATATTGGCTTGTTGTGTGGAAGAGGATGAGTATGCTAAATGGTTGCAATTAGCACACATAGGTGCATTAGAGCAACACTACTCAAAGCAAAGAACCTTACAGACATTAAGGAGACTTGGAGTGCATTGGCCGACTATGGAAGCAGATGTCCATAAGTTGTGTAAGGAATGCCCAGTCTGTAGCACTAAACCACCAGTCGAACATGCCACTCTTTATCGAGTGTCTTTAGTGCCAGATTGCAGTGAACCATAGGTAGCCTTTCTGAGGACAAACACATTCCCTCTAGACATGACTTTGGCTAGGAAGAGAAGTTTAGAATAAGAAGCCCTAGACTACTCACTCATTGGAGATAATTTATACAAGCGTGGCAAAGATGGTTACCTTAGACTATGTGTCCATGAGAGCGAATATCTTAAAATCTTGGAAACTCCTCACCAAGGTGTAGTAGGAGGACACTTTGGTCCAGATCGGGTGATCAAGGCAATACTATTTGCAGGATTTTGGTGGCCAACCCTTCACATGGATGCACATACCTATGTGAAGTGGTTTGAGGTTTGTCAGCGAACTCAGTATCCTATATGCAAGGATGAGATGCCATTGAAACCTATGATGGGTGGACGGGCATTCTCTAAGTGGGGAATAGACTTTGTTGGTCCTATTAATCCCCCAGCTAAGGGTTCACATGCTGAGTATATCATTGTGGCCACAGACTATCTAACCAAGTGGGTAGAAGTGAAAGCCACAATGAAGAATGATGCTCAAACAACAGCTAAGTTTCTATTTGAGAATGTGTTTACCAGATACGGTCTACCTATAGAACTAGTTAGTGATAGAGGCACTCACTTCTTGAATGAAGTTATTGAAAATCTTCTCCAAGAGTTCTTGGTGATACACAAGAAGTCTGCTCCCTATCACCCACAAGCTAATGGCCAAGCCGAAAGCACAAATAAGATCCTATGCAATGTGCTGACTAAATTGGTGAATAATAAACGCTCTAATTGGGACAAACAGCTACACCACGTTGTTTGGGCATACCAAGTTTCCTATAAAATGATACTCCAAGCCACACCCTTTCAGATGGTGTTTGGTCAAAATGCAGTGCTTCCATTAGACTTCTTGATACCAACTCTAAGGGTAGCACAAGAGCATGAGTGGATGGGTCATGAACTCTCTTCAAGAATTTTTGACATGGAACGACTAGGTGAAACAAGACTAAGAGTTGCCGCAGGGATATATGCAGCTAAGAAAAGACAGAAGGCGTACTTCGATGCCCACGTAAAGGGGGAAAGCGGGAGACCTAGTTTTAGTCTACACTTTGAAGCAACACGCGAGAAAATTAGAGAAGCGTGGCTATGGACCTATGATCATAAATAGGATTTCAACTAGTGGGGCAGTACAATTGGCCACTTTAGAAGGCGATATTCTCCCTAGCTACATAAGCGGATGTAGAGTCAAGTTATATCAAGAACCCGTAACTGAAGAGATGCTAAATCGGCTCAATACTACCAAGCAACGTAAAGAAGAGGAAAAACGAATCCAAGAAGAAGCACAGGCAGAAGCTTTAGAACGCATCCGACGAATGAAATTGAGGAGGCAAGGTAGAGATCAGCCTATGCCTGACACACAAGAATCTCTAGGCTATCACATGGCCATGTGCGAGGCTTCAGGTGAACGTTCCCATAGGATAATCGATCGACGACCTTTTGTGACCCTAGAAGTAGGACAAGGAGAGAGTGCAAGGACCGTGAGAGCCTTAATTGACTCCGGAGCAGCGACTAGTGCAGTTCGACTTTCTTACTGCCAAAAATTGCAATTGAAGGTCAATCCTATAGAGGCATATCTCATAGGATTGGGAGGTGTGGAAACCCCTTGCATGGGCGAGGTGGAATTGCCCCTCTACATTCGAGAGGTTCAAATGGCAGTCAAAGTGCTAGTATGTGAGGACGAGGATCTTATCGAACCTCTTGTCTTGGGCCAAGACTGGATCTATGATCACGCATTCAACCTCAACCTAAGAAGTGGACTTCTTCAGGCTTGGGTAGGCCAAAACGGCATCACTATTGAATTAGTAAATCAAGCACTTAGCCCACTAGAAGAGGCACCAAATCCTGGTCCCTCTAGGAACACACATGACGATAAAGATGCTATTCTTGTCCAAAGTTCTATGGTGCAGAAGATTGTCACTCTTGACAAAAGTGCAACAGTCAAAGAGGAGTTCCCTTCTTTTCCAAAGAGGATTCGAGGAAAGCAAGCCGAGCAACACACGACACAGGGGAGGCCAATGATCAAGGGGCATGAGCACCAACCTGTACAATCTAGAGTACCTCATGGCATGAAGCAGATTTGGATATGAAAGGGTGAACAACCCTCAGCTTTGGAGATTGGATCCCAAAGATGCACCAAACGAGCTAGAGTGTCAAGGATTACAACACAGGAGTATCCTAGGCATCCATCTAGACAAACCATTTCTATTTGGGTCCCAAAGCGGTCAATGAAGGCTATTCCAAATGATAGACGGATATGGGTGCCCAAGACTTGCTTACGAGCTCAAATAGCATCACCTCCATTCACAAGATTGAATCAACACTCACAAGCACCCCTGACACATGTCCCAGTGCAAACATCTACACTCCACACCTCTAACTCTTCGGTCA
Source organism: Ceratopteris richardii (assembly GCA_020310875.1). Classification (NCBI taxonomy): domain Eukaryota; kingdom Viridiplantae; phylum Streptophyta; class Polypodiopsida; order Polypodiales; family Pteridaceae; genus Ceratopteris; species Ceratopteris richardii. The sequence goes on from CM035435.1 coordinate 53,412,254, forward strand.
AACCCAAGAATGTCACGAAATGGGTACCCAAAAGGTCCCAAATCCAACACAATCCTGTCCACAAACCTTCACATGTCATCTTCACTAAAAGCTACACTCCCACAATCAAAATTTGGAGACTTAAACCTCATATCAAACCGCCTGACCCAAATCAGTCCCCTCTAATGTAGGTGCATTCTGAGTACATTGCACATCCAAAGTACGCATTTAGGATGAACACTAACCCACTAACCCATATTCTCACACATCACCAAACACGCCACCCACTAACCTCTAACCACTTGAAATGTCATGTTAGTATTGTGGAGGGAACACCGTAACATTCTGTTTCCTATGCAATGCTAATGTGCCTCTCTTCTTCTAGCAGATAAGCATCAACAGATACAAGAGTCTCATGGCAGTAGCAGTAGGTCCGAGCTCACAAGCAGGAGTAGGGATTGATGTGGATAGTCTACCTATTGAGGTGCCTCCAACTGAACGACCCGTAGAGCTGCAACACCTCCAACAAATACCTATACCTGATCCTCCCACAGGAATAACAAAGAGGGTCCATGCCAACTCTCATTGGTTCAGTGGCATGCCAGGATCCTTAGGAGAGGCCAAGTATATCTGGGAGTCCAAGTGTGAACATGATAAGCAATGGGTCAGATTTCAGTTCTTTTCCAAGGAGTTTGAGACTCTCCAAAACACACAAGATCTGCAGAAAGGGAGCATGCAGGGCTGGCCGAATACTTTGAAGCACCTTTACCCAAACCAAATCTCCTACGATGTTACTACTTGGTCTCAACATTACAGGTGCATGAAGAAAAAGATAAACCGGGATCATTTGTCATTCCTTCCTTATTGAACAACAATGAGTTGAAAAGGTTCGAACTCACTCTGGAATTGGTGAGCTCTACATTCAACATGCACGGCACGCATGTTCCCTCTGAGAAGGATCCTCTTATTCCCCCTAACATGAAGAATCGGAAGCTACAAAAGTTGAAAGAGATGGCGGCACTCACACCGAATGTGTCAATTCCTCTTCGCATGTGCATGCAACATTTTGCGTTTCTCGGTCAAGATCGGTTCACTCAACCCCACAAGCGGATTTGGTCCGCTCTTTACTTGGCAGAGGCAGGTGCCTTACCGATTAAACTTCCTGTATGGATTATAGAGCAGCTGTATGAAGCAAATAAAAATGCACATAGGAAGCTAGTGGTGAATGGGTGTTGTGCAATCACGCGCATCATCTACAAGTGCTTAGCGTATGATGTACCTTGGATCCGGAAGTGTCACCACGAGGGGATGCCACTGTGCCTCCCTTTACCATTCGCATACCAAGATCTGGATCTGAAGGCACATCACAAGCTGCCCCCTCGACTCCTCCTGTCCCTCCTGAATTCGAATTTCCTGCGACTGGAGATGTTGAAGGGATGAGTACCTTTGGTTTTGAATCATTCTTGTAGAATACATAAATCTCTGATGTAGAGTTCTATTCAGATACAAAAGAACAGGGGACATCTTCCCAAAGAAGGAGGAAATCCACAAAAAGCCGTCATGTACATTGGGATGATGATCAGCAGCGAACTCTATCTCAACAACTAGAACACTCAGAAGGAGAAGATGAGGGAGGAAAAGAAGAAGAAGCACGAGAAACCACCGGAACCCCCGCATATACAGTAGAACTCCGAAGGCTGTATCAAATCATGGAACGAGTGCGATCGCAACAACTACTCACCAAACAGAGCAATAGGGTGCTCATGGCTCAGCTATTAGAAGAAGCTAGAGTTGACTCTGAATACAGCGAAGGCCTATTATTGGTAGCATAAACATATGGAGTAGTGGAAGCAGTCCGAGCAGCGATTAAGAGGCCCCCCCGACAGATGAAGGAAAATTGGACCATCCAATTGCCTATGCAAGTAGACAACTAAATCAAGCTGAAAGAAACTATACGAATACGGAGAGAGAAGGATTACGGATGGTGTACACGGTTAAGAAATTCAGACACTACCTGTTAGCCAATAAGTTCAAGTTCTTCATAGATCAACAAGCTTTATTGTACTTAGTCAATAAGCCTTGTAACACGAGAAGACTATTGAGATGGTTTCTATTATTAATGAAGTTCAATTTTGAAGTAATTGTGAAAAAAGGAAATACCCACGTGAGAGCTGATCATCTCTCTATGCTAACACATGGAGAACCACCAAGCGGACTACCAGACGAATTGCCAGACACTTACCTGTTCGATTTGGAAGTGTTTCCTAAGTGGGCAGAAAAGCTAATTCCAATACTCACTTATGGACCACAATACTCAATTAAGAAAAGGAAATCCTACAATCATGTAACTTACACATTATAGTAGGAAGTGTGTATCATAAAGAATTCAACAGCGTATTGTCTAGATGTGTAGAAGAAGACGAGCAGAAGAACTTGATTGAACAAGCTCACAAAAACAAATGGGGAAGGCACAAAGGAACTCATGGAACGCTAAGAGAATTGAAATGGTTAGGAGTGTACTGGCCTGATATGCCTAAAGATGTCCATGAATATGTCAATAGTTGCACGGAATGTCAGGAAACCACTTAAGATAGCCATTGGGATACACCATTTAATCTAGTGTATGGACAAAACACAATCTTGCCAATCAATTGTTTAGTGCCCACTTTGAGAGTAGCACAACAGTATGAATGGATGGGGCATGAATTATCCAAACAACTAAACCAAAATCTGCATCATCATGTGAAACCTATAAAGGCTGAGAAATTGCCTCATTCACACTAGCAATTGATTGTCCACTTGCAAAGATAAAGGATTAAAAGAAGGAGATTTAGTTTTGGTATATACTTTGAAAGCCAGAAGCTACAAAAGCGCGGCTATGGACCCATAATAATTAATAGGATTTCAACGAGTGGAGCGATTAACCTAGTTAATCTAGATGGAGATATTCTTCCTAATTACATAAGTGGTTGTTGAGTAAAATGTTACATGGAGACATTGACAGATCAAATGTTAGCACAACTTGTAGGTGCACAAAATAGAAAAAGAGAGGAAGAGAGGATTAGAGAGGAGGCAAGACCCTAGAGCGTATCAAGGAAGGGAAGGAGTGGATAAGGCAAAAGGATGAACGGTATCTACAAGGAGAAGAGCCTATTCCCATGGCCAACTATCAAGTTCACCAAACACAACCAATCTTAGCATATAGAGTACCAGCTAATAGATGCCTTGATAGACTCGGGTGAAGCACTCAGTTGCATACGAAGGACAGTCATCACGCATCTTCAAACAACCATGACACCTACTAAAGCACACATGATGGGCGTTGGAGGTCAAGTCATTGAATGCATTGGAGAAGCTATAGTACCCCTCCACCTAGGAAATTCCACTATGGAACAACTAGTCCTGGTGTGTAAAGACAAGGATTTGATGGAGAACCTAATCGTAGGACAAGACTGGATCATCGAAAATGAAGTGAGCATTCATCTAGCTCAAGGGTATATCTCAACCAGAATAGGGCACAAAGGAATCTTTAGCCTATTAGAATAAAGACCCTCTCATAGGCAGGACATCATCAAGCATGAGAAACAAATCCTAGAAGAGGAAGTCGCAAACGACTCCATCAAAAACCAACAGGAAGAATGTTCGAAGAAAGAAATGACTACCAAGATGGCTGATGTGTAAAACATCACAAGAAATGAATTAATGTGACACTAGACAACCTCTATGGTCACCATTAACTCATTGCCACTCCAAAATTTGAGAAATGATAGCCAAAACCAAAAACTTTACTTCTCAGAACTTTCTAGTCACTAAAATGACATACCTTTAGTATTTTGCTAATTTCTCTTAGCACAAATACTATTTCTCTAAGATTTTTTTCTGCATAAAAGTAGAAGAGTAGAGCTTTCTAATAAGCTATCATATGCAAGAAACGGATCTCTAAAACTCAAGATATAGCCTTTACAAGATGACCCTGTATGACTTCCAAAAGTGGAAATTTTACCTGTTTTAGTAACTCTGACTGTCTAAAAATGAAAATTCGATGCCTAGCATCGACTTGCAACCAAAAGTTGATGCCAGGCATCGACTTTGTGCTTTTTTCAGCTACTTTTTGTTCCTAAAATAGGCACGTAAACCACCAGTATGAAGAAGATCACTTTTATGTGGGAAGTTGATGCCAGGCATCGACTTTATGCTGAAACTCGATGCCAGGCATCGAGTTGCTCCACAAAATTCATATTTTCAAAGAGATTTAGCAGTACATAAAACTCAGAGAATAAAACATAGACTTATCAGCACAAACTCGATGCAAGACATCGACTTGCTTGGAAAACTTCAACTTTTGAAATCATTTCACACAAAACAAACTCTGGAGATGGAAGAAGAAGACTTATACACATAACTTTAACTAGTACTTATCATAGCTATGAAAACTCAGAAGTTTACAGATGCTTTCTCATTTAGAGAAGCCTGACTATACTCAGTCATACAAAATGAACTCCTTCTCACATTCTATCACTCTCTTCTACTTCTTCTCTCTTCGCCTCAGTTGATATAAACTAACTTTTATAGATTTTCTCATTCTCGTGATTTTAAAACACTTCTAGAACTAAAGTGAACTAACTTTACAAATATAATACACTTGTGAATTTGTCCCTTCACATAGGCATGTGATTTTCTTCTAAAGCTTTGACCTTCAAATATATGTCCAATTAGTGAGTGTTTCTCCAACAGCTCCCCCTCAATCACTAATTGACATTCTCTGTTTCTTCATATCATCTTATTTCTTTTAATCCAACCATGCTTTTGAATCTACTGGTCTTCACACCATCCAAGCTCTTTGTCATTATGTCCGCTATCTGGTCTTTTGTAGAAATGTACTCCACTTCAATTTCTTTCTCCATTACCTTTTCTCTCAGGAAATGATAATGTATCTCTATATGTTTTGTTCTTGCATGAAATACTGGATTTGCTACAAGATAAAGTGAACTCATATTATCTCCATGTATTGTAGGTATACCTTGATCAATGCCCAAGCTTTTGAACAATGTCTGCATCCATATGACCTCCTTAGCTGCTTCCACAAGTCCTTTGTACTCAGCTTCAGTTGATGATAATGCTACTGTATGTTGTTTCTTTGAACACCAACTTACAAGCTTATCACCAATGTATATCATGTAGCCATGAGTTGATCTTCTGTCATCCTGATTACTAGCCCAATCTGAATCACTATATGCTCTCAACTTCAAATCTGATGTAAAAGGATAATATAATCCTTCCTTTATGGTTCCTTTAATATATCTGAGAACTCTTTGACACAATCCAATGTGGGTCCTTTGGACAATGCATGAATTGTGATGAAACTCCCACTATATAACTAACATCCGGTCTTGTTAGTGTAGCATAAATCAAACTACCCACAAGAGATTGATACTTCCTCATATCTTTATATTCTGCACCATCATATTTACTGAGCTTGCGATTAACTTCAAGTGGAGTTGAAGCTTCTCTGCAATTTTCCATATCAAACTTCTTCAATAGATTCAGAAGATACCTTTCTTATGATACATATATGCCATGATGTGTATAAGTGACTTCCATTCCAAGAAAGTATGACAACTTTCACTGATCTTGAATTGTTTTTCAAGTAATCTCTTTACCTCCTTGATTCCTTCATCTGAAGTACCTGTGATTATAATGTCATCTACATAAATACAAATGTAGATTGTACCTTCCTCTATTCTTTTGATAAGTAGACTTGGATCTGCTTTTGAACTTTGATATCCAAGATCATTAAGATACTTCACCAGTCTATAGTTCCATGCTCTTGGAGCTTTGTTCAATCCATAGAGTGCTCTTCTCAACCTGCAAACAAAATTTGGATACCTGGAATCTATAAACCCTTGAGGTTGTTCCATGTATACCTCATCTGATATGTATCCATTCAAGAATGCATTCTTTATATCCAATTGACTTAGAGTCCATCCTTTTGAAGCCACGAAGATTTCAAACACAATCACGGTCGGGTAAAAACATCCAGATTCCCATTACTATAGGGGAAGGACCTATTATTACATCCGAACCCATTGAGACAACCTCCCAAATAGCAGGAACCCTTGGCCAAGAGATCCCCATCACCCAGGATGAGTCAACTAAACCACTACCATCGACACCTCCCCCATCCCCTCCTCAAACGGAAGCTATAAATATCACCTCAGCTACCCAACCCACAGAGCAAGCCTTCATCTTTCGTAGTCCAACCTCTAGTTCTACATTGTTTTCTTTGAAAACCCCCTATATAATACCACCATTGTCATAACTGAGTCCCTCATAGAGCCTGCCCTAGGACAACCATCCCCCTTGTCCTCAGCCATAGGCCATCCTGACTCTAGATCCACTTTTTTTGGATTCCCAGCCTCCACATCCCCTTTTATGGCTTTCTCGCCTCCAACTTCTCATTTTCCACCCCCCATCCCACCATTCCTTCAACCCGCCCATGACTACTTTTGTAGACTGTATCAAGCCGCCACCCAACCCTCCTCATCAGTCCCATCCCCACCATCCACACAACACTTATTCACTACTCTCACACACACACCACCTACCATTCCAATATACATGGTAGACACCACACCTGCATCCACACCTGAAAGTATGGACATTTTGCCACCCACAGCACCTCCCCCATCCCCCACACTTCCACCTTCTCCCATTCCCCCTCCACCAATTTCACCCACACACACATTGTTAGAGTATGATCAATGTCTACCCCTCATGATTGTATGCACATTTTGTAAGGCCCCCTTTATGAGGAGAAGCCAAGCGTGCATTACCCAATTGATGGGAATCCCAACTTGAATGTTGGATGAAGGTCATATTGGACCATGTAAGATATTATAAGGAAAGGGAGTTACCAGGGTCCCCAATTGTGGGGTCCGGGGCAGCGGTGAGCAGCCCCGGCTGGGGGGTCCAAGGGGGCCAGCGGGCCCCCTGGCTGGGGGGTCCCAGGGGGCCAGCGGGCCCCCTGGTGGGGGTCCGGGGGCAGCGCCCCCGGCGCGACGGTAAAGGGAATATTCCATGGAATATTCCCTGTCGGAGTCAGAAATCATTTCTATTTGTTAGGTCGGTTCAACCAGTCTAAGCCGTGTATGGCAATTACACGGGCGGTGGCCGCCCACGCTCTACCGCCCATGTATAGCCGTCCATGGCAGGCCACCCATGATCCTATATATACATGACTTCTGCACTACCTAAGACATTGAGTTGAGCCAGCATACCTCTACCTTGTATCTCCCTATCTAGAGTTGTCTAGATCACCATTTAAGCTCTACCTTGAGAGCGCACGGGTGGACAACGCCATCATCTTTGTACTTGCTGCTAGTAGAAAATTGTTGAGATTCTCCTATATCTGTTATCTTCTCTGCTATTGCTCCTGTGTTATATTGCGTAACTATTGTTTTACATGGTATCAGAGCTGTAAGGATCGAATAGCTTGAGAAGTATCATTATTTTTAGCCTACTAGCAGACTAGAATATCAGTAGATTATTCTAGTGATTACATGATGGCTTCATCGTCGAACACTAGTCTTGGTGCTTCACCTAATGTTAATGCTGCACCTATTCGAATTCGTCCACCTGCATTCACTGAAGGGAAGCTGGATGGAACCAACTATACACTCTGGAAGTTCAAAATTTCTGCAATTTTGGACTCCTATGAATTACTTGACACTGTCATGGGACCGATGGGATTGGATCCAGAGCCTATACCAGTTGAAGATCCAGCAAATTCAAGATTGATGATTCAGCCAGATCCAGATCTTCTACGAGCTTGGAAGAGGTGGAATGCTGATGCATTATGTGCGATTGTCACTAGTGTAAGTGATTCTGTGCTTACTTTAGTTCAACATACTACTAAAGCACATGAGGCTTGGGGCATATTGGCTCGACAATATGAGACCAAGAACCACACTAGGATACAGAATTTAGAAAATCAGTTGGCAAATGAAAAGCATTCTGATTCTGAAAAGGCTGAAGATTTTATCAAACGGATAAAGCATCTTCAAGATCAATTGGCTGCAGTTGGTGTTGTGATAACACCAGAAGAGCTAGCTCGAAGATCTGTACGTGTTCTTCCAGCAAAGTATGATGGATTAGTAACAGCCCTTAACACTCAGGTAAGGCCAACTCCTCTTACATTTGAAGAGTTTTGTGCCATGCTTTTAGAAGAAGAGATGCGGCTGAAGAATCGGCAAAGTACAACTGATGCTGCATTCTCAGCAAATGCAAAAGGTAAAGGCTCTTCAGAGGGATCAAAGAAGAAGCCAAAGAAGAAAAAGTTCACAGGAAGTTGCTTCTATTGTGAAAAGAAAGGCCATGCCATCAAGGATTGCAGAAAGAAGCAAGCTGATGAACGGAATGGGACTGTAAAATCATCATGGAAGAACAAAGAGTCTGCAAACAACACAGAGCTGGAACTTTGGGTAGCTATTGAAGAGGTATGTTCATCTGCTCAAGCTCGTGTTGATGAGCCATGGATTTTAGATAGTGGAGCTTCTCGCCATATGACTAGTAAAAAGGATTGGTATAGTTCCCTAGTGCCTCTGCGGGAATCCATCAATGTAGTGGTGGGAAACGACTCCAAGTGTCCAGCTGAAGGAACTGGAACCATCTCTTTTATCACTTCTCCAGGTGTTGAGAAAAAGTTATCCGATGTTCTCTATGTACCTACACTCAAAAGAAATTTGTTGTCAGTTTCTGCAATAACAGATCGTGGACTCGAAGTTCACTTCAATAAGAGTGGTGCGGAAATCATGGATTCATCAGGTAATGTTGTAGGTAAAGGCACACGACGGGATAACTTGTATGAGTTAAGTGCTTTAACTGCTACAGAAGATAAAGATGTAAGCAGGTTATGGCACCAACGATTTGGGCATCTCGGATTTGCAGTTTTGAAGGAGATGCAACGAACAGGGATGGTTGCTCATTTGCCTGCATTTTCAGAGTTGCAGGAACCTTGTGAAGCTTGTATGATGGGCAAGCAACAACGAAAGGCATTTCCAAGAGAGACCAGCAATCGATCTCAAGCTCCTCTAGAGTTGGTACATGCTGATCTCTGCGGTAAAATGTCTACACCTGCTTTAGGAGGATCTTTCTACTTCTTGCTGTTAGTCGACGATTATAGTAGAAAGATGTGGGTTTATTTCATTCGAGAGAAGGCTGATGCTTTTGAAAAATTTAAAGCGTGGCATAAGTATGTAGAAAGTGAATCAGGAAGGAAACTGAAGAAATTTAGAACAGATAGAGGAGGTGAATTCTTGTCAACAGAATTCAACAATTACTGTAAGGAGCATGGTGTGAAAAGGCAACTTACCACAGCTCATACACCTCAACAAAATGGCGTTGTTGAGCGCAGGAACAGGACAGTAGTTGAAATGGCTCGTTGTATGTTAAAGGCTCAAGACATGCCTGATTCATTCTGGGCAGAAGCAGTCAATACAGCAGTCTACATCCTCAATCGAAGCTACACAAAAGCTCTGAAGGGGATGACTCCTCAAGAAGCATATTCTGGTAAAAAGCCTTCAGTTTTGCATTTCAGAATTTTTGGTTGTTTCTGTTATGCACATATTCCTGATTCAACAAGATCAAAGTTGGATTCAAAAAGCAAAAAGTGTGTCTTCCTAGGATATAGTGAAGAGTCTAAAGCATACAGGTTATGGGATCCTGAGGCAAGGAAGATTTTTGTCAGCCGAGATGTGGTGTTTGATGAACGACCACACTTAGTAGAAGATAAAGGTAAATCTACTATCTCATCAAACGGAGAAATATCTCACCTTGTGCCTATCAAAAGACAGGTTAAAGTTGAGGAGGAGGAAACATCTGATGGAGAAATTTCCTCAATAAAAAGCCAACCAATTGTAGCTGCACAGCGTAAGCCACTACCGAAGTGGGCACAACAGCTCTTTGATGATCACAATCCACATGTAGATGCACCAGAATCATCATCGGATGGATTACGAAGATCAAAGAGAATAGAGGAGCAAAGAAGAGCCTCAGAACACATTGTTAACATGGCTCTAATGGCAGATATCATGGGTTCGATAAAGGAACCTACCACCATTGAAGAAGCCATTGATGATCCAGATTGGAGAGCGGCAATGCAGTCTGAGTATGATAGTATACTCAAAAATGATACATGGGATCTAGTCGACTTGCCGCCAAAGAAGAAGGTAATAGGTACTAAATGGATTTGGAAAGCTAAGTATAAAGCTGATGGAACATTAGAAAAGTATAAGGCACGATTAGTTGCACAGGGTTTTTCACAGATTGAAGGATTTGATGTTCAAGAAACTTTTGCACCAACAGCACGCATGACAACTATTCGGACGGTACTTGCAGTAGCTGCACAAAAGTCTTGGCCTATTTTCCAGATGGATGTCAAATCTGCATTTTTGAATGGTCACCTCAAGGAGGAGGTATATGTATCTCAACCACCAGGTTTTGAGGTGCCCAATTCAGAAAATAAAGTTTGCAGGTTGAAGAAAGCTTTGTATGGACTTAAGCAAGCTCCACGGGCTTGGTACCAACGAATTGATCATTTTTTCAAAAATATGGGTTTTGAAAGAAGTACTTCTGATGCTAACTTGTATGTAACAAAAAGGGATAGCAAGCTAGTTGTTGTCATTGTATATGTAGATGATTTGATCATTACAGGAGATCATCAGGAACTCATCAATCAAACTCGGATCAGCTTGGGAACTGAGTTTGAAATGACAGACTTAGGTCTACTCCATTTTTGTCTGGGAATTGAAGTATGGCAAAGGAAGGATGGCATTTTCATCTCACAACAAAAATATTCCAAAGAAATTCTCAAGGCATTTGGAATGATGGACTGCAAACCAACTAGCACACCTATGGAGGTAAATCATAAGCTATCTATGGATGATAACATGCCTGATGTAGATGCTAAGAAGTATAGGAAGCTCGTTGGAAGTCTTATTTTTCTGTGCAACACTAGACCAGACATTTGCTATGCTGTTGGAGTGTTAAGCAGGTTTTCCAACAAACCTAAGGAGAGTCACTGGAATGCTGGAATGCGAATTCTAAGGTACATTGCAGGAACCTTGGATTTTGGTATTTTGTATACCACAGGTGATACACTCCAAGGATATTGTGATTCAGATTGGGCTGGAGATTGTGATTCTAGAAAATCAGTTTCTGGATATTGTTTCTCACTTGGTTCAGGAATATTTTCTTGGGTAAGTAGGAAGCAACCAACTCTCGCACTCTCCTCCACTGAAGCAGAGTACAAAGCAGCTTGTTTTGCTTCTTGTGAGGCAGTCTGGTTAAGGAGAATTCTTGCAGATATAGGCTTTCCATCAAATATGCCAATTGTACTCAAGTGTGATAATCAAAGTTGTATGGCTATTGCAAAGAACCCAGTATTTCATGCTCGCACCAAGCACATAGAAGTACAGTACCATTACATTCGTGAGCTAATTGAAGATGAAATTGTGGAGCTAGAATATTGCCCAACAGAGGCAAATTGTGCTGACATATTCACTAAAGCACTTGGAAGAGAGCAGCTCAACAAGCATCTTCAACAGATGGGCATAGGACCGAGACCTACTTGATTTATCATCGGTAAACATTGAGGGGGGGTGTTAGAGTATGATCAATGTCTACCCCTCATGATTGTATGCACATTTTGTAAGGCCCCCTTTATGAGGAGAAGCCAAGCGTGCATTACCCAATTGATGGGAATCCCAACTTGAATGTTGGATGAAGGTCATATTGGACCATGTAAGATATTATAAGGAAAGGGAGTTACCAGGGTCCCCAATTGTGGGGTCCGGGGCAGCGGTGAGCAGCCCCGGCTGGGGGGTCCAAGGGGGCCAGCGGGCCCCCTGGTGGGGGTCCGGGGGCAGCGCCCCCGGCGCGACGGTAAAGGGAATATTCCATGGAATATTCCCTGTCGGAGTCAGAAATCATTTATATTTGTTAGGTCGGTTCAACCAGTCTAAGCCGTGTATGGCAATTACACGGGCGGTGGCCGCCCACGCTCTACCGCCCATGTATAGCCGTCCATGGCAGGCCACCCATGATCCTATATATACATGACTTCTGCACTACCTAAGACATTGAGTTGAGCCAGCATACCTCTACCTTGTATCTCCCTATCTAGAGTTGTCTAGATCACCATTTAAGCTCTACCTTGAGAGCGCACGGGTGGACAACGCCATCATCTTTGTACTTGCTGCTAGTAGAAAATTGTTGAGATTCTCCTATATATGTTATCTTCTCTGCTATTGCTCCTGTGTTATATTGCGTAACTATTGTTTTACACACATCTCCAATAGACACATCATTCACTCTTCCCATTCCCCAATCCCCTCCCCGTGCATCTTCCATTGTACAAACCACACCCTCATCCATAGGCAATGCATTGGACACCATGCTCGCATGATATCACAGTTAAGGACAGAGTACAATCAGCTCCAGCAACATAACGCACGACTGCAAGCGCACTCGGAGGTGCTACAACATCATCTCGCTGCACTAGAAGAGGAGAATGCTCGCCTCCATACACAATTCCAAACTTTACAAGAGGCTCATAGCATATTGGAAGTGCAGTTACAGAACACAGACCAGGAAGCAATACAAGTGGTAGAAGGTCATCTACAGACACAACTAGAACGCAATTCAAAGCTTCAGCGAAATATGGCCCTACTCAAGCGACACCTTGCAGCCGCTCATGAAGAGAATCGACGCCTGCAACTACAAAATCAAGAAAACCTAGAAGCAGCTATCGAAAGCACACCTAAGGCACCCATCAGTCCCTCAAAATTTCAAGTTGTGACCCCCGACAATATCAAGATCATCTTGGAAGACTACGCTACTCTACTCGAAGCACATGATCAGTTGTCAAAAGAATTGGATCAATTGAAGCAACAACGACGGAAGGACGCGACAACTTTGCCTCAAGTCACTGCTTCAACCTCGTCTCTTATCACTGACTCAGCAGCCCTACAGGACTTACAGAGACAGGTCATAGAATTGCAAGCACGCCTACTACAATATGAGAGACCACCTTCCCCACCAGAGGCTCCCACCGACGAAGAAACAGTGCAAATTCCTGTGGAACAAATGTTTGAAGAAGAATATGACCCACAACCCTTCCCAGGAGTTCAACAAACGGAAGAAGGTCAGAATAGGTTCGAAGCACCACGACCCCCATGGCTACAACAAGTGGAGGAAATCGGGAGTTCACATGAAGAGCGAACAGTAGTGCAAATTCAGGCCATGAGAGTCATACAAGACACTGTATTACAATCCAATTACTTCAAGAACCTGTCATCTCGGCGCCTTATCCTCTCCTCAGAACTCCAATACAGGCCTTACTATATCATTTTGGCATATTATAATGCAGAAATACAGAGAGTCATAGGAAAGATACCTTCCTTCGCAACCCGAAGACCTTCCTCCAGAGGTGAAAAAAGGCAAAATCCATCAACCGACATGGCGACAGAAACTTCTTGAAACATATCCTGAAATGTTGCGCACCTCGAACAATGCGCCATTACATCTACTTTACAATCCATGCTATGGCCCTGTTCCACGACGCCGATCATGGAAAGCATTCAACATAAAGGTACAGAACAATGCTCAATGTAAGGAGTGGCTCAATTATCCATACATAGCGCCACCACAGGGACCACCATCGATAGCATACATGATGGCCACAATTCGACATTGGATGCCTCGACTGAAGCCCATGCCAGATGCGGCGGCCCAAATGATGCTTAAGATTTTAGATATGATGCAGGTAGTATTGAAAACCTTTAGAAATGCAGCAGCACCACAGGTACGTCTACCGGGGTTTACCAACAGAAATTATGATTTGGTGTACGACATGAGCACCACCCCCAGCATTTGTGTGGCTTACGCTTGGCATGCACGCATCAAATACCACCCTGCATGCTATAAACAGACATTTGAAGAAATGTTAGATCAGGTTTCTGGGAGTATCACTAGGAGATCTTCGCATCGAAACCTACACACCTACTTCATCTTTTTGCATGCGAACAAGCTATGTACTCTGAGTACTACACTACACCGCAACCAGAGGTTCCAGGTGCAATAAATTGGGATGCATTGGAAGCTGACCTAGCAAGAGGATTCAGGATAGGAGAACATGAACTAGCCACCAACGTCATCCAATACTATATTGACCATCCTATAGAACAGAGCTCTGTCAGGGGCGACAAACGCTAGGAAGGGGGGAGTGTTGGCATTCAAGTCATATGAAGAGCATACAGGCACAACGGAGCAGTCATGCACAATACGGCAACAAGGCCCAATCATTTTTTTCAAAAAATATTTCCAATTCAAGTGATTTTCATCACTACACACACATTGTAAATCCCGTTTTTGGTAGAATAGACTCCATTTTGTTCAAGTCGAGGAGTCCTCGAGCTTGAGGAGTATTAGAATTAGCTACATACCAATTTTCATAATTTTTAGGCTCCGTTTGAGCCCTCAAATAGGCTCTAGAACCTAATTTTTAACTAGGCCAGACACAAGGTCTGGACAAGGCCAAATCTAGTCAAAAAACTATAAAAAGATCTAGAGAGCTCATTTTTGAGGTTAGATTGTTTGTGAATTGAGCTTATGTAAGAGACTTTTTGACTAATGCAAAGAACTCCCTTGTTCCTCTCCTTGTTCTTGCCTTGTGTGCACGTGTGTGTGTGTATGTGTGTGCATGTTTGTGTGCTTCTCACTCACGCACTTGTGCCTTCACTTGCTCATAGTCTTCATACTAGTCCTCACATCTCCACGGTTTGACAATTATGAGGTGGACCTCCTCACATTGGTACTCACCATTGTGCTAGAGTGACAGGAGTGCATTGGAAGATCATTTCCAAAACACTACCAAAGCTAGGAAGGCTAGCTTATGGTAAGAATTTACAACGTTCAAGAAAAAGAAAAGTCAAAGCATTAGTGATTATGTCACTAAGATGAAGGACTTGGCAGACAGATGGAGATAAAGGACATAGTTCTGTTATGTACGCAAAGAATGAGAAGAAAGGTGATAAAGGTAAAGAAAAGGATGAAGAAGAGATGACACCTCAAGCAAATTATGCAAGAGGAAGAGGTAATGTCAGAAGTAAAAGTAGAGGTAATACAAAAGGAAGAGGTAATCAGAATAACAACAAGAAGACTTGTTGGATCTATGGATTAAGCAATCACTTGGCTCATGATTGCTGGCATAATTCTCAAGGATTAAGTCAGAATCAAAACAGCAATAGCAGAGGAAGAAGCGGAAGATATCAAAGAGGTAGACAAAGCCAAAGAGGCGGATATGGTAGAGGTGGAGCAAGAAGTTGGGGACAGAATCAGTCTTACAACACTACCTACTACAACTATGCAAATGATACACAAATGACAATCATACAACATTGATGATGAATTCGATAAGTGTGTCAGAGAATGAAGATCTAAAGGTATTCTATATTGACTCTGGTTGTTCAAATCATTTGTTAGGAACTATAGAATTGTTATCAGAATTGGAAGGAGGTATTTCAAATCATACAGTACAAACAGGTGATAACACAAAACATAATGTCCGGTCAATTGGAAAAGCAAAGTGTAAGAATGGAGCTGACCTGCTAACAAATGTTTTGTATGTTCCAACAATCCCAAAGAATCTAATCAGCATAGGACAGATAGTAGAAAAAGGTTTTCAAGTCAGGTTTACAAATGAAGGAGTATTTGTTGAAGATCCAGAGAATGGATACAATCAAATTGTCTATGGTAAAAAGGAAGGTAGACTTTTTACTCTTAAAGTGCAAGGGAATGTTGGTCAAGCCTTGATCACACATGGTGATGAAGTATTTATAGAATTAGATCTCTGGCATAAGAGGTTAGGACACTTTAATGAAAAAGGAATCAAAACTATGGTGGAAAAAAAATCCGTAAGAGGATTACCAAATATGAAGAATCAACATATGATTCACAAATGTGAAGCCTCTCAGATAGGAAAAGCACACAGGTTACCATTTCAGAAGAAGAGTTACAAACATGATGGTTTGCTAGAACTCATACATACAGATGTATGGGGACCGATAAAAGAAGGATCTATCAATGGCTCAAGGTATTATGTTCTCTTTATTGATGATGCAACAAGATGGATAACTCCTTATGTTTTGAAAGAGAAATCAGAAGTGTTTGGAGCTTTCAAGCATTTTCATGCATATGGTGAAAGACTTACAGGAAAAAAACTTGAAAGGTTAAGGTCTGATGGAGGAGGAGAATGTTTTTCTCAAGAATTCAATGATTATCTCTAGAATGCAGGTATCAAAAGAGAAATAACTTGCAGATATACACCGAAACAAAATGGAGTAGCAGAAAGGAGAAACCGAACTCTAGTTGAGTTTGCCAGAGCAATGTTAAAGGAGAAGAATTGTCCAAATTATCTTTGGGTTGAGGCTGTAAATATAGCCACGTATCATGTAAACAGATTATCATGTGTAGCTTTAAATGGAATGACCCCTTATGAAGCCTGGTGGGGTAAGAAACCAACACTTGATCATTGCAAAGTGTTTGGATCAGTTGCTTATGCTTATGTACAATCACATCTTAGACATAATCTTGAACCAAAAGCTGAAAAATATGTGTTCATTGGATATGATGAAAAGCAGATGGGTTATAGACTATGGAGTCCTTTAACCAAACAGTTTATTGTTTCTAGAGATGTGACATTTGATGAAGGAAAGAGTTGGTATATAGATAAAGAGCATAATGATGAAACATTTGAAGAAGAGGTAAGAAGATATGAAAAAGGTAAATCACATATGCAGGTGAATGGAGATGAAGATCATATGCAAGCAAGTACATCCCGGTTTGGATCAGTTATGAGAAATGAAGATACACCTAGATTTGATGAAGAAGTGTATTCAGATACACATGAAGAGTATGAACCAAGAAGGTCAAATAGATTAAGGAAACAACCAACAAGGTATTCCTATGATACTTCTTATTTGACTCATAAAAACTATGCTTATTTAGTAAAGGAAGATAAAGAACCTCATAATTATAATGAAGCTAAAGGTAAGGAAAAATGGGAAGAAGCAATGAAGGAGGAGTTCAATGCGCTTGAAGAGAACAAGACTTGGGAACTTGTTCCAAAACCAAATGGTAAGAAAGTGAATTGAAATAAATGTGTTTTTAAATTTAAGAAGCTTGCAGATGGAAGAATAGCTAGATACCAAGCTAGACTGGTAGTCAAAGGTTATGCTCAGACGCATGGCATAGATTATGATGAGACATTCAGTCCAGTGGCAAAGATGTCAACTATAAGGACAGTGATTGCTATAGTAGCATCAAAAGGATGGAAGCTAAGTCAATTGGATACAAAGAATGCATTTCTAAATGGATATATATCAGATGAAGTCTACATGGAACAACCTGAAGGGTTTGTAAGTTCTAGTTACCCAAATCATGTTTGGAGATCAAGAAGAGCACTCTATGGATTAAAGCAAGCTCCAAGAGCTTGGAATTATAGACTTGTAAAGTATCTCAATGATCTTGGATACCAAAGTTCAAAGGCAGATGCAAGTCTACTCATTAACAGAACAGATGAAGGTATGATCTACATTTGTATTTATGTAGATGACATTATAATCATAGGTACTTCAGATGAAGGAATCAAGGAGGTAAAGAGATTGCTTGAGAAAGAGTTCAGGATCAGTGATCTAGGAAAGTTATCATATTTTCTTGGAATGGAAGTCACATATACAGATCATGGTGTATATGTTTGGCAAGAAAGGTATCTTCTCAACTTACTGAAGAAGTTTAACATGGAGAATTGCAGAGAAGCTTCAACACCACTTGAGGTCAATCATAAACTTAGCAAATATGATGGTGCAGAGTTTAAAGATATGAGGAAATATCAATTTTTAGTGGGAAGCTTGATTTATGCTACACTAACAAGTCGAGATCTTAGTTATGCAGTAGTAGTTCTCTCACAGTTTATGCATTGTCCGAAGGATCAACATTGGGTTGCAGGACAGAGAGTTCTTAGATATATCAAAAGAACTATAAAAGAAGGATTATATTATCCTTTTACATCAGATATAAATTTGAGAGCGTACAGTGACTCAGAATGGGCAGGAAGTCAAGATGATAGAAGGTCAACACATGTGTATATGATATACCTAGGAGATAAGCTTGTCAGCTAGTGTTCAAAGAAGCAGCATACAGTGTCTTTATCGTCAATTGAAGCTAAATATAAAGGACTTGTGGAAGCAGCTAAATAAGTGATATGGATGCAGACCTTGTTCAAAAGCTTGGGGATTGATCAAGGTATACCTATCATACATGGAGATAATATGAGTTCGTTGTATCTTGCAGCAAATCCAGTATTTCATGCAAGAAGAAAACATATAGAGATTCAATACCATTTCCTGAGGGAAAAGGTAATAGAGAAGGAGATTGAAATAGTATACACTCCTACAAAAGATCAGATTGCAGATATTATGACAAAGAGCTTGGATGGAGTAAAGACAAGCGGATTCAAAGAAATGGTAGGCAAAAAAGAAAAGAAGAATATATGAAAGATCAGAGGATGCTAATTAGTAATTGAGGGGGAGCTATTGAAGAATCACTAACTAATTAGACATAAAGACATGAAGACATATGAAGCATAAAGAAAGACGAAGAGAAGCCGAAACAAAGCATTCAGAAAAATCAGGCCTGTAATATAGTTCATAGAAACTTCGAGAATAACGAGTTTTGAGTCTCGAAACAAATATGTATATAAGTGAGTTTTTGAATAGAAGAAATATGTGCAGGAGAGTTGAGATATAGAAGTATGTACGTATGTAGAGATGAATAAGTAGAACTTGAACTGTCAGGTATTCATATGTAAGAGAGATGGTAAGGAAGAACTACTCAGAATAGGAGAGCTTTTCATGGCTTTGAGCGAAGTGAGGCCAAGCCATTTTGTACACATCTTCTCTAATAGAAAACGCATGTTTGTGTGGAAGAATTTGAGCACATTCTTCTTGTGTGAAGAAATCTAAGTGATTTCATGTTACTGTCAAAGTTAGTTAACAATTAGAGTTTTCTCAGTGCACATTTTACGGTACTTCTACAAGTTAGATCTCATAGTATAGTGTAAAGTTTTTCATGAGTGATAGCTTATCTTGAAGCTACTAGTCTCAACTACAAATTGATTAAAAGAGTTTTGTGAAACGGTACATATATTTGAAGTAACTACAAACAGAATCACAGTTGATTACGGTAAGATTACGGTGACATTTCGATAACAGTTCGGTGAAGTTCCGGTGATATTCCAGTAAGTTCAAAACACAATTTTGGCACATTTAAGTGGTGAAAAGAATATCTAACAATAAGCAAACAAAGATTTGTAAAGACTGAAGTAAATGAGTTCAGAATTGAAGATGGAAGAAAAGTTTCAAAAAAGTTGCTAAGCTATTGATGATTATAGAGTATTCTTATATCACTCTAACTTAGTTCTTGTGTCGTGGCAAATTCTGTAGCTTAGTTTCAAGCTCTCGTCGCTTTAACAAGTGGTACCAGAGCAGAAAGGTCCTCAAGAGTAAATAGAAGTAAAGATATAAGGAAAGGTGAAGAATTCTTCATAAGAAAAGTAAAAGCTGAGGTGATCAACAACAAACGGCATCAGAGAAGTATTCCAAAGTCATTCTCAGGGTAAAGGTTTATGAAAGGTAAAATCTTTTAACACTATACTCAGCGACAAAAACAGAAACAAGAAAACCATGGCAGATCATATTTCTATCGACAAATTGGATAGAGATAATTATCCCGCATGGGTAATGAGAATGGAAGCCTTACTTATGAGTAAGGACTTAATGATGTATGTGACAGGAGAAGAAAAGAAGCCTACTTTTGGAGACGAGAGTCAACCAAAGAAAGAAGAGTTAGAAGCCTTGCAATTGTGGCAGAAGAAAGATGTAATGGCAAGAGCATATATCTACAATACCATTACAGATCATTTGTTACCACATATTAGAGGTCTGGAAAAAGCGGACAATATATGGAGTGCATTGGAAGATCATTTCCAAAACACTACCAAAGCTAGGAAGGCTAGCTTATGGTCAGAATTTACAACGTTCAAGAAAAAGAAAAGTCAAAGCATTAGTCATTATGTCACTAAGATGAATGACTTGGCAGACAGTTTTGGATCAATTGACGAGGATATTGAAGATCACAGGTTAATAGCACAAGTGCTTGCAGGATTGAGAGGAGATGAAAGGTGGAAACCTTTCGTACTCTCAACTAAACTTTCATTAAATCATTTTGTGCCAAATTTAAATCAGTTGCTTGGACTAATGCTAACATTTGAGCAAGATTTGAAGACAGATGGAGATAAAGGACATAGTTCTGCTATGTACGCAAAGAATAAGAAGAAAGGTGATAAAGGTAAAGAAAAGGATGAAGAAGAGATGACTACTCAAGCAAATTATGCAAGAGGAAGAGGTAATGTCAGAAGTAAAAGTAGAGGTAATACAAAAGGAAGAGGTAATCAGAATAACAACAAGAAGACTTGTTGGATCTATGGATTAAGCAATCACTTGGCTCATGATTGCTGGCATAATTCTCAAGGATTAAGTCAGAATCAGAATAACAATAGCAGAGGTAGAAGCGAAAGATATCAAAGAGGTAGACAAAGCCAAAGAGGCGGATATGGTAGAAGTGGAGCAAGAAATTGGGGACAGAATCAGTCTTACAACACTACCTACTACAACTATGCAAATGATACGCAGAATGACAATCATACAACATTGATGATGAATTTGATAAGTGTGTCAGAGAACAATGAAGATCTAAAGGTATTCTATATTGACTCTGGTTGTTCAAATCATTTGTCAGGAAATATAGAATTGTTATCAGAATTGCAAGGAGGTATTTCAAATCATACAGTACAAATAGGTGATAACACAAAACATAATGTGCGGTCAATTGGAAAAGTAAAGTGTAAGAATGGAGCGTACCTGTTAACAAATGTTTTGTATATTCCAACAATCCCAAAGAATTTGATCAGCGTGGAACAAATAGTAGAAAAAGGTTTTCAAGTCAGGTTTACAAATGAACGAGTATTTGTTGAAGATCGAGAGAACGGATACAATCAAATTGTCTATGGTAAAAAGGAAGGTAGACTTTTTACTCTTAAAGTGCAAGGGAATGTTGGTCAAGCCTTGATCACACATGGTGATGAAGTATTTACAGAATTAGATCTCTGGCATAAGAGGTTAGGACACTTTAATGAAAAAGGAATCAAAACTATCGTGGAAAAACAATCCCTAAGAGGATTACCAAATATGAAGAATCAACATATGATTCACAAATGTGAAGCCTGTCAGATAGAAAAAGCACACAGGTTACCATTTCAGAAGAAGAGTTACAAACATGATGGTCTGCTAGAACTCATACATACAGATGTATGGGGACCGACAAAAGAAGGATCTATCAGTGGCTCAAGGTATTATGTTCTTGTTATTGATGATGCAACAAGATGGATAACTCTTTATGTTTTGAAAGAGAAATCAGAAGTGTTTGGAGCTTTCAAGCATTTTCATGCATATGTTAAAAGACTTACAAGACAAAAACTCAAAAGGCTAAGGTCTGATGGAGGAGGAGAATATTTTTCTCAAGAATTCAATGATTATCTGTGGAATGTAGGTATCAAAAGAGAAATAACTTGCAAGTATACACCATAACAAAATGGAGTAGCACAAAGGAGAAACCGAACTCTAGTTGAGTTTGCCATAGCAATGTTAAAGGAGAAGAATTGTCCAAATTATCTTTGCGCTCAGGCTGTAAATACAGCCACATATCTTGTAAACAGATTACCATGTGTAGCTTTAAATGGAATGACCCCTTATGAAGCCTGGTGGGGTAAGAAACCAACACTTGATCATTGCAAAGTGTTTGGATCCGTTGCTTATGCTTATGTACTATCACAGCTTAGACATAAGCTTGAACCAAAAGCTGAAAAATATGTGTGTTGAGTGTGTAGAAGTGCGAGAGACACACGAGAAGCACACACAAAGAGCACAAACGCAGCAAGACACACGGAGAAAACGATGGCTGGAATAGCTCTCTCTATTGATCGATGAACTGAACCGAAGTAAGAGCTGAATAATATCCCTAAGTACAAAGTACCACCACATATGAGAGTATCAAGTATGTGGTAACATGGGGAAAAAACCTCTAGCCAGCACTAGAGTAAAAAGTGCCCATGTATAGGGAAAAGGTTCACATCAAAGCTACTCGAGGAACACATAAGTGTAACAAACCCCCCTGGAGCGAATGATGTGAACACATACAGAGAGTGACAGATCAGCCCCCATAAGGTAACAAGCCTAAAGCTTTGCGAAAAGCTTCAAACTTTTCCCGTGGAAGAGCTTTGGTGAATATGTCTGCCCCATTATCTTGTGTAGGCACATATACCAAATCAATATCTCCTGCATGAAGGTGCTCTCTCACATAGTGATAATGCACCTCAATATGTTTGGTCCATGCATGAAACACTGGGTTTTGTGCAACAGCCAAAGCACTCTGACTATCTATGAGAATATGCGTAGCAACATCAATCTCCATGCAAAGATCCATCAATAGGCGTCTCAGCCATATACACTCCACTGTAGCTGTGAAAACTGCCCTGTACTCAGCTTCACAACTCGATGTCGCCACTGTAGGTTGCTTCTTAGTCAACCAAGATATGCATGAGTCTCCAAGGAAAAAGCAATTACCACTAGTGGACATGCGAGTATCATAACAACCAGCCCAATCACTATCTGTAAAAGCATGCAAGCATGGCTGGACATCTCTACCATAAAAGAGACCTAAGCTCAAAGTGCCTCGAAGATATCTAAACACACGTTTCACCACTTGCCAATGCTTAGTGCCAGGGCTATGCATGAATCGACTCAACTGGGAAACTGCATACTGTATATCCGGCCTTGTGTTGCATGCATATATAAGACATCCCACAGCCTGCGGATAAAGAGAAGTGTCAAATGCATCACTGGAATCCTCAACTGAGAATCTAAATCCTGTCTCAACTGGTGTGGAAACTGGCTTGCAATCCTCAAAGTCAAAATGCTGAAGTAGTTTCTCAACATACTTTGCTTGATGCATAACAATTCCCCCCTCAACGGATACAAACTGGATGCCAAGATAGTAGCTCAAAAGATCAAGATAAGTGACATCAAAAGTATGCTGCAAATCAGCCATAAGAATGTCAAGTTTTGCATCACATGACCCAGTCAAGAGTATGTCATCGACATAAAGAACAAGCACTATAAGATCAGCCCCATTTTTGCGTACATAGAGTGTGCTTTCAATCGGACAACATGTGAAGCCAAGAGCAATCAAGTGCTTATGTATTTTGTCATACCATGCACGTGGAGCTTGCTTGAGACCATACAAGGCTTTATGCAAGCGACAAACCATATGCTCTTTCCCTTTCATAGCAAATCCAGGAGGTTGCTTCACATAGACCTCTTCTTGCAAATCTCCATTCAAGAAGGCTGTTTTTATGTCCAATTGATGCACTTTCCAACCTCGATGGGCAGCCAATGCAACCACGGTACGAATGGTAGTCATGCGTGAAGTAGGTGCAAAAGTTTCCTCATAGTCAATGCCATATTGTTGCGCATATCCTTTGGCAACCAATCTAGCTTTGTAGCGATCAATGCTACCATCAGATTTTCTCTTAATCTTGTAAACCCACTTTGTACCAATGGCATTCTTTCCTTTTGGCAATTCACATAACTCCCAAGTACCATTCCTATGTATGGAATCCATTTCTGATTGCATAGCACTCATCCATTGTGGATCGTCACATGCATCTTCAAAAGAAAGTGGCTCTTCATTACATGCTGTAGCAATAAGAGAATAATCCACAAAATTACTTGATTCTTCAATATGTACATCATGTGTGGGTTGAATTTCATGCTCAGTTTCAGCCATATTTTGTTGCATATGTTCAGCCATATGTGGCTGGAAATTTCCAACAGTTTTGACATTTTTTGGCTGAAATTTTTCAGCCATGTTTGGCTGAAAATTATGCACATTTTCAGCCCTATTTGGCTGGAATTTTTCAGCCCTTTGAACCTCAGTTGGCTGGTCTACATGGCCATAGTCAAGCGCACCATTTTGGAACAAAGGCATGAGTGTATCAAACACATCTTGTGAGCTAACTGTTGGCAGTTTTTTGCATTCAAGTAGAGGGAAAACTGAATTTTCAGCAAATACCACATCTCGACTCACAATAATTGTGTTCGTCAATGGATGGTACAACCGATATCCCTTACTTTCAGCACTATAACCAACAAATATACATTTCTTTGCCTTGTCATCAAGTTTGTGACGTTGTTGTGATGGCACAAGAGCATATGCCAAACAACCAAACACACGCATATGACTAACCATAGGCTTATGACCATTCCAAGCCTCATAAGGAGTGATGACTCTCAATGCTTTTGTAGGGCAGCGATTCAACACATAATTTGCACACATGACCGCTTCCATCCAAAATTTATGAGGAAGATGCTTTCCTTTAACCATCCATCGTGCCATTTCAAGTAGAGTTCTATTTTTACGCTCGGCTATACCATTTTGTTGAGGTGTATATGGCACTGTACATTGGTGTGAAATACCTCTTTCACGAAGAAAAGCATTAAACTCATGTGACATGTATTCACCACCACGATCCGTGCGTAGAGTCAAAAGCTTTTGTGAAGAAAAATTTCAACCATAGCTACAAATGCTTTGAAGCAAGAAAATACCTCATTCTTTGCTTTCATAGGATACACCCATGTATGGTGAGTAGCATCATCAATGAAGGTAACAAAATATACATGCTTCCCAAAAGATGGAGTCTTGACCGGACCACATACATCACTATGAACAAGTTGCAATTTTCTTGTAGTGTGTGTGTGACTATCTTTTGGAAAAGAAGCACAATGCATTTTTCCAAGAATGCAACCTTCACATGCATGCTTTTCAATGGACTCAAGTGTAGGCAAGCCAATAACCATGTCCTTCTTTTGCAAGTAGAGCAAACGATTAAAGTTTAAATGACCAAAACGAGCATGCCAAAGCTCCATTTCAGCCATGGAAGAAGTATGAGCAACCAAGGCATTCGAGGCTGCCCTCTTGTATGTATCCATGCGATACAAACCATCACATAATGTACCGGACATCACGATAACATCGCCATTGCTGAAATCATGAACCATACACTTATCATCAACAAAGTGTACATGAAGTCCTGCTTTGGCAATCAACGGAACTGGAATTAAGTTCTTCTTGATACCGGGCACATACAATGCATTTTTCAAGAGAATCACACCTCCATTTGCAGCCGTAAGCTCAATTTCTCCTACTCCAATGATAGGATAAGAGGCATTGTTTGCACACACCACATGTCCTCCTTTAGGTGCATCTTTCAAAGAGGCAAAAAATCTTTTGCATGATGTTATGTGCTTTGAAGCACCACTATCAAAGAACCAATCCGAATCAGCGTCACTCACAACCATGCATTTAGAATGTAAAGAAGCATCATAATGACATGTAACAACACATGCCCAAAAATCTTGCGCCATGTTAGCTTCATCATTCTTTGCATTTGCTGAATTTTCAGCAATAGACATGCCGGATTCCTTCTTCTTTTCATTGCGTTTAGTAAGCTTTCTACACTCATCAATAGTATGACCAGCCTTCCGGCAATATTTGCATCTCTTCTTCTTTTGCAAATCACCATCATTAGAGGAATGAGTGGAAGAGGAAGCTTGAGGCTTTGGTTTTGATGAACCAAAAGCTGAACCATACTTGCTTTTCCCCTTTTGTGAGATAGCAAGTGCTTGCGTTCCTTCAATCAAACCACTCCTATTCACTCTAGATTGCTCTTCTTGCAAAAGAAGAGACACAACCTCATCAAATGCATACATATTAGGATTTCCTTTTGCAACCAAACGAAGTGTAGTAGCAAAGCTTTGAAAAGATTCTGGTAATCCTTTCAACAATGTAGAGATGAGTGATGCATCCAGAATGATCTCATCTATGTTTGCCAATTGCTCTTTCAAGTCCTTGATGCGTGTCACATACACATCCACTGACTCATTTTCAGCCATACATACATCCTCAAGTTGCTTTCTCAAGTATGCAACACGTGCTTCATTACGCACGGCATACAAAGAAGCAAGAGTGTCCCATGCCTGTCGTGATGTAGAACATGACCGAATGTGTGGAACTATATGATGCTTCACTGAAAGCGCAATCAAAGCATGAGCTTGAGCATCTTTTCCATCCCATCTAAGCTGCTCCTGTGTAGGTGGAGAAGGAGAAACCACTGTACTCGAAGAAGAAGCTCCATCTGTGACAGTAGACTGTGAAGTAGAAGCACCTGCCGGTCTTCGATCTACATCTGCCACTATGTTCCAAAGTTGTTTTGCAACAAGAACGTGCTTCATCATGTAAGACCACATCGGATAGTTGGTCCCATCAAGATTATCTTCAGCTTGAAGCATGCCAAACAAGTCATTGCTGCCCGCCATTTCACTAAGGAACAAGAATGTGACAAAATCTTCACTTCGACGAAAACTGAAATGAGTACTGAAATTTCAGCTCACAAACCGTCACTTTGATAGCGATTCTGACTGCACAAATGGCTTCAAAATAGGGGTAAAACCCCAGCGCACCTGGCCAGCGCACCTGGTGGAAATGTTTTCGAGCTACTGAAATTCACACTTCTATGCTCTGAAGTCGATTTGCACTGTTAAAGTGCGCGCGCGCCGTGATGCGAAAAACCGAAACTTGAGAAGAAGCTGAACCTGCTCTGATACCATTGTTGGGTGTGTGTAGAAGTGCGAGAGACACACGAGAAGCACACACAAAGAGCACAAACGCAGCAAGACACACGGAGAAGACGATGGCTGGAATAGCTCTCTCTATTGATCGATGAACTGAATCGAAGTAAGAGCTGAATAATATCCCTAAGTACAAAGTACCACCACATATGAGAGTATCAAGTATGTGGTAACATGGGGAAAAAACCTCTAGCCAGCACTAGAGTAAAAAGTGCCCATGTATAGGGAAAAGGTTCACATCAAATCTACTCGAGGAACACATAAGTGTAACAATGTGTTCATTGGATATGATGAAAAGCAGATGGGTTATAGACTATGGAGTCCTTTAACCAAATAGTTTATTGTTTCCAGAGATGTGACATTTCATGAAGGAAAGAGTTGGTATACAGATAAAGAGAATAATGATGAAACATTTGAATAAGAGGTAAGAAGATATGAAAAAGGTAAATCACATATGCAGGTGAATGGAGATGAAGATCATATGCAAGAAAGTACATCCAGGTTTGGATCAGTTATGAGAAATGAAGATGCACCTAGATTTGATGAAGAAGTGTATTCAGATACACATGAAGAGTATGAACCAAGAAGGTCAAACAGATTAAGGAAACAACCAACAAGGTATTCCTATGATACTTCTTATTTGACTCATAAAAACTATGCTTATTTAGTAAAGCAAGATGAAGAACCTCAGAATTATAATGAAGCTAAAGGTAAGGAAAAATGGGAAGAAGTAATGAAGAAGGAGTTCAATGCGCTTGAAGAGAACAATACTTGGGAACTTGTTAGAAACCAAATGGTAAGAAAGTGATTGGAAATAAATGGGTTTACAAAGTTAAGAACTTGCAGATGGAAGAATAGCTAGACACAAAGCCAGACTGGTAGTCAAAGGTTATGCTCA
The DNA here is from genome assembly GCA_020310875.1 of Ceratopteris richardii. NCBI lineage: Eukaryota > Viridiplantae > Streptophyta > Polypodiopsida > Polypodiales > Pteridaceae > Ceratopteris > Ceratopteris richardii. The sequence continues at coordinate 53,440,049 of CM035435.1, forward strand.
GACGCATGGCATAGATTATGATGAGACATTCAGTCCAGTGGCAAAGATGTCAACGATAAGGACAGTGATTACTATAGCAGCATCAAAAGGATGGAAGCTAAGTCAAATGGATATAAAGAATGCATTTCTAAATGGATATATATCAGACGAAGTCTACATGGAACAACCTGAAGGGTTTGTAAGTTCTAGTTACCCAAATCATGTTTGCAGATTAAGAAGAGCACTCTATGGATTAAAGCAAGCTCCAAGAGCTTGGAATTATAGACTTGTGAAGTATCTCAATGATCTTGGATACCAAAGTTCAAAGGAAGATGCAAGTCTACTCATTAACAGAACAGATGAAGGTATGATCTACATTTGTATTTATGTAGATGACATTATAATCACAGGTACTTCAGATGAAGGAATCAAGGAGGTAAAGAGATTGCTTGAGAAAGAGTTCAAGATCAGTGATCTAGGAAAGTTATCATATTTTCTTGGAATGGAAGTCACATATACAGATCATGGTGTATATGTTTTGCAAGAAATGTATCTTCTCAACTTACTAAAGAAGTTTAACATAGAGAATTGCAGAGAAGCTTCAACACCACTTGAGGTCAATCATAAACTCAGCAAATATGATGGTGTAGATTTTAAAGATATGAGGAAATATCAATCTTTAGTGGGAAGCTTGATTTATGCTACACTAACAAGACCATATCTTAGTTATGCAGTAGGAGTTCTCTCACAGTTTATGCATTGTCCGAAGGATCAACATTGGGTTGCAGGACAGAGAGTTCTTAGATATATCAAAAGAACTATAAAAGAAGGATTATATTATCCTTTTACATCATATATAAATCTGAGAGCGTACAGTGACTCAGACTGGGTAGGAAGTCAAGATGACAGAAGGTCACCACATGGGTATATGATATACCTAGGAGATAAGCTTGTCAGCTAGTGTTCAAAGAAGCAGCATACAGTGTCTTTATCGTCAACTGAAGCTGAATATAAAGGACTTGTGGAAGCAGCTAAAGAAGTGATATGGATGCAGACCTTGTTCAAAAGCTTGGGGATTGGTCAAGGTATACCTATCACACATGGAGATAATATGTGTTCGTTGTATCTTGCAGCAAATCCAGTATTTCATGCAAGAAGAAAACATATAGAGATTCAATATCATTTCCTGAGGGAAAAGGTAATGGAGAAGGAGATTGAAATAGTATACACTCCTACAAAAGATCAGAGTGCAGATATTATGACAAAGATCTTAGATGGAGTAAAGACAAGCAAATTCAAAGAAATGGCAGGAAAAAAAGAAAAGAAGAATATATGAAAGATAAGAGGATGCTAATTAGTAATTGAGGGGGAGCTATTGAACAATCACTCACTAATTAGACATAAATACATGAAGACATATGAAGGATAAAGAACGACGAAGAGAAGCCGAAACAAAGCATTCAAAAAAATCAAGCCTTAGTGAAGGGACAAATTTACAACTGTTATATAGTTCATAGAAACTTCAAGAATTACGAGTTTTGAGTCTCAAAACAAATATGTATATAAGTGAGTTTTGGAATAGAAGAAATATGCGCAGGAGAGTTGAGACATAGAAGTATGTACGTATGTAGAGATGAATAAGTAGAACCTAAACTATCAGGTATTCATATGTAAAAGAGATGGTAAGGAAGAACTACTTAGAATAGGAGAGTTTTTCATGGCTTTTAGCGAAGTGAGGCCAAGCCATTTTGGACACATCTTCTCCAATAGAAAAAAAGAATTTGAGCGCATTCTTCTCATGTGAAGAAATCTAAGTGATTTCATGTTACTGTGAAAGTTAGTTAACAATTACAGTTTTCTCAATGCACATTTTATGGTACTTCTACAAGTTAGATCTCACAGTATAGTGTAAAGTTTTTCATGAGTGATAGCTTATCTTGAAGCTACTAGTCTCAACTACAAATTGATTAAAAGAGTTTTGTGAAACGGGACATATATTTGAAGTAACTACAAACAGAATCACAGTTGATTCCGGTAAGATTACGGTGACATTCCGATAACAGTCCGGTGAAATTCCGATGATATTTCAGTAAGTTCAAAACACAATTTTGGCACATTTAAATGGTGAAAAGAACATCTAGCAGTAAGCAAACAAAGATTTGTAAAGACTGAAGTAAATCAGATCAGAATTGAAGCCTGAAGAAACGTTTCAGAAAAGTTGCTAGGCTATTGATGATTATAGAGTATTCTTATATCACTCTAGCTTAGTTCTTATGTCGTGGCAAATTCTGTAGCTTAGTTTCAAGCTCTCGTCGCGTTAACAAGTGGTATCATAGCAGAAGATCCTCAAGAGTAAACATAAGTAAAGATATAAGGAAAGGTGAAGAATTCTTCATAAGAAAAGTGAAAGCTGAGGTGATCAACAACAACTGGCATCAGAGAAGTATTCCAAAGTCATTTTCAGGGTAAAGGTTTATGAAAGGTAAAATCTTTTAACATTATACTCATCGAGAGAAACAGAAAGAAGAAAACCATGGCAGATCATATTTCTATTGACAAATTGGACAGAGATAATTATCTCGCATGGGTAATGAGAATGGAAGCCTTACTTATGAGTAAGGACTTAATGATATATGTGACAGGAGAAGAAAAGAAGCCTACTTTTGGAGATGACAGTTAACCAAAGAAAGAAGAGTTAGAAGCCTTGAGCTGTGGCAGAAGAAAGATGCAATGGCAAGAGCATATATCTACAATACCATTACAGATCATTTGTTACCACATATTAGAGGTTTGGAAAAGGTGGAAGATATATGGAGTACATAGGAAGATCATTTCCAAAACACTACAGGAAGGCTAGCTTATGGTAAGAATTTACAACGTTCAAGAAAAAGAAAAGTCAAAGCATTAGTGATTATGTCACTAAGATGAAGGACTTGGCAGACAGTCTTGGATCTATTGACGAGGATATTGAAGATCACAGGTTAATAGCACAAGTGCTTGCAGGATTGAGAGGAGATGAAAGGTGGAAAGCTTTCGTATTCTCAACTGAACTTTCATTAAATCATTTTGTACCAGATTTAAATCAGTAACTTGGACTAATGCTAACATTTGAGCAAGATTTGAAGACAGATGGAGATAAAAGACATAGTTCTGCTATGTACGCAAATAATAAGAAGAAAGGTGATAAAGGTAAAGAAAAGGATGAAGAAGAGATGACTACTCAAGCAAATTATGCAAGAGGAAGAGGTAATGTCAAAAGTAAAAGTAGAGGTAATACAAAAGGAAGAGGTAATCAGAATAACAACAAGAAGACTTGTTCTATCTGTGGATTAAGCAATCACTTGGCTCATGATTGCTGGCATAATTCTCAAGGATTAAGTCAGAATCAGAATAACAATAGCAGAGGCAGAAGCGAAAGATATCAAATAGGTAGACAAAGCCAAAGAGGCAGATATGGTAGAGGTGGAGCAAGAAGTTGGGGACAGACTCAGTCTTACAACACTACCTACTACAACTATGCAAATGATACACAGAATGACAATCATACAACATTGATGATGAATTTGATAAGTGTGTCATAGAAGAATGAAGATCTAAAGTTATTCTATATTGACTCTGGTTGTTCAAATCATTTGTCAGAAAATATAGAATTGTTATCAGAATTGGAAGGAGGTATTTCAAATCATACAGTACAAACAGGTGATAACACAAAACATAATGTGCGGTCAATTGGAAAAGTAAAGTGTAAGAATGGAGCTGACCTGCATGTTCCAATAATCCCAAAGAATCTAATCAGTGTGGGATAGATAGTAGAAAAAGGTTTTCAAGTCAGGTTTACAAATGAAGGAGTATTTGTTGAAGATCTAGAGAATGGTTACAATCAAATTGTCTATGGTAAAAAGGAAGGTAGACTTTTTACTCTTAAAGTGTAAGGGAATGTTGGTCAAGCCTTGATCACACATGGTGATGAAGTATTTACAGAATTAGATCTCTGGCATAAGAGGTTAGGACACTTTAATGAAAAAGGAATCAAAACTATAGTGGAAAATTAGTCCGTAAGAGGATTACCAAATATGAAGAATCAACATATGATTCACAAACGTGAAGCCTGTCAGATAGGAAAAGCACACAGGTTACCATTTTAGAAGAAGGTTACAAACATGATGGTCTGCTAAAATTCATACATACAGATGTATGGGGACCGACAAAAGAAGGATCTATCAGTGGCTCAAGGTATTATGTTCTTTTTATTGATGATGCAACAAGATGGATAACTCTTTATGTTTTGAAAGAGAAATCAGAAGTGTTTGGAGCTTTCAAGCATTTTCATGCATATGCTGAAAGACTTACAGGACAAAAACTCAAAAGGTTAAGGTCTGATGGAGAAGGAGAGTTTTTTTCTCAAGAATTCAATGATTATCTATGGAATGCAGGTATCAAAAGAGAAATAACTTGCAGGTATACACCGCAACAAAATGGAGTAGCAGAAAGGAGAAACCGAACTCTAGTTGAGTTTGCCAGAGCAATGTTAAAGGAGAAGAATTGTCCAAATTATCTTTGGGTTGAGGCTGTAAATACAGCCACATATCTTGTAAACAGATTACAATGTGTAGCTTTAAATGGAATGACCCCTTATGAAGCTTGGTGGGGTAAGAAACCAACACTTGATCATTGCAAAGTGTTTGGATCAGTTGCTTATGCTTATGTACCATCACAACTTAGACATAAGCTTGAACCAAAAGCTGAAAAATATGTGTTCATTGGATATGATGAAAAGCAGATGGTTTATAGACTATGGAGTCCTTGAACCAAACAATTTATTGTTTCCAGAGATGTGACATTTGATGAAGGAAAGAGTTGGTATACAAATAAAGAGCATAATGATGAAACATTTGAAGAAGAGGTAAGAAGATATGAAAAAGGTAATCACATACGCAGGTGAATGGAGATGAAGATCATATGCAAGCAAGTACATCCAGGTTTGGATCAGTTATGAGAAATGAAGATGCACCTAGATTTGATGAAGAAGTGTATTCAGATACACATGAAGAGTATGAACCAAGAAGTTCAAACAGATTAAGGAAACAACCGACAAGGTATTCCTATGATACTGTTAGTATATGATCAATGTCTACCCCTCATGATTGTATGCACATTTTGTAAGGCCCCCTTTATGAGGAGAAGCCAAGCGTGCATTACCCAATTGATGGGAATCCCAACTTGAATGTTGGATGAAGGTCATATTGGACCATGTAAGATATTATAAGGAAAGGGAGTTACCAGGGTCCCCAATTGTGGGGTCCGGGGCTGCGGTGAGCAGCCCCGGCTGGGGGGTCCAAGGGGGCCAGCGGGCCCCCTGGCTGGGGGGTCCCAGGGGGCCAGCGGGCCCCCTGGTGGGGGTCCGGGGGCAGCGCCCCCGGCGCGACGGTAAAGGGAATATTCCATGGAATATTCCCTGTCGGAGTCAGAAATCATTTATATTTGTTAGGTCGGTTCAACCAGTCTAAGCCGTGTATGGCAATTACGCGGGCGGTGGCCGCCCACGCTCTACCGCCCATGTATAGCCGTCCATGGCAGGCCACCCATGATCCTATATATACATGACTTCTGCACTTCCTAAGATACCGAGTTGAGCCAGCATACCTCTACCTTGTATCTCCCTATCTAGAGTTGTCTAGATCACCATTTAAGCTCTACCTTGAGAGCGCACGGGTGGACAACGCCATCATCTTTGTACTTGCTGCTAGTAGAAAATTGTTGAGATTCTCCTATATCTGTTATCTTCTCTGCTATTGCTCCTGTGTTATATTGCGTAACTATTGTCTTTCAGATACTTCTTATTTGACTCATAAAAACTATGCTTATTCAGTAAAGGAAGATGAAGAACCTCAGAATTATAATGAAGCTAAAGGTAAGGAAAAATGGGAAGAAGCAATGAAGGAGGAGTTCAATGCGCTTGAAGAGAACAAGACTTGGGAACTTGTTCCAAAACCAAATGGTAAGAAAGTGATTGGAAATAAATGGGTTTACAAAGTTAAGAAGCTTGGAGATGGAAGAATAGCTAGACACAAAGCTAGACTGGTAGTCAAAGGTATGCTCAAACGCATGGCATAGATTATGATGAGACATTCAGTCCAGTGGCAAAGATGTCAACTATAAGGACAGTGATTGCTATAGCAGCATCAAAAGGATGGAAGCTAAGTCAATTGGATATAAAGAATGCATTTCTAAATGGATATATATCAGATGAAGTCTACATGGAACAACCTGAAGGGTTTGTAAGTTCTAGTTACCCAAATCATGTTTGTAGGTTAGCAAGCTCCAAGAGCTTGGAATTACAGACTTGTGAAGTATCTCAATGATCTTGGATACCAAAGTTCAAAGGCAGATGCAAGTCTACTCATTAAGAGAATAGATGAAGGTATGATCTACATTTGTATTTATGTAGATGACATCATAATCACAGGTACTTCATATGAAGGAATCAAGGAGGTAAAAAGATTGCTTGAGAAAGAGTTCAAGATTAGTGATCTAGGAAAGTTATCATATTTTCTTGGAATGGAAGTCACATATCATGGTGTATATGTTTTGCAAGAAAGGTATCTTCTCAACTTACTGAAGAAGTTTAACATGGAGAATTGCAGAGAAGCTTCAACACCACTTGAGGTCAATCATAAACTCAGCAAATATGATGTTGCAGAGTTTAAAGATATGAGGAAATATCAATCTTTAGTGGGAAGCTTGATTTATGCTACACTAACAAGACCAGATCTTAGTTATGCAGTAGGAGGTCTCTCAGAGTTTACGCATTGTCCGAAGGATCAACATTGGGTTGCAGGACAGAGATTTCTTAGATATATCAAAAGAACTATAAAAGAAGGATTATATTATCCTTTTACATCATATATAAATCTTAGAGCGTATAATGACTCAGACTGGGCAGGAAGTCAAGATGACAGAAGGTCAACACATGGGTATATGATATACCTAGTGTCAGCTGGTGTTCAAAGAAGTAGCATAGAGTGGGTTTATCGTCAACTGAAGGTGAATATAAAGGACTTGTGGAAGCAGTTAAAGAAGTGATATGGATGCAGACCTTGTTCAAAAGCTTGGGTATACCTATCATACATGGAGATAATATGAGTTCGTTGTATCTTGCAGCTAATCCAGTATTTCATGATATAGAGATTCAATATCATTTCCTGAGGGAAAAGGTAATGGAGAAGGAGATTGAAATAGTATACACTCCTACAAAAGATCAGATTGCAGATATTATGACAAAGAGCTTGGACGGAGTAAAGACAAGCAGATTCAAAGAAATGGAAGGAATAAAGGAAAAGAAGAATATATGAAAGATCAGAGGATTTTAATTAGTAATTGAGGGGGAGCTGTTGTAGAATCACTCACTAATTAGACATAAATACATGAAGAGGTATGAAGGATAAAGAAAGACGAAGAGAAGTCGAAACAAAGCATTCAAAAAAATCAAGCCTTAGTGAAGGGACAAATTTACAACTATAGTATAGTTCATAGAAACTTCCAGAATTACGAGTTTTGAGTCTCGGAACAAATATGTATATAAGTGAGTTTTTGAATAGAAGAAATATGTGTAGGAGAGTTGAGATATAGAAGTATGTACGTATGTAGAGATGAATAAGTAGAACCTGAACTGTCAGGTATTCATATGTAAGAGAGATGGTAAGGAAGAACTACTCAGAATAGGAGAGTTCTCAAACAAGAACTTGGCTATGTTTTGTGCATCATTCTTCTTGGTGGCTTTCACCTCTACTCACTTGGTAAGGGTCTATGGCGATGATAATGTATTCAGCATGGGAGCTCCTAGTTGGGGGATTAATAGGACCAACAAAAGTCTATTCCCCATTTATAGAATACATGTCCTCCCACCATGGGTCTCCATGGCATCTCGTCTTTATGTATCGGATACTGAGTTCACCGACAAGTGTCACATTGCTTCACATAGGTATGTGCATCCATGTGAAGGGTTGGCCACCAAAGACCTATGAATAGATTTGCCTTAATCACACGGTCTAGTTCAAAATGTCCTCCTATCACACCTTGGTGAGCAGTTTCTAAGATCTTAAGGTATTCACTCTAATGGACACAGTCTTAGGTGTCCGTATCTTCCACACTTGTATAAAGTATCTCTAATGAGAGTGTACTCTAGTGCTTCCTATTCTAAGCTCTTTTGCTTGGCCATTGTCATTTCTCGAGGGTATGTTTTCATCCTCAAAAAGGCTACCAAAGGTTCGCTCCAATCTAGTACTAAAGACACTTGATATAGTATTGCATGTTCTATAGGTGGCCTAATAGCACAGATTGGGCATTCCTTGCATATCCTATGGACACCTGCTTCCGTTGTTGGCCAATATACACCTAATCTTCACAGAGTTTGTAGGGTTTGATGTTTGGAGTGATGTTGTTGTAGTGCACCTACATGTGTTATTTGCAACCATTTTGCATGTTCATCTTCATCTATAGAACAAGCAAGTATGCCTTGATCGGTATGCTTATACACAGTGCTTGCCACTATGTGGTACTTTTGGGACTTCACTACTTCTTTATCTTTGGCTCTCAATATGGGATTCTTGGGTCCAAAGGTTAGAATAGGCACTATAGTCTTGGCCCAATCAAGCACTACATCCAAATTGAACAAGTAAGCACCAGGAAGTTCATCTAATACTCCTTGAGGGGACTCTCTTAAAGTTATTCTAGAAAGGTTTGCTGCCCTAAGGTGAGTCTTACCTTTCCTAAACACAACTTCAAAGTCATATTCCATTCGTAAGAGGAACCATCTTACTAATTTTCCTCTATTGCAAGGTTTGTTCACTAGATATAGTAGTGCTTGATGGTCTGTAAAAAATTTAACCTTATTTGCAAGAAAATAATGTCTAAACTTCTTAACTGCATACACCATGCCTAATCCTTCTCTTTGAGTAGTGGTATAGTTGCATCCAGCCACATTCAAATGTATACTTGTGTAAGCTATTGGAAGATCTATGTTACCTTCACTAGTAGGTTGTGCTAGCACACACCCAATAGCATAATTGGATGCATCCACATGAACATGAAATGTCTTGTTCCAATTTGGTGTAGTCAAGATTGGTGCTGAACACAATCATAGCTTAAGCTCATTAAAGGGGTTTTCACATTCTTTTGTCCACTCAAAGTTGGTCAAAAGGTTGTACAGAGGCTTTGCAATTATTGCAAACATATGAATGAAACATTGGTAATGATCACAATTCCCCATGAAAGCTTGTACTTCCTTGACATTCTTTGGCCTAGCTAGCTCTGCAATAGCTCTAAATTTATCTTTGTCCATGGATATTCCATTCTTTGACACGGTGTCCTAGAATCTTGCCTTATGTGACCGTAAAAACACACTTTTTTGGGTTCATGCAGACTTGATATGCTCTACATTTATCAAAGATTTGTCTCATCTCAGGTATATATGTTTGTCTTATGTTGGAATGATCACATAGATAGTCAACATAGAGTTCCAAGTTTTTATGCAAGAACTCTTTAAATACATGATACATCAACCTTTGGAAGGTAGCAAGAGCATTGGTAAGACCAAATGGCATTACCCAAAATGCGAATATGCCCCATTCTATGGCAAAGCCCGTCTTATGCTGGTCTTCTAGGGCTATGGCCACTTGATTATAGCTAGAGAACCCATCAATGAAGTTGTATACTTCCTTGCTTGCCACTCTTTCCAAAAGATGCTCCATGTTAGGAAGCGAATAACTATCTCTAATAGTGGTTGCATTAACCTTCTTAAAGTTAATGCATACATGTATTTTGCCATTCTTTTTGGGCACCACTATGATGGGGGATGCCCACTTAGTGTGCTCAATTTCATAGTAAATCCAACGTCAATCAATTGATCTATCTCTTCCTTGATCTTGGTGATATAACTCTCATTTTATGTGTATGGCTTATGCTTGAAGGGTTTGGCTTTTGAGGTCATGGGAATTGTATGTGAGCATATGTCAAGGTCTACTCTTTTTAGGTCCTTATAAATCCATGCAAACACATCTCTATATTCTCTTAATAAATCAATCAACTCCTTTTCCTCTTCCTTAATCAGGTCATGTCCTATGTACATGCATCGTTCTTCACCTTCTTCTATGGCCACAATAATTTTTTTAGTTGTCTCTTTGTTATCATAGGTAACTCGTGTAAGTGCTTCTCATTTAGGCATTCTACCAATGACTTTTTGATCCTCTACATCATACTTCTTAAAATTTTTTGAGACCTCAATAAAGATTCTTCCTCTTCTGGTGGGAGTTCTCTCTTCTTTCTTTTTTGCCTTCACTCTTAGTGCTTACCTAACCTCACATCATTCATAAACTCTTTTCATTCTTGAGGATGAGCTTCTACTACATTTAAATATTCCTCTTCTGATGCACAAAAGGATCCATAATAATTGATTCTAAATCCAATTCACTTGCTTGTTCAAGTTTGTCCATACTAGGCCTCACACTCTTCGATAATCGAATCACACGTGATTGGTTCTATAGTGAAAACTAAAATGTCATAGCCATCTTCATCACAGTGGAGTGTCCATTGTTCTTCATTCACAACTATGTCCATTATGGCTAGGATTTTTGCCCAACCATGAGGTTCAAACTCTTCATCTGAAAATACTATAGGTGCATAGGCTCTGTCTCTAATTAATCTATGAGTTTCTTTCACACCTACCTCTCTAACATTTTCTCTTTTCTCTTGTTCCACTGCAACTTTGCACATCCATAAGTGAGTGCCTTCATGCATTCAAGAGGATTCTAATCCTAAATGGAGTGCACTGACTCTGTGCCATCTGTGGCTCTATGGATGGGATTTCATTGTATGGGGGTACATCTCTATGAGAGTATTCTTTGAGACTGACTTTAGTTGTAACAGCTAAGTGTTGTAAATACAAGGAATTGGTTCCCCAATCTTGCACTACTTGCAACTGTCTCATGAATCGTCTTCCCAAAATCATCTCATAGGTGTATTTTTTGCTAAAGTCACATATGGAAAAAATATGCTCAAACTCTACAAAGTAGTGAGAGTTATCCCTTCTAGCAGTCCTAAGGGTCTCTCTATGTGACCATTAGTCATTTGTAATTTCATTCTTGTTGGTCTAAGTGTCGATTTGCCCCAATGCTTCCATAGGGAAGTGGTAGCAATTTGAACTCCTATGCTTGAATCCAAAATAGCCTTGATTGTGTAACCCTGATGATTGATAGGAAGATAGGTGTTTCCTTCTTCTCATTCAACCATGTCTCTTATCTTATCCAAGGGTATTTCTAGCAATGTTCGGTGTAATCCCACTTGGGAATGGTTTTTAGCTACTTCTAGCACTTGGTTGGCTAAATGTTTTCCACAATTCTAGCTTTATTTTAAGTAGCTCTTCTAAAGTGAGATTACACTACACTTTAGTGTTCTTTACTACCTTGATATTTCTAGGCAAGACTGAGTCTCACATGTATAGTATCAGTTCACTAACAGAGATTGGGCATGTGCTTGCTAGAGACACCTAACTTTTGAGCTACTATCTCTGCAAGTTCTTCAATAGATGTAGATGGTTTGGAGGTGAGGCTACTAGAGCTATTTGAATCTTTATAGATTTTTCAAATCTCTAATTCATAACCCAAATTATCCTCAATGTCTATGCACATGCATACACACTATTCTATGGATCTAGGTTCCTTCAAGTACACATAAGCTCTCGATTTGGTACTTAACAAACCATCTAGGAATAAAGCCACTTGTTTGGCTGGTGTGGGTAACTATAGAATAGGGCATCTCTCTAAGTACTATCTAAAACATCTTCCTGGATCTCAGACTATTTCCTGAGGTGTTTGTTTGAAGCTATGTATCAGAGATGAGGTGTTGTGCCTGATGCCACTCCTAGAAAATTCAGTGATGAAGGTTTCCAATAGTTGGTCAATGTTTCTGAATTGCCTCTAGTGAAGTGGTTGAAACCAAGCCAAGGCAATGTTTTTGAGAGTTAGGCCAAAAGCATTGTACTAAAAGAACAAGTCTTCAACTTTTTAAGCTCTCATAACTTGCTTAAACTTCGCTACTTGATCGTAGGGGTCTCTTGTGCCATCGAAGTAGTTCTTCATGGACTTAACCAATTGTGTAGACCTCAAGATCCTATGATGTTCTCTGGGCCTTGGCAAGGGAAACTCATCCATGCCTCTTTGAATTCTTGGGCCTCTATGCCTCTCATTATCCATTCTACCTCCTTCTTGTCCAGTTCTTTCTCTTCCAAGTGCAAAGCTTACTTTAGACCTATCTCTACTCTTGTCCTTCCAAGTTCCTTGAGCTTGGGATGTTCAAGCTCCTTGGTGGCCAAAAGAGACATTTGATCTTGGTTGGGGAAAGATAAATTCACCTGTCCAAGTGTAGGCATGCCTACCATGCTCCGATACCACAAACACTCTCTCTAAGGTGTTGTCTAAGTAAACCACCTTTCCCAGTGTATTAGGATCTTTAAATTCATATATGTTGACTACCTCAACTTCATTAGGCTAGTTGATTTTATATCTCCAAAATGCCTTGTCTGTTTCTCTATTCAAGAATAGCTCTATGCTCTTATTATCTTGGGGATGTTGGAGTTAGACGTCTGCGAAAGCACCCAAACAACACAAGGAAGAAGAAGAAGCTTGGAGCAGGCACAACACACGACTGAATATGTTACCACTAGAATGTACAAAGATAAGTAACCCATTAGGGCTATAGGCATATATACAAACCGGGGGAGAAAAATCTCCTAAAGAGGGAAAAAAGTGCCCCGATGTTCCTAATGTGTTCACACACATCACTACCTAAATATATCAACAAATCCCCCCTAGGAGTGATGCAGTGAACAAGGAGCTGACACTCATGTATAACGAAGTGCCAAGCTATGTGGAATCAATCCACAAAAGGAAGTAAGCCCAAAGCTTTGCGGAAAGCTTCAAACTTCTCCCTAGGTAGAGCCTTCGTGAAAAGGTCTGCAATGTTACCCTGCATGGGCACATACTCCAAGCTGATCTCTCCAACAAAGAGCCTCTCCCTGACATAATGATAATGCACCTCAATGTGCTTAGTTCTCTCATGGAACACAGGGTTCCTTGCAACTGCCAATGCGTTCTGACTATCAGTGAAGATGGTGGTGGCAGAAGACTGACCAACACCCAAATTAGCCATAAGGCATCCGAGCCACACACACTCAATAGTTGTTGTGAAAACTTCCCTATACTCAGCCTCACAATTGGAAGTGGCTACAGTAGGCTGCTTCTTGCTCAGCCAAGATATGCATGAGCTACCAAGCATGAAGCAAAAAAACCACTAGTGGACACACGAGTGTCATAGCAACCAGCCTAGTCAAAGTCAGAAAAAGCATGTAAATCTGGCAGTAGTGATCCCCAGTTGGGATAAAACAATCCAAGTAGCCGGATACCACTCAAGTAGTGAAAGATGTGCTTAACCATCTACCAATGCTTGACTCTTGGGTAATGCATAAACCTTCTCATCTATGAGACAACAAAATGAATATATGGTCGAGTAATGCAAAACTAAACCAAGCATTCAACAACCCACTGATAGAGAACAACATCAAATGCATCTCCAGCATCATGAACACTCAATCGTGAACCTGTCTCCATAGGAGTGGCAATAGGCTTACAATCTTGAAGGCCAAAATGTTGCAATAATGTGTCAATATATTTTTTTTTACACAAAGCCATTCCACCATCAACGTGCATAAATTGAATGCCCAAATAATGATGCAAATGACCCAAATCAGACATCTCAAGTGAGGCATGCAAATTAGCCTTGAAATCAGTAGTATGCTTTTCATGAGGACCAATGAGCAGCATGTCATCAACATACAAAACAATGATTAGAAGCACATCATTAGCACGCTTAACATATAAGGTGCTTTTAGTTGGACTGTTCTCAAAACCATGTTCAATCAATTAGGCATGTATCTTTTCATACCAAGCATGTGGTGCTTGCTTTAAACCATATAATGCCTTCTTTGACCTGCACACTTGGTTTTCATGCCCTTTCTGCACAAAGCCACGGGGTTGAAAAACATACACTTCTTCATGCAAATCATCATTCAAAAATGCCATTTTAATCTCCAATTGATGTACATTCCAATCATGATGAGCTGCAAGTGCAGAGATGCTATGAACATTAGTTTTGGCATGTAGGTGCAAAGGTTTCATCAAAAGCAATGCCTTTTTCTTGTGCATAACCCTTTGAAACAAGCCTAGCCTTATACTTGTCAACTATTCCATCAGGTTTATGCTTCAACTTGTATACCCACTTCATGCCAATGGCCTTCTTGCCAGGAGGCAAGTCACATAAAGACATGGTACCATTTTTCATGATAGCATCATATTCAAATTGCATTATAGCCATCCAATGTTTAGAATTATGTGCTTCATCAAGCGAAACAGGTTCAGTCTCATCATAGAGACTAGATGCATCCATAGCATAACAATCTGATGCAAAAGAAGCACTATGAGAGCCTAAATGAGTTTGATATGACATAGGTGCATTTGATTTGCTGTCACACAAAGTCTGCACTAGCCATTTTGGCATAGTTTTTGCCTCCTCAATATCGGCTCTCTCATCAACAAGTGCATCATGCAAATCTACATCAGAAATGGAATGATTACACCACCACATGAAACCTGCAATGGATGAGAAGTTGCCTCATTAGGACCAGCACTAGATCGTCCACCTTTAAAAAGAGGCAGCAAAGTATCATACATGCCTTTGAAGCTAATAGATGTCTCCTTAGTACATGAAAGTAACGACTAAATAGCATATTCCACAAAAACAACATCACGGCTAACCAAAATGCATTTAGTACGTGGATGATATAGACGATAACCTTTACTTTCAGAACTATACTCAACAAAAATACATTTTACTGCCTTATCATCCAGTTTTCTACGATGTTGTTCAGACACTAATGCATATGCAAAACAACCAAAAACACGCACATGAATAATAGATGGCTTGCAACCATGCCAAGCCTCATATGGAGTCATAGACTATAGCGCTTTAGTGGGACACCTTTAAGTACATATGCTGCACACATAACAATCTCAAGCCAGAAACTATGTGGTAAAGCTTAACTCTTGACCATACGCCTCGCCATCTCCATGAGTGACATGTTCTTCCATTCAGCAACTCCATTCTATTGAGGTGTATATGACACTATACACTGATCTTTTATCCTAGGCTCAGCCAGAAATGCATTAAATTTAGAAGACTATATTCCCCCCTTTGATCAGAATAGAGGATGCCCATTTTACATGCTGACAAATTTTAAGCCAAAACCAAAAACTGTTTGAAGCACATAAACACATCAGACTTTTCTTTCAATGGATATACCCATACATGTCTGGAAAAATAATCTATGAAAGTCACGAAGTAAAGATAGTTTCCAAAAGAGGGTGTCTGCATAGGACCACATACATGACTATGTACAAGCTGCAATTTCTGAGTAGCCCGAACTGAACCATGTTTTGGAAAGGAGGAACGCTACATTTTGCCCAAAATACAGCCTTCACATACATGTTTGTTGGGTGCCTCAAGTTTGGGCAAAGAGGACACCATTTCAGATTTCTGCAGGCATAGCAAACTAGCAAAATTGAGATGTCCAAAATGTGCATGTCAAAGGTTTGGATCTAAAATAGCCTGGGAATCATGTACTACACATGCCAAATCTGTTATAATTTATGGAATATGTTGAACAAGGAATTGTTGGAGTGTTAATTTATTAATGTATTAATGCATTTTGGTGTTTTGATATAGCAACTGAAGGTTCGTGAGGAGCATGAAAGGCGTGAAAGGACGGACATCTGACTTTAGGGTGGACATCAATAATCCGACTTATAATTTAGTTTGTAAATAAACCCGCATAGAAGGTTCTATTGTTAGTGTTGGAAGAGATGGATGCATACCTCAAGGAAGTGAGGTGGTGCTGCTAAAACCTGTTTTGTACATGACCTAAATCACTTTAGAGTTTGATAGTAGGCCCTTTTAGCTTGCAAATGACACCAAAAAAGTACTTATGTACTTTGGAGCAGATGCTTGAAACAATTGAACCAAAACAGACTACTTCACAAATAGATGGTCTCACAAAAATTGTTATTTTGGTCTATACACCTGCTGGTTCTTTTGCTCAGTGCTCATAGTACGGTTGCAATTGATTAAATTCCTTTTGAGGCAATTTAATTAGCTTAGATAGCTAGTGATTACAAGTGGAATCATCTAAAAAAATGGACTATGCTCTAAGAAATCAATTTAGCAATCCAAAGCTTACCCCCGATATTTTAGGGACTGAATAATAGATGACCAGTGAGCAGTTCCATGGCAATTTCTCCCAAATGGCTAAATGATCAAAAGAGTTACAATCTATGGTTCATATGATCCATCAAGTACTTCCACATATAATCCTCCAAGCTAAGCCAAATGTGAAGGCTTGTATATTGCACCAATAGCTCCCCCTCAAGCCAAACATCTTGGCTTGTATAGCTCCATCAATCTTCTTGAATATCCTGAAATCCAACCATGGTTTTAAACCTGCAAAGTTTAGTACCATCAAGTGCTTTGGTTAACAAATTTGCACATTGCATGTTTGTGGATACATATGCCAATTGAATCTCTTTGCTCAGAAGTTTCTCTCTAACATAGTGATAGTGTACTGTAGAACTCTACAACGAAATCATCTAACAACTACATAATGTCTCTAAAATGACCTCCTTGCAAGGGTTGGAACCAAGCAAGGGCCATGTTCTAGCCTTGTATTGAGTGAATAGTTGTTTAGCTTGCAACACCTACTTAAATTCGGCTATGTGATCATAGGGATCTCCCATACACAAGGCTTACATGAGGGGTTTCATTTGTCTTTTCTCTATTGCCTCCTAAAGAGTTAGCATGTCCCGCACTCGTCGATGGCTATAAGGGAAAACACATTTGACCTTGCCAAAAATGAGTCTGCTTAGTATATTCTGAGACTAAGTGCATATGTTCATAATCACAACTCAACTAAGTTGGACTTCCTTGGACATCTGGGTCCTTGAAATCATAGACTAAGAACTCCCGCTTAGTATGAGGCTTGTATTCTTTGAAGAAGTTTTGGATGTGGAACTAGTTGAGAACTTTGATCTTTTGTAGAGCTTGGACAACTCTAATTCCTTTCCTTAGTTGTATTCTATGTGTATGCACATTCTCACACATTGATCAAGGGTATTTGTCTCTTTCAAGTACACATATGATTGCAACTTTCCACTAAAAAGACCATCTATTAATAGTGAAACCCAATTAGCTTATGCAGGTAGCTCTAGGACTGAACATCTCTCTATGTATTGCCTAAATTTGCAGCCTACTAACCTTATTTCTCTTGGGGCACCCGTTTGAAACTATGGATCAAATATGTTCTTCCACTGAGGAAGAATTGTTGGATGTGGTACTATTCGAGCAATTTGATCCTTTGTAGAGCTTGGAGAACTCTAATTCCTCTCCTAAGCTTCTATGTTTATGCAATTGTCACACATTGGTCTAGTGTATTCGTCTCTTTCAAGTACACATAGGATCACAAATTTCCACTAAAAAGATCATCTAAGAATAGTGAATTGGCTTAGCTTGTGTAGATAGCTCTGGGATTGGACATCTCTCTATGTATTGCCTGAATATGCATCTTGCTAAGCTTATTATCTCTTGGGGCATCTATTCGAAACCATGGATCAAATATGAGGTGTTGTGTCTGATGCCACTCTTGGAGAAATCTACAATGAAAGCATCTAACAACTACATAATGTCTCTAAAATGACCTCCTTACAAGGGTTGGAACCAAGCAAAGGCTATGTTCTTCAAAGTTAGGCAAAAAGCATCATATTGAGTGAACACTTTCTCAACTTGCAACACTTGCTTAAATTCAGCTATGTGATCATAGGGATCTCCTGTATACAAAGCTTACATGAGGGGTTTCATTTTTCTTTTCTCTATTGGCTCCTAAAGAGTTAGCATGTCTTGCACTCACCGATGGCTTGCGTAAGGGAAAAACCATTTGGCCTTGCCAAAAATGAGTCTACTTATTGTATTATGAGACTAAATACATATGTTTAGAATCACAACTCAAGTAAGTTGGCTTTCCTTGGACCTCTGGGTCCTTGAACTCATAGACTAAGAACTCTTGCTTGGTATGAGGCTTGTCTACTTTGAATTTCCAAAGGACTTCTTCAATTGCCATATTAACATGTAACTCTATGGAAGTATTGTCCTGGGGTATCTTTGTGGTAGCTATAATCTAGGTAAGCACCAACTTCTTTCTAAGAGTGAAGGGAATCTCCATTTGATCTTCCTCATGTAAATCTCAAACTTCTAACTTTGGAAGAATGTTCCCAAAGTCATCTATCCATTCCGGGTGACTAGTAACCGCATACAACCATGAAGAAGGACGTGTTGTAGTTGGCATACTTGAATATTCTCTACAAATACTACTCTATGGTGACAATCAGATAACTATGCACCCAACATCTTCGTTGCAATCAACCACTCGAGCCTCATACACAAGTCTCAAGCTAGTGAACTTTTTGCATTCATCATCTTCCTTCTCATTGAGCTCCTCATCCTCTAGTTTATCTAGATCTTCTCTTCACAATAGTTTGACGAGCTTCGAGAATGAATGCATCATAGATCCTTATAGTCCTCGATTCTTCTACATGCCCAAAAATGATTCAGTAAGGAGTCATTTCGATTCGCATTGCTCTTATAAATCTACCTTCACTTCTTCAAAGTCTTTACCATGTGTGGTTCTATCATAGGAATCATTGCGGTCATCATGGAATCCTCTTGTAGTATCATTGCTAGATTCTACTCTTGCATCATCATTATAGCACCTTCGACACTAAGGTAGAATTTTTTTTAATTACTTTAAAGGTCACCCTCCACAAAATTAGTCTCAACCTCTATCACTTTTGAGTCTAAAATCACTTACATAGTTAAAGGTTGAGAAGATTCCACACTGAGCTTAAATTTTCACAAGTTACAATACCATAGTTGGTTTTGCTCAACCATCATGTAAATTTCATGGTTCCACATGTTAATTTGCCAAACAAATTTCCCATTGGCCCTATTCTTGTGATTCTGTTGTAGTTTCTCAAAGGGGACAACATTCTCTACAGTGTAAAGAGGCTTGTTATCCTCTATACCAACATCTCTTACATTATGTATATGAGCATTAAAAAAAAAGATCCTAAGCAACTTGCAGTTCAACCAAAGAAATTGTGTTCAATTGTAGTTCCATGATTAAGCAAATAAATATATCAAAATCTTAGTAGCCCCATCCTAAGTCATTATGAAAGATATACCTCTTCAGTTAGGTGGTGCATAGTGGGCAAAAGTATCAAAGGTGGATATTCAATTAACAAAAGACAATAGTAAGGATCCGTCCAACATTCTAGACATCAAATCTCTTCTCAATGGTCTGAAAATTAAGTTTCAGGCATAGTACTTCAACTAGGCACACCCCCATGTTTGATATTGAAGCTTGATAATTCATGTTATGAATATGAAATGAAAACCAATCTTAGTGGCAATCTTTAGAACTTATGGTCAGAACATTCAAAAGGTTTTGTTTAAAATATAGTGCAATTTTAAGGCTATATCTTTTGTATGAATAACCTCAGACTTGGAAGCAAATGGGTTTTCTTGCTTTTGACTCAAGTGCTATGTAAAATAATGCTTATATCCTCTTTAATACATGGTAAACCGTGCCATTTTCTACTTTGTTTTATGTATTGTAATTATAACCCCTCTCAAGATAGAGAGAAGGACCTTTCCCAAGTAATCTTCAATTTGTTTTTATCTAAAATTTTCTCATAAACAAGTGCCTACAACAAAGTCAATAATGTCAACAACAAAGTGCAAGACAAAGAACAAAGAAAAGGAGCAAAAGGAAGATATTCTCCTTAATGGAAACATAATCATAGCTGATTAACTTTGCCCCATTTTAAAAGTTTCTTACTGATTATGACAAAATCTTTTCTCTCCTCTTGAAGGGCTCACTTTCGGACTAAGCTTGCTTGCTCTTACTAGGTATTTTTTTACTTTACGAATTCAATTATAGACTTACTCCACTATGGTGCCTTTGTGGAATAGCTCATAGAAGAGTGCTCCTCTAGGTAGGATGTTTGGCATATATTATAGTTAGTTACATATTCATGTACTTCTCTTTGCATATCTTGCCAATATACTCTTAAAGGCCGTAATTCTTGAGTGGTTCCAGTTATAGATTTATGCATGTACTGGTGATTTATTTGAGCTTGATGAATCAAGTTTGATTTTTCTTCATCCTCTACACATCTCTGATGGGGGATGATTCAAACACCCCAATGCAACAATGGAAGATGGTTGCCCTCCACTAGGTCCATAAGCAATGATATATGCTCACTATTATGAGCTTCTCTCTGCACCTATACAAATATTTAAAATGAATTTTATAGACTTACAGTAGATTATAAGAGCTATGCAACAAGCTTTAAATCATTGCAAATGGATATTCCATCTGGGAGAACCATCCTCTGCAAAAACAGGCTACCTGTTTGCAAGACTCTCTGCCTATGTGCAAAGATATACCTTCACAAAGTTGGAAATTTCTCACAACTCACTTAGTCAAAGAATTTAAAACTTTGGCAAAGTTCAAGGCACTACATGAGAGACCAAATGAAGCTTGAAATCAATGAAAATGAGTAGAAAGAGAGAGCAAATAATGTTCTACAATCTGATACAATTAGATTTGTAAAAGCCTAACTACACCTCTAGATAGAGAGGATCAAAAACATGAGAATATGAGGTAAGCAAGCAAGGGGGCTGCTTGGTGGAGTTTATGACTTCACTAAACTAAGTGAGAAACTTGTGGAATTTATAAAAATCAAGAAACAAAGGCAGGACGGTGTTTATATAGAGTTTTACTTTTCTACAATCTAACTAACACCCACCAATCAATGTAGGTGCACTTTTTGGTGGCTGATTGATAAGATTTGAATTTGATTGAGTTTGGTGGAGCTTCTAACTTGATTCCACAACTTTGGGTCCTCCTTTTTTATTGTTCCACTTGCAAAACTCATGGTTGAGCTCTTTTGCATGATTGAGACTTGATTTTCAACACCCCCCTCAAGTCTGCATCCCTAGGTCCTTCATTCCAATGCATGCCTTGACGTGACAGCTTTACTCCATCCAAAGCTTTGGTAAACATATCTGCATATTTGTCCTTTGTATTGACATGATCCACCTTAAAATCCTTTGACATGATCTTCTCTCTAATAAAGTGGTAATGCACCTCTATATGCTTCAACCTTGCATGGAACACCTGATTTTGAGCCAAGCATATGATACTTATGTTGTTACAAATAATAGGTACTTGCTTAACCTACAAATCAAGATCAACAAAAAACTTCTTGAGCCACATAAGCTCACATCAGACTTGTGCTAAGCCTCTATACTCAGCTTCGATCGATGAGAGAGCCATTGTTGGTTGTTTCTTTGACATCCATGGGATGGTCTTCTTCCCTAGCATGATAACATGTCCACTAGTGCTCCTCTTGGCATCTTTGGAACCTTCCCAATCAACATCACAATAATCTAATACATTTAATCCATCATCAAACGAATAATATACACCTTCATTCAATGATCCTTACCTAAGTACCCTTTTGGCAGCAACAAGATGAGGTAATCTTGGTGCTTGCAAAAATTGAGATACCACTCTAACTACATGTGCAATATCTGGTCTTGTCATAGTAGCATACAAGAGAGAGCCAATTACTGACCTATACATTGTGACATCCTTCACTCCTTCACCTTCATGAGCACTTAGTTTAACATTTACTTCTAATGGATTTGAAATATTCTTGCAATCACGCAAGCCAAACTTCTTCAAAAGATCTAGAATGTATTTCCTTCCTCTTTATATAGTACTTCAATCCCAAGGAAGTACCTTAAAATCCCTAAATCATAGATTTTAAACTCACATCCAAGCTTCCTCTTTATGTCCTTGATGTTGGCTTTTTCATCCTTTGTAATGATCAAATCATCA
The DNA here is from genome assembly GCA_020310875.1 of Ceratopteris richardii. Classification (NCBI taxonomy): domain Eukaryota; kingdom Viridiplantae; phylum Streptophyta; class Polypodiopsida; order Polypodiales; family Pteridaceae; genus Ceratopteris; species Ceratopteris richardii. Next base: position 53,462,145 of record CM035435.1, read on the forward strand.
ACATATATACATATGAGAATAATTTTGCTACCTTCCTTATTCACAAAGATTGATGGGCCTGCATGACTCTGATTGTATCCACATTTTACCAAGTAGTCCACAAGTCTTTGGTTCCAAGCCCTTGTGGCTTGCTTGAGTCCATAAAGAGCCTTCTTAAGCCTGCATACATGATGTGGACACCTCTCATCTTCAAAGCCATGGGGCTATTCCATGAAGACCACCTCTTCAAGCTCTCCATTTAGGAAAGCATTCTTCACATCCAACTGGTACATCTTCCAACCTTTTGAGGCTGAAATTGCAATCAAACTTCTTATGGTGGACATCTTAGCCACTAAAATGAATGTTTCCTCAAAGTCTATTCCATAGGCTTGAGCAAAACCTTTGGCAACCAACCTTGCTTTATACCTAGAGATGCTCCCATCTGCATGTCTCTTTACCTTGTACACCCATTTGTTGCCAATGAATTTCATGTCCTTTGTTCTTGGGACCACTGAAAAAGTATCATTTTCTTCAAGTGCCTTGACTTCCTCCTCCATGGATTCAATCCATTCCCTATGCTTATTTGCTTCTTCAAAAAAGCTATATTCTTCACAAGCTATAACTTGACTCATGTAGGCATAGTATATGTATTTTTTGCATTAGCCCAATAAAAGTTAGGAACATTCATTTCATTTAACAAAGCTCTAGCCACTTCTGCTATGTATCTATTCTTCCTCTCTGCCACTCCATTTTGTTGAGGTGTATACCTACAAGTGAATTGCCTTTTTATGCCATGGTCATGTAGAAAATCTGAAAATTTATTTGAAAAATACTATCCCCCTCCATCTGATATAAGAGTCTTTATATACTTCCCTGTTTCCTTCTCCACTAGGTTTCTGAACCTCTTGAAGTGGTAAAACACCTCTGACTTGGAATTCATGCAATACATCCAAATAGAACTTGAATGATCATCTATAAATGTGACAAAATATTTATTACATCCAATGGATGGCTCCCTTGTAGGTTCCCATACATCTGTGTGTATGAGATTCAACACTTCATTGCTCACATGTGCTCCCTTCTTGAATGGCAATCTGCTTTGTTTCCCTAATTGACAAGCATGGCACAAATATTGCATATTCTAAGATGTAAGATCAGGTAGACCACTCACCAAGCCCTTCCTTTGCATGTCCTTCATCCTTTGTAAGTTTATGTGTCCAATTCTTTTATGCCATAAGTCGCTTTTTACAATCTGTTTGTTTCCAATTGACAAATAGATAGTGTGAGGGGTTGATGGCTTTACCTCTGCATGGGGTCTTCAACAAAACATCCTTGATCATTGAACCTCACTTCATAACCTCTTTCAACCATTTGACCTACCGAAACCAAGTTCTTTGTGATGGTTGACACATGCAACACTTGCATCAACACCTTGGAGCTTTGAGATCCATTCAATGCAACATCTTCCACATGTGTAATCTTGTGCTCAGTGTCATCCCCTATCTCTACATGTTCTTGAGTGATGGGTGAGTGTAAATTAAAGAAAACATCTTTATTGCAACTCATATGATTGCTACAACCAGTCAATGTACCATGTAAAATCTGAATTGACTCTTTCACTTGACCCATACATCATAAGAAAGTTCTCATTTGCTGAATTTGTTGAAGTACTAGCATAATTACCTTGGTTCCTTTTGTATCCTTGATTGCCTCCTCCTTTGGACCAACAATCTCTTGCATAATGGCATGGTTTTCCTCAATTGTAGTATTCTCCATTGGATGTCTCTCTTCCATGAGATCTTCCTCCTCTTCGTATACTTCTTCCTCTTCCTCTTAATCCATAGCTTTGATTGGAGCTTTCTTGGTTGCTTGAGCTTGAGTTTGACCTTCCTCTCCATCTGCCTTGGGATTTTTTTCCACCTCTTTTGCCTTTTTCTCTACCTGCATAGAAAACTTGGGCTTGGCTGTCCTTTGATTGTGAACCTCCTTGGTTCATCTCCTCGGTCACCATCAATGTGACTGATTGATCTAATTCTGGTAGGGAATCCCTCACATAAAGTGATGTGGTGAATGTTTTCCACCTTTCATCCTCTCTCAAGCCATTGAGAGTAGGTGCGACAAGATCGTCATCTTCGATTGGGCTCCCAATTGAGCCTAGGGCATCTACAAGCTCCTTAACCTTCAAAATGTACTCATTTATGTTAGTACTTGGTGCTTTCCTAAGATTATTTCTCTCATTCTTGAAGATTAAGGCACTACATGAGAGACCAAATGAGGCTTGAAATAAATGAAAATGACTAGAATGAAAGAGCAAACAATGCTCTGCAATCCGGTATAATCAGATTTGGAAAAGCCTAGCTACACCTCTAGATAGAGAGGAGCAAAATCATGAGAAAATGAGGTAAGCAAGCACGAGGGCTGCTTTCTGGAGTTTATGACTTCACTAAACTAAGTGGGAAACTTGTGGAATGCATAAAACTCAAGAAAAAAAGGAGAGATGGTGCTTATGTTGAGTTTTACTTTTCCTACAATCTAGCTAACCACCCAGCAATCAGTGTAGGTGCACTTTTTGGTGGTTGATTGATGAGATTTGAATTTGATTGAGTTTGATGGAACTTCTAACTTATTCCACAACTTTGGGTCCTCCTTTTTTATTGGTCCACTTGCAAAACTTGTGGTTAAGCCCTTTTGCATGATTGAGAATTGATTTCCAACAATCTCAATAAAACTCCATTTGACTCTTTGAAATAGAAGCTTCTTGCCACAATGTGAAGGTTTCTTGTTTTCCAAAGTTCCTTGCTTGTCTTGGGATTGATATTATGGTTTGGTCCATGTGTAAGCACAAGTACCAAATTTTTGGCCCAAGATGGATACACTTTTAAGTTGAACAGATACATATATGGAAGCTCATCAGCTCCATGGATCACTCTTGATAAGTGATTGACTCCAATGTGTGTGTTTCATTTCTTGACCAATACTTAAAAATCAAATTCCATGAACAAAAAGAACCACTTGAATAGCTTTCATGTGTTGAAAGGTTTATTAACCAAGTACAACAAAGCTTGATGATCAACAAAAAACAATAATGTGTGTTGTGCTCCAAGCTTTTTCTTCTTCCTTGTGTTGTTCACGTGCTTCCATAGACTTTGAACTCCAACAAGGATTCTTCTAAGGAGGAAGGTGTTTTCAAAGTTTCATGATTTCTTGATATTGTGCCATTCATATAGGTGCACGGTAGACTTAATACATGTTTATCAAACTTGAAAGGCCAATTTTCGTTTAAGTTCAAATATTCATATCTATTCATATCTCATTTCCATCATTATGTTGGATGGAAACATATGAGAAATCTAAATTAGAGTGGTCAAAAAACTACAAAATGATCTTGGGGTGCCATCCTACTTAGGATAAATAATAAATTGCACAAGAAAGAGTGAAATCTCTTTTGAACTAGTTGCCATTTCCCTTATTTGGAACCTTTTCAAATGGCATTAACGCATTGAGTATTCTAGTTTTCTTTATACTAATATATACATGACTTTGGTTCCATTTCATATTGAAAAGATTTTATCAAAAGCTTTTCAAGAATTAGTCTAAATCATCAAAGAACTTAGACACATTCGATTACCATCTATTTCATGTATACATTATTGCCTTGTCTTCTTATCTCCCTTGGTGTATAAACATGTTATATGTGTTTTCCTTTTATTCATCATCATAAAACACACGTGCTTTTGTGGATTTAGAACATTTCTAATCAAAGAGAAGCTTGAGATGTGTATAAAACAAATCCGAATAGCTTCAAACTTTTCATTTTGAAGTGCTTTGGTGAATATGTATGCCACATTATCTTGTGTAGGCACATATACCAAATCAATATCTCTAGCATGAAGGTGCTCTCTAGCATAATGATAATAAAGCTCAATGTACTTTGTGGTGCATGAAACACTAGATTTCTTGCAACTATCAACACACTCTAACTATTAGTGAGCAGGCATCTTAACCATATATATTTCACTATAACTCTGAATAATACCCTGTACTCAACTTCACAACTCAATGTGGCCACAGTAGATGTATCGTGACAACCAGCTCAATCACTATCTGTAAATGCAGGCAAGCATGGTTGGGCATCTCTACAATAAAAGTGACCTAAATGCAAAAATGCCTTTGAGATATCTAAACACATGTTTTACCGCTTGCCAATGCTTAGTGTTAGGGCTATGCATAAATTGACACAACTCAAAAAATGCATACTATATGTCAGCCTTGTGTTACATGCATATATCAAACATCCCACAACTTATTGATAAAGAGAAGTATCAAATGCATCACTCGCATCCTCAATTGAGAACCTAAATCTTGTTTTCACTAGTGTTGAGATAAAATTGCAATCCGTCAATATACTTTTCTTGATGCACAACAAATCCTCTGCAATGGATACAAACTCGATTCCAAGTTAATAGTCCAAAAGACCAAGACATGTGACATCAAAGGTATGCTATAAATCAACCATAAGCATGCCAATATTCTCATCACATGACCAAGTCAAGTGAATGTCATCAACAAAAAGAACAAGCACTATAAGATCATCCCCATCCTTGTGTACTGTTATATGGAGAACTCCTAGGGGAGAGATGTGAACCACCTCTTATTTTTAATTAGATGGGTTCCACATCAGTGCCCGTGTGTGTAGCCATTTGGAGGTACTCTTGATGTAGGAAGAGGGGATTAATAAAAGAGTACATGGCTGGGAGGAAGATAAGTAAAGTAAGTTCTCCATGCATACTCCATATTTTGAGTTGGCATATCATCATCTCCAGCTTGGAGCTCCAGCCTAGCAGTATCCAAAAATAGGAGGCTCATTGGAGTTAGAGTTAATCCAAGATCACTTCGATTTTGCTTCGGAAGTTTTACCTTGTATCAGGGAAGTTCTCTAGAACTACTTTTTCTCTCTTTCTTGCATATCAAGTTTACTTCCATTCCTTTTACGCACTCTAGTTAGTAAACAGGGGGAGTGAAATATGGATTCCAAGGGTAAACATGTATTAGACCACACTTCTCCACCTAAAGAACAACAACTAGAGGACCCTGACCATAGGATGGAAGAGGTAGAGCTTGAACAAGAAGTTGAGCAAAAGGTAGAGGGAAAAGAGCCACAAGAAGAAGAGCATTCTTATGTGCAACTCTACGATGAGTTTGTTACTCAGAAACAATTCGTAGAGATCCAGGAACAAACCTTTAGGCTAGAGAGAGACATTCATAGCATGACGTCTCTCATCAAAAGCTTAAGTCTTAGATGATTTCACTTGAGATACATGTCACCTCTTTCCTAGCTAGAAAGAAAAGAGAAACACCTACTCTTCCTATAGACAGGGCTAGGAAAGATGCTTCTTTTCCTAGTAAACATAAAGGAGAGAGTTCTAAGGAAGCTCCCCTCCTGAAAGACCCAAACACTTTTATGGGGGATGACTGTGAGAGAAATAAGGATGCAGTCTAGACTTTTTTGCAAAAGTGGAATGACTTGCATCAATTGAAGGGCACCCCACCTGAGTATTGTCTGCTAGAGGTGAGTCTCTCGCTTGGCCCATGTGCTTATAAGTGGTGGATGAGTCTCAAAGAGGCGAATTCTATCCCTATGGATTGGGCTCAGTTTGAAACTCTTTTCTTGAAAGATTTTCTTTCTGAAAACGAGGAAGAGAAGAATTGGGATGAGTGGGATAGGATCACTCAGAGGTAGACCTTTGACGGTCTACATATCCCACTATAAAGAGATCATTCTGAAACTTAAGGGATTGGATGACTTTTAGAAAACAATAGGGTTGATTAGGGGCTTAGATAAAGCCTTTAAGGGAGAGGTAAGAAGAAATGCACCTAAGACATTTGAGGAGGCGATCAAGTACTTCCCAGATACATGAGGAACATAATCGTCTTTAGCATACTCCTATGGAGATGGATCAGCCCCTCAAACCTCTTGGCATGACTAAGTTCAAGAAAAAAACATCAATGGGAAAGAACAAAATATTTATCAAGAAATAGAGATCACAAGGTCCTAGATTACCTATTGAGAAGTTTGAGAAGGCCAAGAGAGAGAACTTGTGCTTTAGGTGTTTGTCTCCTAGCCATTCACAATGGAATTGTCCACTCAAGAAGGGGAAAGAGAAAAAGAAAGGACCAGAGAGTAGTATGGCCCTTGATAAGGGCAAAAAGGTGGTTCACCTGGTGTAGACACTTCCTAGTCATGGCAAGTCTAGCTGCAAGGGAGTGGGGGTGATGCACGAGGATATTGAGCACACATGTTGTTTGACACAATCATTGTGGTCACCTCAGTTTGGACCACATGACTTGGTTAAACTTCATGGTAGTGTACATGGGACCGGGGTGCGATGTTACACTTATGTGTTCCTCGAGTAGCGTTGATGTGAACCTTTTCCCTATACATGGGCACTTTTTACTCTAGTGCTGGCTAGAGGTTTTTTTCCCATGTTACCACATACTTGATAATCTCATATGTGGTGGTACTTCGTAATTAGGGATATTATTCAACTCTTACTTCAGTTCAGTTCATCGTCAATAGAGAGAGCTATTCCAACCATTGTCTTCTCCGTGTGTCTTGTTGCATTTGTGCTTCTTGTGTGTGCTTCTTGTGTGTGCTTCTTGTGTGTGCTTCTTGTGTGTGCTTCTTGTGTGTGCTTCTCATGTGTCTCTCTCACTTTTACACACACCCAATAGTGGTATCAGAGAAGGGTTTTTCGCGTCACGGCGCGCGCACACTTTTTATAGTGCAAATCGACTTCGAAGCATAGAACAGTGAATTTGAGCAGCCAAGAAGAATTTCCACCAGTTACGCTGGGGTTTTACCCCCCATTTCAAAGCCATTCGTGTAGTCAAAATTGCCATCAGAGTGACGGTTTGTGAGCTAAAATTTCAGCATTCATTTCAGTTTTTGTTGAAGTGAAGATTTTGTCACATTCTTGTTCTTTTGTGAAATGGCGGGTAGCAATGACTTGTTTGGCATGCTTCAAGCTGAAGATAAGCGTGATGGGACCAACTATCCGATGTGGTCTTACATGATGAAGCATGTTCTTGTTGCTAAACAACTTTGGAACATAGTGGAAGATGTAGATCGAAGACCCGCAGGTTCTTCTATTTCACAGTCTACTATCATAGATGGAGCTTCTTCTTCGAGTACAATGGTTTCTCCGTCTCCACCTACACAAGATTAGCTTAGATGCGATGGAAAATATGCTCAAGCTCATGCTTTGATTGCGCCTTCAGTGAAGCGTCATATAGTTCCACACATTCGGTCATGTTCTACATCGAGATAGGCATGGAACACTCTTGCTTCTTTGTATGCCATGCGTAATGAAGCACGTGTTGCATACTTGAGGAAGCAACTTGAGGATGCATGTATGGCTATAAATGAGTCGGTGGATGTGTATGTGACTCGCATCAAGGACTAGAAAGAGCAATTGGCAAACATAGATGAGATTATTTCGGATGCATCACTCATTTCTAAATTATTGAAAGGATTATCGGAATCTTTTCAAAGCTTTGCTACTACACTCCATTTGGTTGCAAAAGGGAATCCTAATATGTATGTATTTGATGAGGTTGTGTCTCTTCTTTTGCAAGAAGAGCAATCTAGAGTGAATAGGAGTGGTTTGATTGAGGGAACACAAGCACTTGCTATCTCACAAAAGGGGAAAAGCAAGTATGCTTCAGCTTTGGGTTCATCAAAACCAAAGCCTCAAGCTTCCTCTTCCACTCATTCCTCTAATGATGGTGATTTGCAAAAGAAGAAGAGATGTAAATATTGTCGAAAGGTTGGTCATACTATTGATGAGTGTAGAAAGCTTGCTAAACGCAATGAAAAGAAGAAGGAATCCGGCATGTCTATTGCTGAAAATTCAGCAAATGTAAAGAATGATGAAGCTAACATGGCTCAAGATTTTCGGGCATGTGTTGTTACATGTCATTAAGATGCTTCTTTGCATTCTAAATGTATGGTTGTGAGTGAGGCTGATTCGGATTGGTTCTTTGATAGTGGTGCTTCAAAGCACATAACATCATGTAAAAGATTTTTAACCTCTTTGAAAGATGCACCCAAAGGAGGACATGTGGTTTGTGCAAACAATGCCTCTTATCCTATCATGGAGTAGGAGAAATTGAGCTTACGACTGCAAATGGAGGTGTGATTCTCTTGAAAAATGCATTGTATGTGCCCGGTATCAAGAAGAACTTAATTTAAGTTCCGTTGATTTCCAAAGTTGGACTTCATGTACACTTTGTTGATGATAAGTGTATGGTTCATGATTTCAGCAATGGCGATGTTATCGTGATGTCCGGTACATTATGTAATGGTTTGTATCGCATAGATACATACAAGAGAGCTGCCTAGAATGCCTTGGTTGCTCACCTTCTTCCATTGCTGAAATGGAGCTGTGGCATGCTCATTTTGGTCACTTGAGCTTCAATAGTTTGTTTTATTGGAAAAATGCATCATGCTTCTTTTCCAAAAGATAGTCATACACACACTACAAGAAAATTGAAGCTTGCTCATAGTGATGTATGTGGTCCCGCCAAGACTCCATCTTTTGGGAAGCATGTATATTTTGTTACCTTCATTGATGATGCTACTCGCTATACATGGGTGTATCCTATGAAAGCAAAGAATGAGGTATTTTCTTGCTTCAAAGCATTTTTAGCTATGGCTGAAAATTTTTCTTCACAAAAGCTTTTGATTCTACGCACGGATCGTGATGGTGAATACATGTCACATGAGTTTAATGCTTTTCTTCATGAAAGAGGTATTTCACACCAATGTACGATGCCATATACACCTCAACAAAATGGTGTTGCCGAGCGTAAAAATAGAACTCTACTTGAAATGCCACGATGTATGGTTAAAGGAAAGCATCTTCCTGACAAGTTTTGGATGGAAGCGGTCATGTGTGCAAACTATGTGTTGAATCGCTGCCCTACAAAAACATTGAGAGTCATCACTCCTTATGAGGCTTGAAATGGTCATAAGCCTATGGTTAGTCATATGTGTGTGTTTGGTTGTTTGGCATATGCTATTGTGCCATCACAACAATGTCACAAACTTGATGACAATGCAAAGAAATTTATGTTTGTTGGTTATAGTGCTGAAAGTAAAGGATATCATTTGTATCATCCATTGACAAACACAACTATTGTGAGTCGAGAAGTGGTATTTGCTGAAAATTCAGTTTTCCCTCTACTCGAATCCAAAAAATAGGCAACAATTAGCTCACAAGATGTGTTCGATACACTCATGTTGTTGGAGTTAGACGTCTGCGAAAGCACGCGAACAACACAAGGAAGAAGAAGAAGCTTGGAGCACAACACACAATATTGAATGTATTACTAGAGAATGTACAAAGATAAGTAGCCCATTAGGGCAATAGGCGTATATACAAGCCGGGGGAAAAAAACCTCCTAAAGAGGGAAAAAAGTGCCCCAGTGGTCCTAGTGTGTTCACACACATCACTACCTAAATATATCAACAAATCCCCCCTGGGAGTGATGCGGTGAACAAGGAGCTGGCACTCATGTATAAGGAAGTGCCAAGCTATGTGGAAATCACTCCACAAAAGGAAGTAAGCCCAAAGCTTTGCGGAAAGCTTCAAACTTCTCCCTAGGCAGAGCCTTCGTGAAAAGGTCTGCAATGTTCTCTTGTGTGGGCACATATGCCAAGCTGATCTCCCAGCAGAGAACCTCTTGCTTACATAGTGATAATGCACCTCAATGTGCTTAGTGCGAGCATGGAACACAGGATTCCTCGCAACTTCCAATGCGCTTTGACTATTAGTCAAGATGGTGGTGGCAGAAGTCTGACCAACACCCAAATCAGCCATAAGGCATCTGAGCCACACACACTCAAGAGTCACTGTGAAAGTTGCCCTATACTTAGCCTCACAATTGGAAGTGGCCACAGTAGGCTGCTTCTTGCTCAACCAAGATATACATGAGCTACCAAGCATGAAGCAAAAGCCATTAGTGGACACACGAGTGTCATAGCAACCAGCCCAATTAGAGTTAGAAAAAGCATGCAAATCTGGCGGTAGTGATCCCCCCTTGGGATAAAACAACCCAAGTAGCCGAGTACCACTCAAGTAGCGAAAGATGCGCTTAACAGCCTGCCAATGCTTGACTCCTGGGCAATGCATAAACCTGCTCATTTGTGAGACAGCAAACTGAATATCTGGCCGAGTAATGCATAAGTAAATCAAGCATCCAACAGCCTGCTCATAGAGAACAGCATCAAATGCATCTCCAGCATCATGAAGACTCAATCGTAAACCTGTCTCCATAGGAGTGGCAATAGGCTTATAGTCTTCAAGGCCAAAAGCTGCAATAATGTGTCAATATATTTCGTTTGACACAGAGCCATTCCACCATCAACTTGCATAAATCGAATGCCCAAATAGTGATGCAAATGCCCCAAATCAGACATCTCAAATAAGGCATGCAAATCAGCCTTAAAATCAATAACATGCTTCTCAATAGGACCAGTGAACAACATGTCATCAACATAGACAACAATGATCAGAAGCACATCATTAGCACGCTTAACATATAAGGTGCTTTCAGTCGGACTATTCTCAAAACCATGTGCAATTAGATAGGCATGCATCTTCTCATACCAAGCACGTGGTGCTTGCTTTAAACCATATAATGCCTTCTTTAACCTGCACACCTGGTTTTCATGCCCTTTGTGCACAAAGCCATGGGGCTGAAAAACATACACTTCTTCATGCAAGTCACCATTCAGAAATGTTGTTTTAATGTCCAACTGATGTATATTCCAACCATGATGAGCTGCAAATGCACAGATGCTCCTAACAGTAGTCATACGGCATGTAGGTGCAAAGGTCTCATCAAAATTAATGCCTCTTTCCTGTGCATAACCCTTTGCAACAAGCCTAGCCTTATACCTGTCAATTGTACCATCCGGTTTACGCTTCAGCTTGTATACCCACTTAGTGCCAATGGCCTTCTTTCCAGGAGGCAAGTCACATAAAAACCAAGTACCATTCTTCATTATAGCATCATATTCAGATTGCATAACAACCATCTAATTTTCTTAATTTCGTGCTTCATCAAATGAAACAAGCTCATTCTCATCACAGAGACTAGATGCAGCCATAACATAGCAATCTGATGCAAAAGAGGCACTATGAGAGCCTCAACGAGTACGATATGACAGAGGTGCATCTAATTTGCTGTCACGCAAGTTCTACACCAGCCATTTTGGCATAGTTCTTGCCTGCTCAATATCAGCTCTCTCATCAATAAGTGCATCATGTACATCTTCATAAGAAATGGAATTATCTACATCATCACATGAAACCTGCAAAGGCTGAGAAGTTGCCTCATTAGGACCAGCACTAGACTGTCCACCTATAAAAAGAGGAAACAAAGTATCATACATGTCTTTGGAGCTAACATATGTCTCCTTAGTACATGAAAGCAATGGCTGAATAGCATCTTCCACAAAAACAACATCACGGCTAACCAGAATGCGTTTAGTCTGTGGATGATACAAATGATAGCCTTTACTTTCAGAATTGTACCCAACAAAAATACATTTTACTCCTTTATCATCCAATTTTCCATGATGTTGTACAGGCACTAATGCATATGCCAAACAACCAAAAACACGCAGATGAGCAACAGATGGCTTGCGATCATGCCAAGCCTCATATGGAGTGATAGACTGCAGCGCTTTAGTGGGACACTTGTTTAGTACATATGTTGCACACATGACAGCCTCAAGCCAGAAACTATGTGGTAAAGCCTGACTCTTGACCATACACCTTGCCATCTCCATGAGTGACCTGTTCTTTTGTTCAGCAACTCCATTCTGTTGAGGTGTATATGGCACTGTACACTGGTGTTTTATCCCACATTCAGCCAAAAATGCATTAAAATCAGAAGACATATATTCCTCCCCTCGATTAGAACGAAGGGTGCCCATTTTACATGTTGATAGATTTTCAGCCAAAACCAAAAACTGTTTGAAGCACATGAACACTTCGGACTTTTCTTTCAATGAATATACCCATGCATGCCTGGAAAAATCATCGATGAAAGTCACGAAGTAAAGATAATTCCCAAAAGAAGCTGTCTGCATAGGACCAAAGACATCACTATGTACAAGTTGCAATTTCTGAGTAGCACGAACTGAACCATCTTTTGGAAAGGACGAATGCTGCATTTTGCCCAAAATACAGCCTTCACAAACATGTTTTCCAGGTGCCTAAGTTTGGGCAAAGAGGACACCATTTCAGATTTCTGCAGGCGTAGTAAACTAGCAAAATTCAGATGACCAAAGCGTGCATGCCAAAGCTTTGCATCTGACATAGCCTAAGAATTATTTATTGCACATGCCAAATCATTTACAGATCTTTCATAGTCTATGAGCTTATACAGCCCATGACATAAAATGCCGGAAGCAATAATCACATTGCCATTTGACAAATCATGAACTGTACACCTGTCATCGACAAATTTCACAACCAAGCCAATCTTGGCTAATGCAGAAACTGATAACAGGTTCTTCTTGATCCCTGGTACAAATAAAGCATCTGACAAAGTGAAAGAACTACCATAAGCAGTAGTCAAAATGATCTTACCAACTCCCATAACAGGATAAGAGGAATTGTTGGCGCATGTAACAGTATTCACTGTAGGGGCAAGCTCGAGTGAAGAGAAGAAACTATGCTGCGAGGTAATATGTTTGGTTGCCCCACTGTCAAAATACCAAACATCTGAGTCTACTGCAGACATGCACTGCTCATGAGAAGATGGGTCAAAACTGCAGACATTAGTAAACACCCATTCTTCTTCTTGCACAAGATTAGCAGAATCTGTTTTTGGTGTAAGGGCCTCTGCAACAACCATTCCAACCTCTTTCTTCTTTGCCTCTTTAGCAGCCAGTTTTGGACAGTTCTTTATGATATGATCATTCCCTTTACAATACTTACAAAACAATTTCTGCTTTTCTGATTTCTTCTCATCTTTATCTTCCTTATTCGAATATGCAGAATTAGCAAATTTATGCTTACTAATTGAAGAGCTCCATTTTCCTTTGCCCTTTTGACTAGCCAGGAAAGCTTGATCTGCAACTCGCATAATGGACCTATTTTGCTTGGACTAATCTTCTTGCAACAAAACAGAGACTAACTCCTCAAATGATAAGGCATTTGGATTGCCTTTCATCATCAACTAAAGAGTAGAAGCAAAACTCTGATATGAATCAGGAAGACCATTCAGAACGGTCTGCACAAGTGAGCTATCTAGTATAACCTTATCAGCAGAAATCAAGTGTTCCTTCAAGTCTTTGATTTTCGTTAGGACATTGTCCATAGAATCACCTTCATTCATGTGCTCACTCTCCAACTGTTCTCGGAGGTAAGCAACACGAGCCTCATTCCTAGCTTGGTACAATGTGGTAAGTGTATCCCAAGCATCCTTAGCTATTCTACAAGAGCGAATGTGAGGAATAATGGCACGTTTGACAGACAAAGCTATCAATGCATGTGCTTGGGCATCTCTACCATCCCAGCGAATCTGCTCTGCAGTAGGTGCAGCAAAAACCGCAGCACAAACAGGAATATGCAAAATATCATCGTCTTCGACACCTTCTGCATCAGCTTCAGTACCTGCAGTTGTAATAGTTGAAGGTGTGATAGGATGTTTTTCGACACCCTGCACAATGTTCCACAATCCTTTTGCAACCAACACATGTCGCATCATATAAGCCCATAACGGATAGTTGGTACCATCCAACTTATCCTCAACAGCCAACATACAGAATACATCACTGCTTTCAGCCATGGCCGGTGACTAAAATACCTTGATGCAGAAAATTGATTGTATCTCAAAAAGTTGAACAGAACTGCTGTTATGAGTTCTGTTAGATCTTTAGCAGACTTCGAGATGCTTATACTGGCGAACAGAAACTGGTATATACCTTTGGCACAAAAAGATGAAATAGCCTGCACAAGCACTACGATAGTGCGTTTGGAGGCCGAAACGAGATCAAATCGCGATTTCGGCACCACACAGCAAACCTGTTTTGATCTCGAAAACAACTTGAGTATGCTCACCAAAATTCGTGCGATTCTAAGACTGCAACTGGAGGAGTGTCGATAGTGCCCTAGATGAAGCGATGACCTGCTCTGATACCAATTGTTGGAGTTAGACGTCTGCGGAAGCACGCGAACAACACAAAGAAGAAGAAGAATCTTGGAGCACAACACACAATACTGAATGTATTACTAGAGAATGTACAAAGATAAGTAGCCCATTAGGGAAGCCGGGGAAAAAAACCTCCTAAAGAGGGAAAAAAGTGCCCCGGCGGTCGTAGTGTGTTCACACATATCACTACCTAAATATATCAGCACATGTCTTTGTTCCAAAATGGTGCGCTTGACTATGGCCATGTAGACCAGCCAACTGAAGCACAAAGGGCTGAAAAATTCTAGCAAAATAGTGCTAAAAATGCAGAGCATTTCCAGCCAAACATAGTTGAAAATTTTCAAGCAAAAATTGTCAAAACTGTTGGAAATTTCCAGCCACATATGGTTGAACATTTGCGTCAAAATATGGCTGAAAATGAGCATGAAATTCAGCCCACGCATGATGTACATATTGAAGATGTTTTACATAATGAAGGCATGTCTATCAAGAGTGCACAAACTATGCCAAAGTGGCTGAAACAAACTTTGCAGGAGAGCAAATTGAGTGCACCTTTACTTGGTAGAACAAGATCAAGCTCTCAACATGCATCAAGTAATTTTGTGGATTATTCTCTTATTGCTACAACATGTAATGAAGAGCCACTTTCTTTTGAAGATGCATGTGACGATCCACAATGGATGAGTGCTATGCAATCAGAAATGGATTCCATACATAGGAATGGTACTTGGGAGTTATGTGAATTACCAAAAGGAAAGAATGCCATTGGTACAAAGTGGGTTTATAAGATTAAGAGAAAATATGATGGTAGCATTGATCACTACAAAGCTAGATTGGTTGCCAACGGATATGCGCAACGATATGGAATTGACTATGAGGAAACTTTTGCACCTACTTCATGCATGACTACCATTTGTACCGTGGTTGCATTGGCTGTCCATCGAGGTTGGAAAGTGCATCAGTTGGACATAAAAACAGCCTTGTTGAATGGTGATTTGCAAGAAGAGGTTTATGTGAAGCAACCTCCTGGAAAGAGCATATGAAAGGGAAAGTGCATATGGTTTGCTATGAAAGGAAAAGAGCATATGGTTTGTCGCTTGCATAAAGCCTTGTATGGTCTCAAGCAAGCTCCACGTGCATGGTATGACAAAATCCATAAGCACTTGATTGCTCTTGGCTTCACATGTAGTCCGATTGAAAGCACACTCTATGTACGCAAAAATGGGGCTGATCTTATAGTGCTTGTTCTTTATGTGGATGACATACTCTTGACTGGGTCATTTGATGTAAAACTTGACATTCTTATGGCTAATTTGCATCATACTTTTGATGTCACTTATCTTGATATTTTGAGATACTATCCAGTTTGTATTCGTTGAGGGGGGAATTGTTATGCATCAAGCAAAGTATATTGAAAAACTACTTCAGCGTTTTGACTTTGAGGATTGTAAGCCAGTTTCCACACTAGTTGAGACAGGATTCAGGTTCTCAGTTGAGGATTCCAGTGATGCATTTGACACTTCTCTTTGTCAGCAAGCTATGGGATGTCTTATATATGCATGCAACACAAGGCCGGATATATAGTATGCAGTTTCCCAGTTGAGCCGATTCATGCATAGCCCTGGCACTAAGCATTGGCAAGCAGTGAAACATGTGTTTAGATATCTCTGAGGCACTTTGAGCTTAGGTCTCTTTTATGGTAGAGATATTCATCCATGCTTGCATGCTTTTATAGATAGTGATTGGGCTGGTTGCTATGATACTCGCGTGTCCACTAGTGGTAATTGCTTTTTTTTTGGAGACTCATGCATATCTTGGTTGAGTAAGAAGCAACCTACAGTGGCGACATCGAGTTGTGAAGCTGAGTACAGGGCAGTTTTGACAGTTACAATGGAGTGTATATGGTTGAGATGCCTATTGATAGATCTTTGCATGGAGATTGATGTTGCTACACATATTCTCACTGAACGAAACCCAGTGTTTCATGCACGGACCAAACATATTGAGGTGCATTATCACTATGTGAGAGAGCACCTTCATGCAGGAGATATTGATTTGGTATATGTGCCTACACAAGATAATGTGGCATACATATTCACCAAAGCTCTTCCACAGGAAAAGTTTGAAGCTTTTCACAAAGCTTTAGGCTTATTACCTTGTGGGGGCTGATCTGTCACTCCCTGTATGTGTTCACATCATTCGCTCCAGGGGGGTTTGTTACACTTATGTGTTCCTCGAGTACCTTTGATGTGAACCTTTTCCCTATACATGGGCACTTTTTACTCTAGTGTTGGCTAGAGGTTTTTTCCCCATGTCACCACATACTTGATACTCTCATATGTGGTGGTACTTCGTACTTAGGGATATTATTCAGCTCTTACTTCAGTTCAGTTCATCGTCAATAGAGAGAGCTATTCCAGCCATCGTCTTCTCTGTGTGTCTTGCTACGTTTGTGCTTCTTGTGTGTCCTTCTCGTGTGTCTCTTGCACTTCTACACACACCCAACATGCGAGTCATGATAGATGACTTTGCTAATCATAATTTCATAAACTATGCTCTAGTAAAAAAAGCTGAAGATTCCAACAGCCTAGTGCATAAATACATAGTATCTATGATGCAAAAGGAGGACAAGAGGATATGGGATACTATGATATCCAATTTGGAAGTTGAGATACAAGATTATTTTGATGATATGGACTGCAAAATCATGAATATGAAGAGGACAGACAATGTATTAGAGAGAGAGAGTGGCTATGGGGGTTGGGAGACACTTAAACATAGTTACCAAAACAAAACACTTGAGTTTGAAAGAAATATAAGTAAATTTTGTGTAGAAGGAGAGAGAGATGTACCTAGTGCACCTCTCATCTCATCTTTAGAGTTGTATAGTCTTTGTCATTTTCAACATGTACAGGAGATCTTTTTGTTGTATAGTCAGGACTTTGAGCATTTTATAGACACATCTGATGTATATTTTCATGCTAGAAATTTAAATATGGACAAAACTTTTTACTATTCTTTCTTGCAAGAGTGTGTTGTTAAAGGTTTCAAAGATCTTATGTTTGAATTTAGAGATGTTTTTCCCACTGACTTACCTGAGAGAGGGGACATTGACCATGCTATTGAGGTAGTTACTGACACTAACCCTATTTGTAAGCCACCTTACAGGCTTAGTGTTTCTCAGCATGAGGAGGTTGAGAGGCAATTATAGGACTATTTATATAAGGGCTTCATTAGACCTAGTAACTCACCTTGGGCATCACCAATGCTCCTAATCAAGTAAAAAGATGGCTCTATGAGATTATGCATAGATTATAGAGCACTAAACAAGGTAACTATAAAAAATAGGTTTCCAATGCCTAGACTGGAAGACCTATTTGATTAGTTACATCAAGCTAGGTATTTTACCAAGATTTATCTTGGATCAAGGTATCATTATATTAGGATTAGGGCACAAGATGTCCCTAAAACTACATTTAGGACTAGATATGGGCATTATGAGTTTTTGGTGATGCCTTTCAGTCTCACCAATGCTCCTGCCACTTTCATGAAGCTCATGAATAGTGTATTACGACCTTATCTAGGGCGGTTTGTAGTAGACTTCCTAGATGATATATTGATCTATAGTAGATCATAACAGGAGCACTTGGAACACTTGAGAAAGTTATTCCAAGTGTTGAGGGAAAATTCACTCTCTGCTAAGGAGTCAAAGTGTGAATTTTTCAAAACAAAGGTTAGATACCTTGTCATATAGTCTCCCACAATGGAATCCAAATGGATCTTGAAAAAGTAAGGGCTATCATGGAATAGCCACATCCCAGGAACCTAGAAGAGATGTAGATCTTCTTAGGTTTATCAGGATTCTATCAAAGATTCATTAAGAGTTATGCCAAAATTGTTATCCTGATGACGAAACAACTTAAAGGGAAGGGGAAAGCCTTTCATTGGGGAAATGAACAAAAGAAAAGTATGGAAAAATTAAAAGTAGCAATTGCTACAACTCCACATTTTCATATAACATGTCCTTATAAACCTTTTGTGGTTGAGATTGACGTGAGTGATTTTGCTATAGGAGAGGCTTTAGTTCACGATGGTCGACCAATAGCTTTTGAGAGTAAGAAGCTAGAACCTGCCCAAAAGAATTACTCCGTCTATGAAAAGGATTTGTATGCGATTTTCCATGCTTTGAAGAAGTGGTGTCATTATCTATATGGTGCCAAAGTTATGATAGTGTTTTATCAAGAGAGCATTAAGTGGCTCTCTAATCAAACAAAACTTAAAGGTTGTAAGGCCCAATGGGCAAAGACCCTTCAGGATTTTGATTATGAGCTTAGGTACAAGGAGGGAAAGTTTAATGTAGTGGTTGATTCACTTAGCCGCATGCCTATGCTGAATGGACTGAGTTTTACTCAGATCACTAATGAGCTACTTGAGTCCATTAGAGAGAAATGTAGGCTTGATCCTATGTATTCTGAGATTAAAAAAGCCATAGAGAATGGGGATCATGATACACGGGTTTCCAGTAAGGATGAAGTATCGACGGGTACTCAAGAAGGATTCAAGTGGAAGAATTACAGTGTCCATGATGGATATCTGTTATATAAAGGTAAGGTGTGTGTCTCTAGAGATCTTGAGATGAGGCGGCATATTTTGTATGAGTGTCATGACACACCTAGTGCAGGACACCCAGGAGTTAACAAGACTTATGATCTTGTTAAGAGGCAATTTTACTGGCATGGAATTCATAAGGACATCCTAGAGTATGTGCTTAAGTGCACTAAATGCCAGGTTAATAAGGCTAAAAGGTTGAGAATTGGAGGACTACTCCACCCATCGGAAATTCCCAATGGGAAGTGGGAGAGTATCTCCATGGATTTCATAGTTGGATTACCTAAGACACTGAGAGGGCACGACTCTATTTGGGTAATTGTGGATATGTTAACTACAATGTCTAATAAATTCCTTTTGATGCCCATCATGGAGCTTCGACGAGCACACAAAGTTTTGCGTTCTTCTTTCCTCCCAGCCAACATCCGAGCTCATCTCACTTTTCGAAGTCCCAAGTACTCACTTAGTAGACTTCTCTTGTGTCTCTCTCTTTCTAAATTACCATAATAATAAGAAGTGCATCCATGTGATGCCATGTGGCAATCTCCTCACAAGAGGAGGTGCACATGCTGAACTAATATGAAACAATGGCTAGGTTTACTCTGACATGTACTACAGTGAAGACACTTGAGTTCGCTAGACTATTTGTAGAGAACCTATATTGGTTATATGGTCTTCTTTTAGACATAGTTTCTGATCGGGATATGAAATTCACTAGCCACTTTTGGAGAGCAATCTTCAAAAGGTTGGATATAAAACTTAGTATGAGCATGACCGAGCATCCACAATCGGATGGGCAAACAAAGATAGTTAACCATTGCACAAGTAAGTGCAAAACTCTCCTTATGCCTCTTTTGAGATGTTAGTTTTGGGGCATTTGCATCATTATTTGGACATTTACTTTATCCAAGTTGATGGAGGAATAGCTTTGTGCTAAAAAAGAAAAACACATTATAACGGTTTTTGGCCTTAGATTTCACTCCCATGGAAAAAGTTTTACGGCTGAGTCTTCATGATATTGGAGATGCATTTGATGTCATTCTCTATCAATGATCCATTGGATGCTTGATTTACTTATGCATAACTTGACCTGATATTTAGTTTTTTTGTCTCTCAGATAAATAGGTTTATGCACTGCCTAAGTGTCAAGCATTGGCAGGTGGTTAAGCGCATCTTTCACTACTTGAGTGGTTCCCAACTACTTGGATCCTTTTATCATGAGGGGGATCATTACCGCCAAATTTAGATGCTTTTTATGACTTAAAATGGGTTGTTTGATATGACACTTGTGTGTCCACTAGTGAGGCTGATTAGGGCATCTTTCATAGGGAAACATATACAATGCTCTAAGTTAGATTGTTCTCAATACCATGTGCGAGCAATTAGGCATGTATTTCTCATACCAAGCATGTGGTACTTGCTTCAAACCATATAATGTATTTTTCAACCTACATACATTGTTTTCATACTATTTCTGCACAAAACCACAAGGTTGAAATACATACACTTTTTCATGTAAGTCACCATCCAAAAATGTAGTTTTTGGATTGTGACTTGCATGTAAGGTGCTCTAAGTTGGATTGTTCTCAAAACCATGTACTAGCAAGTAGCCATGTATTTCTCATACCTAGCATGTGGTACTTGCTTCAAACCATATAATATCTTTTTCAACCTACATACTTTGTTTTCATGCCTTTTTTGCACAAAACCATAGGGTTGAAATACATGCATTTTTTCATGTAAGTCACCATTCAAAAATGTAGTTTTGATGTCCAATTGATGTACATTCCAACCATGACAAACTACAAGTGTACAAATCCTATGGATAGTGGTTATTTGGCATGTGGAAGCAAAGGTCTCATCAAAATCAATGCCTCTCTCTTGTGAATCACCTTTGGCAACAAGCCTAGTATTATACATATCAATTGCCATCAATGAAGGCAACAAAGTATACATGGTTGCCAAAAGATAGAGCCTTGACCAGACCACATATCACCATGAATAAGTTTCAATTTTCTTGTAGCATGTGTAACACCATCTTTGGGAAAAGAAGCAAAATGCATTTTTTTTAAGTATACAACCTTCACATGCATGCTTTTCAATGGACTCAAGTGCAGACAAACCAATAACCATATCCATCTTTTGCGAGAAAAGCAAGTTACTGAAGTTCAAATGACCAAAATGAGTATACCATAACTCCATTTCAGCCATAGAATAAATATGTGTAAGAAAGTCATTTGAGGAAACTCTCTTATATGTATCCAAGCAATACAAGCCATTGCATAATGTCCTCAACATCACAATAACATCACAATTGTTGAAATCATGAACCATACATTTTTTATCAAGAAAATTTTTTTGATAGTGAGTACATACAATGCATTATTGAGAGTAACCATACCTCCATTTGCAGCCGTCCGTTGAATTTCTCCAACTCTAATAATAGGATAACAATCATTGTTTGTACATATGACATGTCCTCCCTTGGGTGCATCTTTCAAATATGAAAAAAAAAAAACATTTTGCACGAAGTGATATGCTTTGAAGCACCACTATAAAAAAACTAGTTCGAATCAGTCTCATTCACAATCACATGTAGAATGATGTAGACATCTTGATCAACATTAGCTTCATCCTTCTTTGCATTAGATGTATTATCAACAATAAACATTACTTACATCTCTTCTTCTTTTGCATGTCACAATCAAGAGAGGAAGAAGTGGAAGAGGAAGAGTGAGGCTTTGTTTTTGATGAACCCAAAGCTAAACCATACTCGCTTTTTCCCTTTTTTGTAATGGTAAGTGCTTGCATTCCCTCAAGGAAATCAATTCTATTCACTCTTGATTGATTTTCTTGCAAAAGAAGAGACATAACCTCATCAAAAGTATACATATTTGGATTTACTTTTGCAACCAAATGAAGTTTAGCATTAAAGCTTTGAGAAGATTCTGGCAATCCTTTGCGTAGTGCAGAAATGAGTGATTCATTCAGAATGATCTCATCAATGTTTTCCAATTCTACTTTCAAACCCTTGATGCATGTAGCATATACATCTACTGACTCATTTAAGCCATACATACATCTTAAAGTTGCTTTCTCAAGTAAGCAACACATGCTTTGTTATGCACAACATACAAAGAAGCAAGTGTATCCCAAGATTGTCTTGAAGTAGTGCATGACTGGATGTGTGGAAAAATATGCCGCTTCACAAAAATGGAAATAAATGCATGAGCTTGAGCATCCTTTCCATCCCATCTAAGTTGCTCTTGTGTAATCATAGTCACTATAGTTGAATAAGATCTTGAATCTATGACAACATGATGTGTAGTAGAAGAACCATCTGGTCACGAGAGGAATCCATCCTGGTGCATCGCCATCCCACCACTTCACTACAAGCATAAGAATAAGGAACATTCATCCATAAAACTTCATGGTCATGAGGTTGAACAATATGTGATTCATAAAACATTCACTCATCAAACTTTGTGGTATGCAATTTGAAGATTTCTTAGACTATACCATGATTTGAACTTAGTATTTTGAAGAATCCTATATCTTATGCACACACTACACGTAATGAAGAGTTTATTTTTATGCACAAGGAAAATTATTATACACCCCAATATCTTATGTGTGCACCTATGAAAGTATGCCATTATCATCTCAAAAGACCAAATCATTCGAGATTCAAAGGTTTCCATATCTTTCTACAAAGTCTCATCCATGAAGGAGCCAATAGTTGCTATTCCCCTTGTTGATTGTTGGCATTGAACATTTTTCACACTCAAATATTTGCTAAATAGATGGGAAATAATCTTTGCAATTTTGTTGTTTAAGAGCATTTACACATATTTGTGGCTCAACAGAAAGCCCTCTAATATCCTCTCTTGTTGGATCTCACGTATTCATCACCATTGACATTGTATGATGAACTGTTTGTAGCAAAATTGGACCTTTTTAAGCTGATATTTTATCTTTGGGTCACTCCCGTCAATGCCTATATCACATGTGACCACCTAAATTGGCATACTAGGTCCCTTGAATGGCAACAACCATTCTTTTGCTTCCGTCTAAAATTATCTAGGTAGAGTGCTCCTGTCCCTTTCTTCAGAGTCATTGATGGAGCTTTATTGCTTTGCTTCCTTGCTTTACATAATCATAACATGTATTCTTTAGGAAGTGCATATTGGCTTCGGTTTAACTTTCAAAACCTAAAATTATGACAAACAATGCACATCAACACATATCATTTCCCTCTATTACATAGAAATGTAGGCTAGTTCTTCTAGGTCAAGCATCCTAACATGTTGTATATAGAGATCCACATAGTGATGTATACTCATTTGGGTTCAACTTTGAGAATTCAATTTGATGATAGACAAACATCACTAGACATCCATGAAGAAAAACGGAGCTCCATGGCGCTTATTTTTATTTTTTTCCTTACTCGGTTGTCAGTATATTGTAGCGGTTTATTGGACCCTTTCGGCTCACGAGGCGTATGTATAAATACTTTTTGTGGTTTGTACTTATGAGTTGATGGTTTTGAAGGAGAAATATTGTTGCAGATTTCCGCCATAGCCAAAGCCACCCTCTCCCTCTTTTTTTCTTATCCTTTGTCTCGCTTCATTTTTTTTTTCCTCTGCTTTGGCGATCCCCTCTCTCCTTTCTGTGCTCTGTGCGCGTGCTTCTCTCCACCCTCATTTCTGCCAAATCGCGCTCGGCAGATTCTCACGATCGGGAGTCGCTCGCGACATTCGTAGGTCTTTCTTGCTCACGCGAATATATTCGCTAACGTAGGCGCGATATTCGACTCGCGCTTAGGCGTCGGCTGCATCGTGGCCGCAATCGCTCAGGCGGGATTTGAAGGTGCCTATAGCAGCGCTCATGGTAAGTGAAGCTGAATGCATGAAAACAGAGCAATGTTTAGAGAGCGTCGCCTACGGATTTTAGTTCTTTTTTCTGATCGATCTCCAAGCTGCTTCTTTAGAACTTTGAAACATACGAGATAGCAATTGATCTTGATATTGTAGGCATCTTGATCTTTATACTTTCTACTCTAGACATGATTTTGTATTCAGACACCCTTCTTACCAAAGACGCCTGCTTCTGATCCCTTTTTTGTTAAGGCCTAGAAGCTCTCGCATTTTTAAGTATATGAGATACCATTTACCGCTTGTTGTCTCTTGTTTTTTCCGGTTTTACCTTTATAAACTCGTGTGCAGTTGCAGTTTCCCAGGTCATCAGTAAGCATGGAAGAAATGAATGAAGATTCAGAGAATTGCTGCCCTTTGTGCATGGAAGAAATGGATTCTACAGATAGGCAGCTCAAACCATGTCGATGTGGGTACCAGGTATGGCAGTTACTTGCTTTGCAATGCACTGTCCATTTGCCACGGATAAAACGCGCCACTTTTTTCCTTATTACGAAACGCTATTTTGCAGCTTATGCTTCACATGATATTATCATCATCAATGATCCCTTAAACCCGAATCAGCCTGGTGGATTATTATTTCCATGTCCTTTGTTTTTGTAGTCTGTGGAATCTAGTTATTTTGATGAGTAATGTTTCTATAATGCCGATACATGATGGTCTCATTTAAAGAACACACTAAAAGAAACTTTTTCACAACATTGATTTGGTGAATTATGGAATATTCATGTTAAGCTGATAACTTGGTCCTTTTCCATCTACTTGTATGTGTGGCATACACATATACACGTACGCATGTATGTGCATACATGCATACAACTACACATCAAGAGTATCTTTATAAAAAGTTTTAGGTCACTAGTTAACCATGTAACACCAATAATGCAGAGTTGCAGTTAACTAATGGTTCGATCTCTGAGCCCATAACATAAACATTTGTTGTTCAGAGCACGGTCAGTGATAGCTTTTGGCTATAGGCATATCACAAGCTTCTCTAGATCAAGTACTAAGGGAATGGGGTGTGATAAGATTTTTTGTTTGGTGTGCTTATTGATATGTGATATTAGTTTAGAAATCAATGCCTTTTAATTAATTTCCCAAGGATGATTGATTGTTTTATGTAATCTGGTTCTATTTGTATGCCATTATTCCAGTCTCAATCAGACAGTTTGATTAGGTTTTTATTAGAGGGGCATTTTTTTTTGGTACTGTATGGTGAAACATTTCTGTGCTTATTGCTCTTAAGGATTTCATGTCTCCATTTATACTTTTATCTTTGCAACAGCTGAAGAAATATTTCTTTTAATTTTGCACCGCAAGGATCTTTTATTCTGTTTTAACTTTTGTAGTCTTTCAGTGCACCAAGGTATCTAGCAACGAAGCTCTCATTTAGTGATTGATTTATTAATTTTATACAGTATCTCGATAATTAGTTTATTTGAAATCATTTTCCTCCTTAGGCTCCTGATAGCTGGCTAGTTTTTGAAAGTGGTAGTCAGTTTGTGGAGAGCACATGGATGTTGAAATGTTGCAGCTATTATTAATGTAAAAGGAAAATAAGGATGCCATGTTTGTTATTTTGACACAATTTTTCAGGATTCTTAATTTTATTACTCATTTGATAATAAGATCATATAGTCAAATCGTTTTCTTTGATCTTTGGCAGATATGTGTGTGGTGTTGGAATCATATAATGGAAATGGCAGAAAAGGACAGCACAGAAGGGCGTTGCCCAGCCTGTAGAACACCATATGACAAGGAAAAAATAGTGTCGACTGCTGTCAGTCCTGACAAGTATAGGTTCATTTTCATTTATATAAACATTTTTTTGAAGAGTTAATTTACTTGTGGAAACTCCTAATATACTAAATTTTCAGCCCTTTTCTTTCAGCATACCATTTCTCTTATCACTGTGCCATCCCATGGGTGCTGCTTATGCTGTTCAATTACATTATTTCTTTTTTCTTCTTTTTCTTTGGAAGTTGTTCTTCCTTGGTGATCTTGATTTTTTTTTTTTGAATTATCTGCTTTCTTGTTCTATTTCTTCTCGTCCTTCTCCAATCTTGCATTCTTTCTTGTGGTTGTACGGGACCTTTTTCTGTTTATATACATTCTTGAAAATTGTGATTTTAAGATGTTTTTCCCAACAGGCTTGGTGAAGCCAATGACAAAAAACAGAAGCCTGGTAAATCTAAGACCAGGGCCACAGAAGGAAGAAAAAATTTAAGCAATGTTCGCGTGATTCAGCGTAATCTTGTATATGTTGTGGGAATGCCTTCAGCTTTGGCAGATGAAGAGGTACTCACCAGAACATGGTAGAGTGCTTCAGCATACGCATGATGTAAGCATGTCTTATTTGTTTTTTCGTGTTTCTTTTACACAGACACTAGAGCGTAAAGAATATTTTGGGCAGTATGGCAAAATCCTGAAAATCTCAGTATCAAAAACTGGCAGCCAGCATTCATCTGCAGGATCCAGTGTCAGTGTGTGAGTGCTCTAGACTTTTTATCTACAGGCAAACATACTTTTTTGCGGGAAAACTTAGTAAATAAATTTGTCTGATATTTGCAGTTATGTGACATATGTCAAGGAGGAAGATGCAATGCGGTGCATTCAGTCTGTTAATGGCTACATGTTGGATGGAAAAGTTTTGAAGTAAAACTAATCCTTTTACTGACATATTTTGAGTGGGTACCAACTTTGCCTTTGCTAATAGAAGGATGTTTTATGTTGTAGGGCTTGTTTTGGAACAACAAAGTACTGCAATGCGTGGCTAAAGCACATGGTTGGGCATGTTCTAGTCATAATTATTTTGAATTCTGTTTGAGTACTGATAATTTTAGTAAACCAGAACTTTTATTGTTGCAGCCTTGTAACAACCCAGATTGCTTGTATTTACATGATGAAGGCACACGAGAAGATAGTTTCACCAAAGAGGAGATGCTTGCAAAATATGGAAGGTGCAGTACATTTCTATATCTGTAATTTTTGAGGAATCTCTCTAATTTACCTGATGCACATGTAGTCTTATTGTTTAGAAGCATCATAATCGGCTTTATAAGTGGGCATGTTTATTGCATGTTTGTGTTTTAGGGACACTTTCTTTTCCTATAGTTTTTCTTCCAGCTGAAATGATTTCTAAAACCATTAAGCTATAAAGGTAAATTTTATCTGAGCTTGTGAACTCATAAGATGATGCCATCACAAAATAAGCCTGATACAGGTGGCCACATGAAAGAATGGCAGTAAACAAGGTTACAAGGTTGATCCTTGGTTAATGAGAAAAAGGAGAACTAATTTTCACGAGGATAAGTGCTTGCATATTACATGCCATGCAAGGGAAATGACACTAATACAAATACCAGATTTTGAAGATCAATGTGATAAATGATTGAGGTGTTTGGGACAGAAGTTGCCTTAGAGAGATATTTTGGTACATCTGAAATTTGCATACATTTATGCATTTGTGCTGCCTATCGGATTAAGTTTTTTGGCGGGACTCATATTTGAATGTATTGAGGATTTGATGTTTTGTTCCATCATCTGCATTTTTCTTGGTATATTCTAAACGTTTGATAACATGGTTGGAGAACAAAACGTTTTAGGTGCTTATTGACGAGGTATATTCTAAACGTTTTAGGTGCTTATTGACGAGGTATTTTGTGGCTTATTGTGCATGGTAGGATTCTCATTTGCTAAGGGTACGAGCAAATTTTATGGATTGGTTACATTTATGTTGATCGTCTTGATTTGCTTGATTTTTCCTAAGTTTCAAGAGAATAGTAATATTTTTTGGATGATTTCCATTTTCGGTAATTGTTAATAATTTGGACATCTTGCGAGTGTGAGCATCTTCAATGGTTTAAGCAAATGGAGATTTTAAGATTAGAAGATGTTCTTGTATAAAAGTGTTATTTAACATTTCAAGGACGATCGAAAGGAATCTTTATGTGAACATTGAGCAACTATCTTGTGGAGTGCATTGATTTATGCATTGAGAGTTGCAATGGAGAGCTCTTGGGTCCATAGTGTAATAATTATCGAATTTTTCGCATGTAATAAAATTCATTAAATTCACATGGAGTGAATTTTATTCACCTTTGACATCGATTTTTTTTGTATCGAGAGTCATGCCCTTAGAATGAGATAGAGAGTTGCACTTTCCACTTAGTGATAGACCATTTTACTTATGATGCATCATTTTTGTTATATGTATGATGTATCATGTATGATGATGTTGCTTGCAGCTTACTAATCAATGCCACGAGTCATGATTCATCTATGATCTAATGTGTTATAACTTATGTGTGGTAACTAGTCATTTAGTTAAAACTTGATGATGAAACATGATGTTTTAGATTATTGTCAATTTAACATTAAGATGTTTGATGTTGTAACTTGTTATGAAAGTATTTTGTTAAGTTACAGCCCAATAAAATTCATGAATCTTACATGGGATATATATATATATATATGTATATATATATGCATGCATACATACATACATACATACATACATACACACACTTTATATGTAAAAAAATAAAATTCTCTTTAGATGGATAAAATTCTCGAATTTTATTTTTGGTTTGAACGAACTAAACGAATAATGCCCGAATCAATTCTCACGAATTAATTCTCTCGTTTGTACTATGCTTGGATCCGTGCATGTATAGTGGGGTAGGCTCTAGAGAGTCTCTTGTTGCTACCTTTTCTCTTGCTTTTTTATTATTATTCCCTATACTTGGAGTTGCAACATATAAATTGTGATTGCTTTGTATAACTTCTTCATAAGGTGTATAGTCTCCTATGTGAGTTCCAAATCCCCCCGCCTTCTATTTGTGTAGTTAGAGCATGTGTATAAATTTCTATTCTAGAATGTGTGTGGACTTTTAGTTGTAGGCCTTATCAGAATCATAAAGAAAACATTACAAGGGGCTCCAAATTATTGGTTGACATCATGTTGTATAGTGACGTGCTCACTTGGAAATATTTAGTTCTTTCTTCTTTTAACCTCTTACATATATTTTGGACAAATGGAAATTGGGAATTTTTTGCTTGTGCGTAGGTTGCTTTCTCGTTTATGAAAGCTTTCTAAACAAGCTTTGATATAACATGGTTGATATAATTGAATAAGAAGTCCATCCTCTCACAATAAGGTTATGCGTGGTCTCATATGGGAGGCAATATTCTTGGACGAAGTCAAGATATTGAAGTTATTACTTATTCTTGATGAGAGAAGCTTAGGAGGCTGGAAAATCAAAGGATTTTATTCAATGATTTTGATCTTCTTCAAGCAAGATGGTACTTAATAAAGAAGGCAAGCGTAGTTTAAAATATAAATTGGAATGCTTTGTTATGGGGTCATTCCTTGATACATGACAAAGGTGTGCTAGATGTGTTGGAGTTCAAATAGCTTCATTTACATTGCTTTCCAACTTTTTAAATGGTCATAATGATTTAGTATAAACAAGATGCCTTTACATGATCTATTGGAGTATTAAAATTAGTTTAGCAAGTGTTGCTTTTAGCATCTCCCACATCTCTTGCATAAAAAAGATAAAAAAAACATTTTCTTATGGCTTATGCAAAGAGTCCATAGATTATTGCACACAACTCCAATCCTTTTCAATTGCTAAGCTCAATGAAATTACAATTAACTTTCAGAAGTGGTAATATTGCTGAACATTTGTAGCATAGTCTTGAATTTGCTCTAGCGACATTTGTAGATATGCTCCTCTTCTTATAACTTATCCTTTTTTATTTCCTTTTGCAGAATAGATCCTTTGGCCCCATCAAAAGTCGGGTTGGGGTTGGATAATAAGACAACTAGGATTCATTGTTTCCCTTAATTTAGGTAATGTCATGAATTTTAAGGCATTCATAGCATCATACAATAGGCATGCATTGACAATCTCCTCATCAAAATGAACTTGGTTGACAAGTGCGGTGCTTACATAGGCAACTTTAGCTTGTTTCAACACCTCTTAATCATAGTTCATGTTTAAAAGATCAACCAAGATCTCATCTTCCATTATAATACACATAATGTGTGATAGTCTTTTTTATTCATCTTCACATAATCCGTTTTACAGATCGATATGCTTATCTCTTTGCAATGCAACTTCACATTTTTGAAAGAATAATTTATGTTTCATTATGGCCTTCCGCATATGTAACGTGGTTCGCTTGAATCTCTTTACTTCAAAGCATTTCACATATCTAGAGGTGCCGTTTTTCTTCAAATTAGGCTAATAACTCGAATTATTAATTCATTATTCTCATTAGGCTAAGTTGGAATAAGGGTCTAAATACTCTTGATTTTCTTTAAAATCCTTGAAAATTTCATGAACTTTTGTATCTTTCACTTTTGCAATTCTTTACATATTTTTGTACAACTTTCTAATTGTAAAATTATAGAAGCAATGCATCAAGAAAGTTGGGCATAGAAAGCCCGAATTCTCCAGAAATTTCAAATTTCATGCCACAAAAGTGGTTTGCAAGCTGGTCCAACAAATGTGTAGCATTTTCAATCTTGATGGGTTTGCCCCCACTCAAAACCGGAGGGATGGTTGTGCTTGCAACTCAGGCTTTACTTGAGCTAAAAAATGTTGGTTTTTAGGCCCATAATTAATATGGAGACATAAAGAAAATAGAGACAAGATGAAGAATAGACAACTCATGAGAGAGATGAAAGGAGCAAAGCTCCAAATGTATTCATTACATTGTGTGGTGAATTACATGAAGTTATAAGATAGCATATGAAATATTTCAAGGATTACAAGCTTTCCATAAGTCCACAAGCTTCAAAGCTGAAGATGATCTTCGCCAAATAGGTAAGCTCCAAGCTGCCTCACACCTTGTAGATGAATAAAACACAACTCCACCTCTCCACGTTGAAAGGACCACCTCCAAGCTAGCACATGAAGGTCACACCCTCGAGTGATGATATATGAGCCCAATAACTTGTGTTTTTATAGAGTTTTGATTTCTTGCACAACAAAGCAACAAGACAACAAAAGCTAATCTCAGAAATCGCGACATACTTTCTTCTTGATTTTTTTTAAAGACCTAGTTTTGGGTTTTTCTTGATTTTTATGTGCTATATGGGCTAGTAATACATGTTGTATATTATTTGCTAGATTAAATCACAAAGTGCTTTTCATACCAACTTTTGGAATTAGGGTTTGGGTTTTGACCCAGGTTTGACATGCTAAATACCCAAGTATTATATATCAATGGATAGCTCTCAACGAGTGCTATCAGAAAATGTAATAATAATTTATGACCATATTTCTACCATTTCCTAGAAATGGGACCATTCTTGATCATTTCTAAGATCAATTTTATAAACCTATAGGTGGGGTCCCTAATGACATTTTTTAACACTCCCCCCTAACTTGACAGTATGGGGATATGCTAGGTTGGGATATTTGCTCTTTGTTGTAGTAATTTAATTTAGGTACCTCTATTTTTCACATATCGTGCAAAGTAATTGACAAGCACACACAAAGACCTTTGTCAAGAAGAGCACTCCCATAAAACACATTAGAGGGAGAACTCAAACATTCCCCACTCTTCTTAACCAAGTACTTGTTAGGATAGCGACAACTTTAGGATGTATGCTCTCATCTACACCTATTGTACACTCACACACAAATACAAGGTGTTATAGTTCCACCATAAGGTTCTGAATGTAGAGATAAAACCCCTCCATTCTCATACAAGTCTTCCTCCATGACCACCAAGATGTTTTGCCAACTCCCAAATATGTCTGAGTGAATAAACCCAAGGAGCGTTGAAAGGTTGACAAGTAGTTTGAACATCACTTCACATGTACACAAGGAATCAATGCTCGCCAAACTTTATTGACTGTTTATTCCAACAAATCCAACAAATATGAACTGTCTATTGCTGCTATAATAGCTGTATCTGCTATGTTCTTCTTCAATATGAACCCTCCTCAAGTGTAAGAATATGCTATGCATCACATATGTATATGCCATGATGCATATGTATGAGTTATTAATGCTAACTTTTTCATTGTATTCTTCCCAATGTGAGTTGATTCTTGGATGACTAAATTTTGATCTAGTATAGACGTGAATTTGTAAATTTTGATTATTATCTCATCGGTCTATTGTAGGTCAACAATTTTCAATTCCCAAATTCCTTGCTTGCAATTTCAACTTACGGCATAACATTAGGCATTGCATTGAGTGAGGAGTCAAGACTCAAGATGTTCATTCAAACTCAGGATTTGATACAATAATTTAAAGCCTTCAACATGGATGGTGCAATGTAATTTTAGCTTGAGCACTTAATTATTCACGGAAAAGGCTCCTCATTTCTTTGTGCCATCTCTTGGCAATAGGTGCTATGCCAAGGTGAAGAGAAAAGGAATTTTTTTTCCTCTCTTGAATTCTTTCTAAAGAAATCCTCCCACCTCTATTAATCCCCAACCATCACATAATTAAACTAGGAAATTCAAAGAATTTTCTAATTTACACAACATCCACATATTTCAGCCACAAAATTTCCTTTCTAAAAAGGAATTGTGGTTAGAAAATACATGTGCCCAAATAACTGATGTTTTGGCTAGCATGGAGGGGGAATTGACTAACAACCATAGTTCAAAAAAACGCGTTTTTTACTAAAAATAAAAAACGTTTAGGACGTTCGGACGTTCCGAACGTCCTAATACGTTTTTTTGAATACTTATTTTTTGGGGGAAAAAAACATGCCTTCTTTTGAATATACCCTCAGGCTTCGTTTTAGCTTAGCCCTTTTGTTTTTAGTGGTGAAAGCCTCTTGAGTATTGCTTATTTTGAGTAGCAAACCTTCTAAGTTCTTTCCCTCTCTTGCCTTCTCTTCTTTGCACACACTCTTGCCCTCTAGACTCTCTTTCCCGAATCCCTCTTTGCACATAGTTTCCACTTTCAGCCCTCTAAGCTCTTTGATTTCTC
This sequence comes from Ceratopteris richardii, assembly GCA_020310875.1. Taxonomy (NCBI): domain Eukaryota; kingdom Viridiplantae; phylum Streptophyta; class Polypodiopsida; order Polypodiales; family Pteridaceae; genus Ceratopteris; species Ceratopteris richardii. Next base: position 53,494,861 of record CM035435.1, read on the forward strand.
TCTCTTTGGGACACATAGAGATAGAATCATGGTTCATTATTGAATATAAATAATTTAGTGTTTAATAATAAATTTAACATATCATCCTTGTGAATCATGATCCATGGAGCGAGTCTTAGGCCGTGATACGGAGCATGTATTATCTTCTATAAGTTAGTAGATTAAGTTTTTTATGTCTTTTTAGCACTACATATGTAAATGAATGCTAGATATGCATTATTCATGGATTATTTAAAAAAATAAAAATTAAATGTTGCGATAAAATATAATACTCGTTTTTTATTCCCATTTTTTTAGTACCCTACGTACTAAACGTTTTAAAACCCGTTTTTAAAACTCGTTTTTAAAACTCACTTTGAACTATGCTAACAACTTTGTGGTTGCCCCATGTCAATTCTTTGTGAAGACGAGTGTGGAGTGTCATAGCTGAGCTGGTAGAAGTAGGATCATGGGCAGCTGCCGTAGAGGGCATCCCATGTGTAGGAAACCCTATCAAGCTGCCAACTCTTTAGCAAGATCCATTTCCTCCATGCTTCCGAAGTGAGGAGTCTCTTGCTCCCTTGGCTTAGCCAGCACATCTATTTCTCATCAGTTCAGCCCCCATATGGGGCACCCAGCCACATGGATTCTTGTCGCAATTTTTTTTTTGCATCCACTTTGACATACACACATTAGATATCAAGTTTTCCAGTGGTGGGACTATAGACAACCACCAAGCTTGTTTGGAGGACCTAAACGGATGAAAAATCAATCTTTTGGGTTATAGCATTTATATCCTTTTTGCTCAAGGGAGTACGCAATGAAGATACATTTTTCTTCATTTGGATCAAGCTTCGTGCTCAACTCATCTGGAACATGTACATATGCAATACAACCAAATACTTTCATATGTGATAAGTTTGGCTTTTTACTTGTAAACTTCGCTTTAGGTGTAACTTGATGTACAACAGCAGTCGGAGTTCTGTTCATGATGTATACAGAAGTATGCACAACTTTTGCCCAATAAAAATGAGGCATATTCCTCTCAGCCATCAAGGCTCTTGCTATTTCTGCAATATGTCTATTTTTGCATTCAACAATGCCATTTTGGTGTGGTGTGTACCTGCATGAAAATTGATGTCAAATTCCATGACTTTTAAGAAAGTTTTTTAACTCATTTGACATGTATTCACCTCCTCCATCAGACCTTAATGTTTGAATATACTTTCCTGTCTGTATATTCCACCATAGCCTTAAAATTTTGGAAGTGAGTGAACATCTCATTCTTCTCTTTCATGACATATACCTATACTTTCAGTATACGGTCATCAATGAAAGTAACATAAAACCGGCAAGCGCCCATAGATGTGGTCTTTGCAGGACCCCAAACATTTGTATGTACTATTTCTAGCACATTCTCACTAACATGCTTGTCATGCAGAAATGATGCTCTTGATTGTTTACTGAATTGACAGGCTGCACATACCCTTTGCATCTCGTCAACCTTGAAATTTGGTAGTCCATTGACAATCTCCTTTGACTGCAACAATTTCAGCCTCTCCAAGTTTGCATGTCCAATTTGTTTGTGCCAGATCTCTATATCAGCAATAACTCTTGCACCTTTTGCAAATATGGCTTCATTCATTTCATGAATTTTCATATTTAAGGTGAACATCCTACCCACTTTGTTTCCTTTGGAAATCAATCTTCCGTCTTGTTTGTACTCTTCTACATATAACCCATCAGCATTGAACCTGACTTGTAATCCTTGGTCAACCATTTGTCCTACAGATTCTTTTTTATATTTGGATCATGCAGCACATGAACAAGATGTTCTACTTTCTCGTCCTCCATAGAGAGTGCTATGTTTCTTGTATACTCGATAGGGGGTGATGTGTCATCACCTGTTTCAACATATCTAGGAATGGGCAATTTTTGCAAACTACTAAACCATTCTGCGTGACTGGTCATGTGATTTGAAGCACCTGAATCAACATACCAGGCATTACCATTCGATTTTGAAACATTAGCAGACATCGTATTCATCATGTGATGTTGGACCATGAACAACTTTTGAGAATGATTTGCACTCGTGGATCATGGATGCATAGTTGTTTTGTTGACTTCTGTTATTTTGATTCTTCAACCTTCAATCACGTTCAAAGTGTCCAGGTGTACCACAATTCCAGCATCCTTTATTGTCGTTACCTGAATCATTTCTTTGGAAATTTCTGCGGCCTCTTTGACTCCCCCTTCCTCGAAACTATCCCCTATCTCCTTCATGATTCTGTTGTTGACCTTGGTCTTGGTTATTATGTCCTCTTCCACTTCCGAAGCCTCTACCTCTCCGTCTTCCTTTGCCAGAGTAGAGTACCTTCTCAGAACTAGGTTTTGCTTGGGAGTTCGAGTCCTCACCAAGATTCTTTTCTTCAATAATCAACATGGACTCCAGATCAGCAAAATTCAGAATATTTTCCCTTGTCTGAATAGACGTTTTGAACTACTTATATGCAGCTCGTAAACCACGAAGGCACACTTTTGAAAGAGGCCACAGAGATACGTTCTGGTGTGCTCGGTTGCTCCAAACTCCAAGAGAGTAGGCTTCTTCGTGAGGAGAGAGAAAGTAGAGAGAGAGACTTGCGTAGAAATTTGGAGAAGAAGATGGAGAAGTTGAAGTTGAAGAAGTCCCAATCAAGTTATGAAAGATTTGGGTACCAATTCTTATTGATAAGTGACATGTTCACACATTGCCAATGACCAAAAGTCATAAAAATAATGTAAATGCCTATAACTCCCCAATTAGGAGTCCAAAAGGTATAACAAAAATATGTCTGGAAAGCTCTCGAAGAGAGCTTTCAGATGAAAGGATCAAAATATACAAAAGGAGAGTCCTTGGGGCCTTTATCCCCAACAACCTCACCTCTTTGATGAAGTGGTATCTCACATCAATATGCTTTGTGCGAGCATGAACATGGCATTCTTTGCCAAACATATGGCACTCAGGCTATCACATCCAAGAACAGGTGCCTTTTCAGGCATGCCAAACTCACTGCACAAGCGGGCTAACAAAATGGCTTCTTTGGAAGCCTCTGGCTGAAATATATTCAGCCTCTGTAGTAGATAGTGCAACTATCCTCTGAAGTCTAGAGCACCATGAAATAGCTCCACCTGCAAGGGTATACACATAGCCACTTGTGGACTTGCGTGTGTCCAGTTCACCTTCCATGTCTGAATCACAAAATCCTTTTAACTCCAATGGACCCTTTCCATAACATAAACATTTACCTTTGGTCCCTTTTAAATATCTCAAGATAGATTTGACTGCCCCCCAATGAGCTCTAAAAGGCTAGTCATGAACCTGCTAACAACTCCCACTGCATGAGCAATGTCGCAATGTCTGGCCGAGTGGCAACCATAGCATACATAAGTGAACCACAAGCTGATGCATATGGAATACTCTTCATGTAATTGGCTGCATCATCATCTTTGTGTCAGTCATCCTTGGGAAGCTTAACATGTGGCTGCAATGGCACTCCTAGACGCTTAGCATCAGCCACATTAAATCTGTCCAGCACTTTTTCGTTGTACTTTTCTTGGGATAAATGCAAAGTATGCTGCTGCGAATCCCTTTTTATTCGCATACAAAGAATATGCTCAGCTTCCCCAAGGTCTTTCATTGAGAATGCAGAGTTAAGCTGCTGTTTTAGAGCATTCAGAGTGCTCTTTTTTTTCCCAGGCAGCAGCATATCATCTACATACATCACAAGAATGATTGGGCTGCCATCTTCATCCTTTTTAGTATACAAACAGTGGTCTGCATGGCTTCTTTTGAACCCATGTTTGAGCATAAATGCATCAAACTTCTTATACCATTGTCTGGGGGTCTGTTTCAGCCCATAAAAGCTCCTTTTCAGCTTGCATACCAGATTCTCTTTTCCAGGAATGGCGTATCCTTCTGGCTGTTTCTACAGCTCTTCGTCTAAATCACCATGCAAAAAGGCTGTTTTAGCATCCACTTGGAATAACTCCAAATCCAAGGCAGCTGTGAGAGCAAACATCACACGTGATGTGGTCATTTTAACCACCGGAGAGAACACCTCTTGGAAATCAATGCCCTCTTTTTGGGCATATCCTTTAGCAACCAGCCTTGCCTTATATTTGGGTTTGCTATCAACGGTTTTGATTTTGTACACCCACTTGTTGGGAATGGCCTTCCTACCTTTGGGCAACTCAATCAAATTCCAAGTATCGTTTGCATGCAAGGCCTTTATCTCTTCCCGCATGGCTAACTCCCACTTCTTCTTGTGCTCACATAGCTTTGCTTCTTTATAAGTGAGAGGCTCACCCTCATCTGATAACGTAATCTAATGTATAAAGGGGTCATATCTATTCACTGGCCTCCTAGGACGTGTAGATCTTCTTACCCAATGATCCACATTATCCGGCAATGGATCTACATCAGGAAGTACATCAACTTCTTCATTGTTAATGGACTGCTGTACATCATTTGCAGCCTTGTTTCAGCATGAATACGTGGCTGCCCATCAGGAGCCTCTTCTTGCTGTCCAACATCATCTGGCTCAAAAACCACGGGCTCATTGTCATTTTCAGCCATATGTGGTGCATCTCGAGCGTTCATATCAGATTTAAGTGGTGGCTGTACATGCTGAAATTTGACTCTTTTATGGTCATCTTTAGAGGCATAATGTTTTCCAACAGCCTTGCCTCATTAAATACAACACTCAATATGAAGCTTGTTTGCCAGACCAAACCTCTTCTTGAATGCCACTTTTTAGGACATATGAGGGGATCAATTGCAAACATGAATTATAGTTTTTAAAGCCTCTCCCCAAAATCCATGAGGGGGAGGGAGATTAGCTCTGGACAGCATGCATCTCACCCTCTCACATAAAGTCCTATTATACCTTTCAGCCGCACCGTTGGAGGAGGGGCTGTATGGGGCTGTTAGCTTCCTCTTAAGTCCAAGTTTTTCACAAAATCTATTGAATTCAACACTTGTAAACTCACCCCAATTATCTGTACGTAAGCATTTCAACTTTCTATCTATTTGGGTGGTCACAAATGCATGAAATTTCTTAAATGCAACAAAGGCTTCATCTTCAGATTTTAACAAATATACCCAAAGCTTCCTAGAGTAGCCATCAACAAAAGAAACTAAGTAAAGGCCTTTTTCGCTCATGTGGCCAAGCCTTTTATGCCATAATTCCATATGTGAATGGATTTCAGCCAAAGCAATAAACTTTTGCCCAACAAGGCTTTACCATGCAAGCAATAAAGAGTCCCTTTCTTTGTACCTTTAACAATCAGCTTAGAGCCTTTGATAAGCTTCCATGGCCCCTTCTCAAAGAGGGTACTATTTCCATAGTTGCTATTCGTACGCGTACGAACCCGTTCGTACGTATTTTCAGACCCGTACGTACCCGTACGTAATCGTACGAATTCGTACGAAAAATTTTAATATCGAAGCTTTTTAGGTTTTTATGCCGCGAACGGCTCATTCGGGCCATTGTTCTAACTTGTTAGAAGCTTGCAAGAGGGGCGCAAGTGCTCTCATTTTCAAGCTTTGAAGTGCTCTCATTTTCAGCCCTTTCTAAGCACAATGGTGAGAGGCAAGCATGAGGCATTTGAGCTCCATTGTGTTGGTGTGGAGAAAGATACGAAGAAGTCCAACTCCCATCATTGGACTTGCAAATATTGTGGCAAGAGATACACAAGTGGGGCTACAAGGCTTCTTCAACACCTAACCAAGCTTGGAGGGCAAGTAGCGGCATGCAAGGAGATCCTCGACCATATTGCATCCGAAATTAGGCAAAAAATGATGGGCTCTCCTAGCACATTACCTACATCGGTAAGAGGATATGCAAGCCACCCTTCTCGTGCATCGGCCTCTACCTCTTCACATGAAGGGGAGTCACATTTTCAAGACTCAAATATTGGTTCATCATCACAATCACCAACACAAAGGGATTCACAATCACATGCGAGGCAAAGCGGATTAGGGCAAGCTCGCGGGCATGTACGGTCTTCTCTCACATGGATCAAGGAGAAACAAAAGATAGCCGACATAGAGATTGCAAGGACGGTAATTATGGAAAATCTCTCATTTAATCTTCTTAATTTAAACCAATGGAAGACTATGGTGAAAGCAATTAGTGAAGTGGGTCCATGTCAAGGATGGAGTGGACCTAGCTACTCCGATATGAGGACAACCAAAATTAATGAGGAGAAGAAGAGGATAGATCTCTCACTTGCCCCTATGCGTGAGAAATGGTCTAGGTATGGATGCACTATCCTCTCCGATGGATGGAGAGATAGAAAAAATAGAGGGATAATTAATATTCTTGTGTCATGCCCTATTGGTACTTTCTTCCTACGTGCCGTTGAGGTTGGAAAGAAAGGAAAGAAGACAACCGGAGTGTTCATCTATCGACATATCAAGAAGGCCATCGAAGAGGTAAGTTTTTAATGCTATTTTTATATGTTTTATAAATTTTCAGATTTTCCATTTATGTTAAATTCTGAATATTAATTTTTAAATTTTATGCATAGGTGGGTCCATCAAATGTAGTGCAAGTTGTCATCGACAATGCAAGCAATTGTAGGCATATGGGGCAGCTTTTGGAGGGTGAGTATCCACATATTGTGTGGACTCCATGTGCAACTCATTGTCTTGATTTGCTCATGGAGGATATTGGAAAGCTATCATGGGTAAAAGCTTGCACACTACAAGCCTCAAGCATAGTTACATTTTTCACACAAAAAGTGAAAGTGTTAGCTATGTTTAGAGAGCATAGCAAGCTTGAAATAAAGAAGCCCGCCACCACACGTTTTGCATACATGTGGATTGTTCTTTCAAGGTTGCTTGAAGTCAAAGTGCCTCTACGACATACGGTGGTATCTACCTTTTGGAGCGAGTGGGATGAGAGCTCATTGGAGGAGTCAAAAAGCATACAAAGGCTATGTTTGGATGAGAGCTTTTGGGATAGTGTGAAGGCTATTTTGAGTGTCATCACACCTATCTACAAAGTTCTACGCATGACGGATTGTGAGGGTGCTACTCTAGGGCTTCTCATCCATATCATGAGAAGAGCTATGGAAGAGATAAGGGAATGCACTCTTGTCACCGAAGATCAAAGAGGTGAAGTACTTGAGGTAAGACACTTTGACAAATTATGATTTATCATTTATGATTCATCAATTATATCACACATCATAAATGTATTTATATTTGATATTTAATATCTATGTGCAAATTGCAATGTGCATGCAATGATGCATCATGCATGCATCATGCATGCATGTATGATGTGCCATGCATGTATGATGTGCCATAAACCATGATGCAATGAGTATGTATGTAATATGTTTATCTTAATTTTTATTTCATTCTTCTTTTTAAAATTTAACTCTCTTTCTCTTTTTATGATTAGATAACAATGAGAAGATGGACATGGATGCATCGACCTATCCATGGGTTTGCGGGCTTATTGCATCCGGCATTCAAAAGCCCGCAATTATATGATGATGTGGAGGTATTATCGGATCGGCTTCAATATATGTCACGTGTAGTTCCCATACATCTACATAATGACATGTTGGAGCAAATAAATTGCTATATGGATGAGAGGGGAAATCCCGCTTTTCTTTCCCCTACATGTTGGGATAGAGAGTCAATGGTAAAACCACTTTTTTGGTGGCAAAATTTTGGTTTTTCATTCAATACTTTGTGCACATATGCTCTCAAGGTGTTATCTCAAGATTGCTCATCCAGGGCATGTGAGAGGAATTGGAGTGCTTTTGCTCTCATCCATACAAAGACGAGGAATAGACTTAGTCCTCAACAAATGGAGAAATTAATATATTGCCGCACCAATCTAAGGATGTTGCAAAATATACCTAACATGGAGACTCTAAAACAAGTAAGTAAATTTGCATAAATTTCAGATTTGCATAAATTTGCATAAATTTCAGATTTGCATAAATTTGCATAAATATGCATAAATTTGCATAAATTTCAGATTTGCAATAATTTACATAAATTTCAGATTTTGCATAAACAAGTAATTCATGTTTTGATTCTAATTTCTCTTTTTTATTTAGGTGAATGTGGACAGATTTTGGCCTTCTGTGAGAGACACTCCTCTTCCATCATATGATGTGCCTCAAGATGATGAGGAGCTTCTTTTTGCCGAGCTATATAGAGAGCTTTGCTCTATAGATGTGAGGCAAACAAGAAGCCGTGGCATCAAAGGAAGGGTCAGAGGAGTCCGTGGTCGTGGGAAAGGGTTGATTATTCGGCGTGCATCGACGACTTCACATGGGGATGGAGCTAGCAGTAGTCGAGCACCAGCTACTACATATACGAGGAGGAAGGGGAGGAGGACATTACCATCGATGCCTCTATCCCCTTGTTTTGATGATGAGGGAAATCTTGTCAGTGATCCACCCAGTCCACCGTCATCTACTTATGAGATGACAACATCTGATTCTCTTGATGATGATTATGATGATAGTGATATTGATGAGATGGAGGATGCGGATGATGAGTGATCATTGTTCATCATGATTCATGATCCATGTGACATTTTGATTAGAGTTTTGGACTTATCACGACTCACTTTATTGACATTATGATGATTGATGATAGATGTATACATACTACATGATTGATGATGTTTTTCATTGGCTTTTAGTATTTACCACTGTGGACTTGTGACTTGTCATTTTGTTATTTATGATTTATCATTAATGTATGTATTCTTGCCACTTGGTGATGATTCATGAATCATGATGATCATGTTTGATGTGACTTGAAGTTTGATTTTATGTACTATGATGATTGAACATTGATGAGTCATGTATGATGTATGAAATTTGAACGAATTGTTTTACCGTTTTTGTAATGATGAATGATCATTGTAATTTGTAATGAATGAAATTTGATAGCATGGTTTTTGTTTTTAATGATGTTACAAAGTACAACTTACATCATAGTACATACATGAATGATGATAGTAGATACTACATACATGATATCCAATTCCCCGATACCACGAGTCACGAGTCACGACGATATCCCACATGATTAAATATAGCTAAATAAAGTTTTTAACCTTTATTTTGATGCATTATATTCATAAGCATGATCTTTATCATGTTAAAGATGAGATATATAATTTTTAGCATTAAAAAAAAATCGTACCTTATGAACGTACGAATCCCGTACGGGAAGCCCCAAATCATAGGATACGTACGTAGTACCGTACTAATACGTACCGTACGAATCGTACGGATCGTACCTTACTAACTATGACTATTTCCATGCATATCCATTTGCCCAACAGACAATAAGCTTTTCTTGATGCTTGGTACATACCTTTCATCATGCAAAACCAGCTCATTAGTACCATCCATTGTGAGATGCACTGAGCCAATACCTTCAATAGAACAAGCATGGTTATTTCCAAGATATACATGTCCATGACTGCATGCATGAAAGGTAGTAAAACACTCCTTAATAGGAGTAACATGGAACGATGCACCTGAATCCATAATCCATGTTTGTGACAAAGCATCATTCACAATAAGCAAGGCATCATTCAGATGTTGCCATAGTAGCACAAAGTACATCTTCTTGTCACTTGTGTTCTTCTTTCTTTCTAGTTCAGTTTTGTAGTATCTGCAATCAGGCTTCTTGTGACCTTTCCTACCACATTGGTAACAAGTCACTTCGGTCTTGCCTTTGCTTTTGCTTCTGTTCCTCTATGCATTTTCACTTTTCTTTTTTGTTCTTCCTCTAGTCACATTGACTAAACCAGTGCCCTCTCCACTAGCTTTCCTCTTGATTTCTTCATTCATAGAACCCCTTACACCATCAAAGGTAAGATTAGGGCTAATTGAAAGTCAAACAACCAATGTTTCCCATGCATCAAGTAAGGTCATCAACAAGAAGATGGCTTTAACCTTCGCATCAAATGCAAGTAATCCGGAGTCCTTCAATTGTGAAAGGGTACCTGCAAAAGAAGATAAGTGCTCAATCGCACTTTTTGACTCATCAAGTTGCATACACATTAGCTTACGCATAAGATGCACTTGATTTATAGGCGTGGTATTTTCATAAGTGGCTTTCAGCTTCTCCAATACCTCAAAAGTATCCACTAAGATTTCATGTGATACAACCGTCTTGATGTAAGTGATGACCTTCTTGTTTAGGTTCTTCCATGCTACATGTGTCATATCTTTAGGTTTGACTTCTTCAAGAGCCCGTTCACAATCTTTAAGAAAGAGGATGCTCAACATTCTCTCTTTCCACAAATCAAAACTTCTACCTTCAAATCTCTTGATTTCAGAAAAGCTTTTGACATTAGAAGAGGTAGAAGCCATGTTTGCACATTGAGAGCTTAAAAAATTTCACCAAAAAAAGTTAAAATTCACCAGTCGTCTCGTCTGTGTGCAATTACCTTGCAAGACTATACTTGAGAAATTAGGCCCAAAAACTGTTCAAAACTTGCAAAAAGCAATTTCTGCAATTTTTTGCAAAAAATTACAAAAAATTCCAGCAAGCTGTAATTGCATAAAAAACAACAAATTTGTTGTTTTTGAACCACAAAAGGCATACATAGATGCAAAACCGAGTCAATGGGTGCTTGTTTTCACAAAAGGCCCAATTTATGTAGCAATATGACCTGTAAAATCAGAGAAATGACCTGTTGCAATAAGTTTCGAGCAAGTATGCACTTCCTCAATCTTTGTACATGTCCTCCCGCTTGAAATGAGAGAGAATTTCTGCAACAAAAGATCTGTAGATAAAAAAATCAGCAATGTGGATGTTGAAGCTGATATGTGGGGATACAAAAAGAACAATAGAAGAGATTCTTCGCGATGAGACTCTCTAAAAAACCCAAAATTTGCTTTAGCTTTGCTGTGGGATGAAGTAATCGTCCAAAAAAAGCACTTTTATCGCGAAAAAAGAAGAGTTTTTGAGATGAAATTCTCCCAAATGCAAGAAGAAGCCTTCAACTTAACATACATTGAACAACTTTGTTGCGATGGAACAGCTCAAAGTTGTGATACCAGTTGAAAGAGGCTTCGGAGAGCTACGTCGTGGTATGCTCTGTTGCTCCAAACGCCAAGGAAGTTTGTTGCTGCATGAGGAGAGAGAAAGTAGAGAGAGAAACCTACGTTGAAATTTGGAGAAGAAGATGAAGAAGCTGAAGTTGAAGTCCCAATCAAGTTATGAGAGATTTGGGACCAATTTATTGACAAGTGACATGTTCATACATGGCCAATGACCAAAAGTCATAAAAAGAATGTGAATGTCTAAAATTCTCCGATTTGACATCCAAAAAATATAACAAAAATGTGTCTAGAAAGCTCTCGAAGAGAGCTTTTATATAGAAGGATCAAAATATACAAAAGGAGAGTCCTTGGGGCCTTTGTCCCCATCATCATCATCTACCTTCACACCAATAGATGCAAGCGACACACATATGTTTTGATTTTCAAGACTTAGTCACTTACTGACATGCCGTTTTTCTCTAGTGTATGCAACTCGTTCTTGAGCTGTAGTTTTCGTGCCTTTGTATTGGTCTCATTCAATGTGACCAAATTGCTCCATGCCTCTTTCGGAGTCTTGGCATCCTCTATGTGCCCAATCATGCTATCCTGTGTGCTAATAGATAGCCAATACATTACCTTTCATTCTCCTTGATTCCATTCCTCATATGCTCTTAACTGGCATGCAACCCGAATCCCGATTCCTGCGGAGCGTTTTCATTCTCTCTTTCAATGTTCTTTTAGTAGCATTTTCTCATGAGGAAATTCATCATTCTGAATCTCCAAGCTTGGAAGTTGTTCTTGTTCAGCTTATCGATCGTAAGTCGACTCATTCGATCTGTGCTTTCCATTTTTGCTGCAATTTAGAAGATTGCAAAAACACAAGTAGTACTTCTTCTTGAACATTGTCTCATTTTGACGAGAGAGTTCGATCTCAGAAAAAACGCAGTTTTCGTGCATCAATAGTACACAAAATCGCTTGAAATTTTGGATATGGAATATTTGAGTCTTGCGGAGCAAGATTCGAGTTACAATTTTGCAAACTGACTTGGTTTTTTTGTGGGGCTCCGAAACAAAAATCTGACAAAAATGAGTGAGCCTAAAAGGATAACTTTCGAAAATATTTTGACGCGTTCTAGCATCACGCCAATTTTTGTTGCAATCTTAGGTCGTTTGTGGATTGCGCTTTCTCCACGCCCTCTCGTGTACTCTTCACTGTTGGCCTTCTTCATGAGCTCTCTACAGCCACATTGGCTCTGATACCATGTCACGAGGAAGAAGATAAGGAAGAGAGCTCAGTCACACACTCTCACACTCATACTCAAAGAGAATTACATCCAGATTGAGGCAAGAATGATATTCTTATTCTTCTATTATATAAAAGGAATGTACAAGAATGACCTAAAACAACAATACAACTAGTGCAATAGAACATAAGGAAAATCCTTATGTCCGCAAATGAGTGAGCTTGCAAGAAACAAATGTGCCATCACTCTTGGTAGGTAAATTTAGTAAAGCTCAATGAGGTATCCCTGAGATATATTGGCATGACCACTATACATGTCAGAGAAATGAAAAGCGATACGTGTCATCCTAGATCATCACATGTGCAGCTTGATATCTCAACAAGGCTTTGCCAAATTGCCAAGAGTCCAAGTGCCTCATGCAAGGAATCTCTCACCTTGGGTCCTATTTATAAGCTGAAATGAAGAGCTTGCCTAGTTCACTTTGGGCTATCAGTCCATGCTAGGCAACCAGTTCATGCTTGACCGAACACTTAACTACAAGCATCCATCCAGATGTCCTTTAGTTTTGGGGACATAATACCATGAAAATGTATAATGATTGGTGTAATGAAACTTTAAAATATAGTATATACAAAGTAGAATTTCAATGATGTTTGAATCCTAAAAACCTAGATAGGTATTCCCAAACCTTGTCATACGATGTTGGAAAAAAAATGCACGATTACAAAAAAATCTTTAAAATCTCAAATTGCGATTTAAATTTGTATGAATGATTCTTTTGCACAAAAAACAAAAAAAAGTCTTGTTCGGATTGGTTTATGTTTTAATTGGAAAAGTACTCCAACTCTATATGCATAAAGGGACACAAACTTTTGTAATCCTCCATCAAATTACCTATCAATTGCACACTTTCATTAGTCATGGATTTTGTTGATCCAAGATCTTGGAAAGTACAAAAGATGAAATAACAAAAAGCAAAAATGTTAAACATAATATTGTTGGAAGTATGGTAGGCCCTCACAGTGTCATTTGATTTTCCACATAGAAGCTAATGGTCATATACACAATCTCGACCAAATAAGATAGATGAGAGAAGATAGAGTATAGAGCAAGAGACGAGATATGTTAAGGAGCAACAAGTGGTACTCTAAAAATAACTTGATTTGAATGGAGTGACTATACAATGGGTGTACGCCGTGTGTGACAAAAGTAATATAGAGGCTGGAAATAGAATGGTTTTAGATACATGACATGAGAGAATTGTCTCTAAAGCTTGAGTAATAATGTGTATGTACTATGCGTGCTTGAAAGTCATATATAATAAGCTGATGAAGGAATATCCAGCATATGTGTTGTGAAAAAGTGTGAAAATTTGCTACAAAACCTGAACATAACTTTTTCTCTGATGTAGACAGCTAGGACTTCTCTACTTGAAGTATATGGCTGGAATAACCTGCTACAGCAGTAAGAAGAGGATTGGAACAGAATTACAAGTGTATGACACACAATAGAAGAAGATGGAGCAGCAAATAACCACCAAGCGATAGAAAATCAGCAACCAGCAGCACCTAACACACTTAGTGAAGTGTGTGCATGAGATAGATGTAATGAAAGTGTGCTGAAGATGATGTTTAAACTTTATATAGATTAGCAGCAGCCCAAGTTGGCTTTTTATTGAAGCACTTGCAAAAAAGCTTATTTTAGATGACGCTAGTGGGGATGTCATAGTATTGAGTTGATACTATGCCTAATGGAGCTGATATGCTATATAGTCTTGTGGTTGACTACCATGACCTTGTAGTTGCGCTTTCATTTGAGTGTGAATTTGGGGTTTGCCTGGATTCATTTTGGTATATATGATTGTCGTATTAGCGGACATGCAGTTTTCACTTGTAGATTCTTCGTCCGAGTTACGACCGGTTGATAGGTGTGTATACCCTATCAGCTATGCATTTTTTGTAATTTTTCCTATTTTTGTTTGCATTTTGTGCTAGAACTTTCATTATGGCTGAGTTTGCCCATCACTTCCGGAAGTGATAGAAACTCAGTTGGCAGAGCTTTTTGTGAGTTCATGCTCTTGGTGTGTGTGCGTTGTGGGGTGCGTGTGTGAGCATGTATGCATTTTGAGTTCTATACCCACTATTGGGCACTTATGACGTTAGTGGGGATGTCATAGTATTGAGTCGATACTATGCATAATGGAGCTGATATGCTATATGGTCTTGTGGTTGACTACCATGAGCTTATAGTTGCACTTTCATTTGAGGGTGAATTTGGGGTTTTCATTGATTCATTCTGGTATATATTTTAGATGCTTTATGTTTAATGATGTGGCATCTAGTGAAGCACAATTTTAGGCGCAAGCAATAATTGCCCTCAAATTATGCTTTTCATATGATTAAATCTTAGTCATTAATGATTTTTAAGTCATGTTTGACTTTTGGATGGTTTGGCCAGATTTAGGGTTTGACTTTTGAAGGGTTTAAGCATGTAAGATAGCCAAGTGTAATATATGGATAGATTGTGTATGCAATAATATTCTTGACTATTTTTGGCTAAAACCATTTATGGAAAATGATGACCAAATTTATGGTTTTATACTCACAATGTGACATTGTTTCCAACAATCCCTCCATCAATGTCATATTGGGTTAAGATATAATAATTTGCATAGCTTATGATGTCTTTCCCATGATAGTGCCTCTGTAAAAATATCTACCATATTCTCACTTGTAGGAACATAAGTAAGTTCAATGTGCTTCTTTGTTACTTGTTCACATATGTAGTGATATTACCTAAAAATCTCTGCATAGATGAGTATACATAAACATCAAGATAATTTAAAATCTTTTGTGACAAATAGCATCAAGCATAGCAATGAATGTTGCCCCATATTCAACTTCACATGAAGACATTGACAATGTAGGTTGTTTCTTAGAATGCCACGAAATCTAGTATTCTCCAACAGAAACAAATCGCTTGTAGATATTCTTCAGTCCTTATGACCTTCCCTATTAGAATCTACAAATCCTTTAAGCATAAAATGTGGTGACTTAAAAATACCCACTATTGGGCATTGATGACGTTAGTGGGGATGTCATAGTATTGAGTCAATACTATGCATGGTTGAGCTGATAGGCTATGTAGTCCTGTGGTTGACTACCATGTGCTTATAGTTGCACTTCCATTTGAGGGTGAATTTGGGGTTTGCCCGGATTCATTTTGGCATATACCATAGGGAAATTCTTTGTAGCTTTCAGATATCTCAAAACTTTTTTAACTTACAATGAGTTTTGAGAGGTTTATGCATGAACCTTGATACTTGAGAGGTTTGGATGTGTATTACAAAGATACATCAAGCAACATATTGCTTGGCTATATATAGTAACGTCAAAAGATTTCGAATTTGCTTGTGCTTGTAAAGAAATGAAAGCATCCATAAGAGTTTGCATAGGTTTTGAATCTTGCATTCCAAACCTTTCTAGTAATTCTTCAATGTACTTTTGTCGATCATGAATATACAATTATCCTTGTGAATAAACAAAGCCAACATAGTAATATGTAGAAAACGAAGATCATTAACATAAAAAACTTTATGCTCCGACTTAAAAAACTCAAGTTTTGAATCTCTAGGATTTGTCATGATCATATCATAAACAAAAATGATGATTATAATCGAAACATCTTCCTTTGACCTAACATAAAGTAGGAGGCTCTTGTGAGTTGTCAAAACCAATAGAAACCAATAGACTCTTTTTCTTTTGAATGGAGGTTCGACACGTGCCTACTCCCTCGGTGTTAACTTTGAAAGGACAATTGTACAGGTGCATGGGTATAGTATCTGTGGGACCCCCATATCCCACAAAGTAAGGGCTAGACAAGGTTAGAGCTGGTTTCAATGGGTTTAAACTAGCCAAAGCCATTACATGTCGAGCCTTGGGGTTGAACACAAGACCTCTGCCTCAAGAGGCCAGTGCCAAACCATCGCAGCTGCTTCAAACTGTGAAGTACTTTAATCAATTTACAAACAAGATTTTCTTTACCTCGGACTCAAAAGCCTCATGTAGATCCTCATGTAGATCATCATTGAGAAATGTTGTCTTGATATCTAATTGAATAATACTCCAAATTCCAACCAAAGAATGTAGCTAAGAAAGAAGAACTCTGACTATGGTCATTGAGATGTAGGTGCAAAAGTTTCATCATAGTCAATACCTTTCTTTTGTGCATATCCTTTGATTATTAACCTTGCTTTGTATATGTCAGTAGTACGTACCATGTCAATAGTACCATCGGCTTTCCTTTTGATCTTAAATATCCACTTAACACCAATTGATTTCTTTCCTTTTGGTAACTCACAAAGCTTCCAAGCTTGATTCTTATGAATAGAATCAATATCCTCTTGCATTGCTTTCTTCCACACAAGATTATGCATAATACAAGGAAACCACAAATTTTTCATTTTATTAAGATCTTAAATTGTGACCACATATATAATGATGACCAAATCCGTTCCAAAGGTAGGTGTGGCTCACCTAGTCATTAATTCATAACCACTATTTTGAGCCACTTCTCCTTTGTGGTACACTTTATAACAGTTAAGCAACAAACTATGCTATATATCATTTGATCTCAAGTGATGTTCTAGAGTGTGCTGAACCCACTGTTTGAGCATTCAACTCTCTATGCCCCATGTAGGACTGTAATAAGGCTCTTGGTAAAGTATTGAAGCCTTACTAATCTTTAAGATAAAAATGTACATATCTGGCTTCACAACAAGGGTGTAGGGAATGATTTGAGAACCTTCTAGGTGTGTCCTATGCAACTTTTGTGACTTGTATTTTTGGCATATTTGAAATGAAAGATTAAAATTGTGAGATTAAAACTGAAGCTCACCCGTTAGATTTAAAAAATGTTTAGGTGAAAAAAATTCTGAATTTTTTCTTCCCAATTCAAGAAGGTTTTCGAAAACAATATAGTAATGTGGAGTATAAGACAAACTATCGTCCAATCTGCATGGCTTATATATGATACATTTTAAGACAAATGTGAAAAATTAAATATGAAAGGTATCCAGTAATGTAGCAGTTTAGCGCTTTAAGTTCATAAGAACTCAGTCATCGATATCTCATAAGTCCTCTATATACGTGCTTCAGAATCCTCTGGGCTTTACGTTGATGCCTCTGTCCTTCATCCCTCCCTCCTTACTTTTCCTGTGGTTTCTACCCCTCTCTAAGCTCCAAGGGAGTGTGGATCAGCTGGTATTCTGAAGAATCACAAGGTATTTTAGTTTGCTATCATCTTTTCCTTTTTTTTTTGGGGGTTGCTTTGGCAGGTTCACGTGTTGTGAACTTCTTGATTATTCTTATCATCTCTTGCTAGTGTAAACATTCTTCTGTATCTTAAAGCTTGTCCATTGTAACTTTTGAATAATGGAAGTTGTTCACCCTGGTTCCAATGTTCATGTGTCTTCAACAGTGAGGCATGTAGATACCCTCCATTGCGTAGTTACATTTGTAGCTCTATTTAGAAGGAATTGAATTTCATGTCTTATGCAAATTCCCTCTTCTGAAGTGTCATCATGTTCTTAGGTCCACATTAAGTTGGTGTCATTTGAACTTTCAATCTTGTGAACAGTTCACTCTTAGAATTGTTAGTTGACTCTGTGACATGTGGCAAGCTCATCCTCAAGTGCTTGCAGAAAAAACAAGATTGAGATGATCAACTTTGAGCAACTTGAAACATGCTTCTAGCAAATGATCAGAGCTAGCCCAATGGTCTCTGCCATCTGCAGGATGTTTCTGTGTCCCAGGCATGCTTAGGGTTTTCAAACTTTTTAGCTGCAAATAATCTCTCTCATCTGGAAAAAGGATAGCAGCAGCATCAGGGCTATGGCTTTCCTTCATGCCTCAATGTTTTATACATGCAGGAAGTACTTGTTGGTTGTTTCTTTGTCCAGGCAATCAAGGAAGTACTTGTTGCTAACACATATAGTTTGTTTATTGAATGGGTAAGCTAATTTAAAGGGTTGTATGAAACAGTTATAACCTAACCAATGGATTTTAACTTATTTCAAGAGTTACTGAATGGGTACCCTCACAATTCATGTAATGCTTTGCATTTGTGCCAGGAGCTCGTGGTAACAGCACTGAAATTACTATAAGTAGCTGCGAAGGTAGTCTTAGGACATTTTGTACATTGGAGCATGTGAAAAAATTCACTTTCTGTTTGAGTTTTTTGAGACTTTTGATTACCAGCGACCTTGCCCTAACTTGGGTTTTGCTCTGCCTAAAGGGAAGTTTCAGGTGGTTGAAACTATGGTTGGAAGTTCATTAGTATGTGAACTGATGGGAATAAAAATAGGTAGAAAGTCATGTCACCTTTGTCTTGGGCATGTTTTAATATTGTATTTATTTATGTGAGCTGCATAAACATTTTCCACTCTATTATATGTATGGACTGTGGTAGTTATTCATCTATTGGTTGTGTTTTTTATGTGCGTATTTTTTACTTAATATTAATGCTATGGGCCATGGCATCTGCTTTTAAAGTGAGTGGTCCTATTTATTTTCGGTTACTCCCATGCTCATTCTTTCTCCAGAAGGCTCTGGCTGCTTATATTCTAAAAGCACATTTTAGCTTAAGCATCAATTTACTGATTGAGTTAATAATATGCAGCAAGAGTCAACATTTTCATGATCTCACACATCCTGCTCAGAGGAGATTTGGCATTGGGTTGCCGCCTCCAGCAGATGCTCCTTCTCTTTCTTCTTGTGTAAGCCTCTCTATCAACAACTAATTGTGTAGTATCTTTTAGTAAGAACCTTTCAAAGGGATTAAATCAGTAATTCTGTTCAACATTGTCCTCTGATATCTGTGGTATGATGCAGGTTGCTTCACAAAGTCAACCACAAAATGCTTTGAATTTGGTTGGGACTGCACCTAAGGCCATACCATTGGCTGTGAATCCTCCCAAATCAAGTAGTCTGCCTGCTGCAGCTTCATGGTACACTAAGATTTGCTAAATACTATTCTGGCTCTGATCAGTAGCTTCAGATCATTTGACTTGTATATGTTTCTCATATTTTTAGGAATTGTGTAGAGTAAAAAAATGTTTGTATTTCTTTGTACAATTCATTGATTGTCTCCTTCCCCCCATTATCTGACTACTGACTTTGCTGGTGATCACATTTCCATTGATTTGATTTGATCATTTTTCTATTGCCAGGGGTTCTCGATCTTCTTCTCGGCCAAACTCAGGGAGGACTGTAACTGCCCCTAGTGGGAAATCAAAAACAGGTGCAGGCTTGATTAATTTAGCTACGGTAACTGGGAACTGCACAAGTAGACAATCTGTAAATAATAGTGGAGTGAAACAGTTGAAGGCAACCAACATGGATGGAGCGCAGAGTTCTTTGCCTGGTACATCGAAGTTGCCGGAGAGACCACACAGTGCAAATGGAGCTTCCGCCATGCTCCAGGGGCAGGGTTTTCCTTGTAATGCAGATGATGTTGATATTTCAAGGCCAGTTCTGGATGAACTTATATCTCATAGGAGAAAATTGAGTGGGTCAGAATCGAAAGATGTTACAACTGGGGCAACTGAGGAGATCAAGTCAATGGAATCTTCTTCTTTAAATAAGATTCTAGGTACAGAGCACCAAGACATGCCTTCCGACATTTTTGCTGCCAACAATATAGTTTTAGCAGTGACTTCACAGGAGCATAGTAAGAGTTCAGGAGGCATATTAACAACAGTTTCTGCGGAGAGTGCTCTCTTGGACGAGGCTGAGAAAAAAGCTGAAAAGGATTCTGGTACTATATTGAGAGAAAACATTCACTCTTGTAGTTTAGATTCAAGAATTGATGTTGGGTCGTGTGCTGAGCCTGATAAATCATTTCAAACCACAGAAAGTGGCTTACAGCTAGCTATATTCAATGCTTTGGAATCTCCTTCAGTTCCAGATAAAAGATCTGGTTCTGGAAGCTCAAACCTTGCTTGCTCTTCGCCACCGTCAACTGTGAGTAAACTGAGTAGCCCCTTCAGATCTGATACCGCCTTGAATTGTAATATAGTATCTGAAGATCCTTGGTCAAGTTCTGTACATCCTGTGAATAGAGATGAGCCATCTGTATATTCAAGAGGTGATACAGCTTCTCAACCAGATGATTCCATACCTCTGGAAACATTAAAGATCAGCGAGAATGAGAGTTTGAGGAAAGCACCACGTAATGGCACGAGTGAGCATGAGCTTATTTCTGACATGTTTTCAACTGGGTTTGATCTTTGGACTGATGGAAGTGCACAAGATCTTGCACAACTCTTTTTCAATAAAAGGAAACCAGGATCTGCAATATCATCAGTTCATGTTGAGACAAACAGTTCTTGGAAGTCGTCTTCTGAGAACAAGCAGTCCAGATTTCATTTTGCCAGAGAGGATGAGCTGAATGAGCAAGCACTCTATTCAGCTAAAGTTTCTTTGCAGAATGAAGGTGATAAGCACATGTGGAGTGAGAAGTACAATAGAACTCAATGTGGGAGTAATCCAATTGCTTTGAATGAAGTAAATGTTGACCACCAGGTTCTTAGTAAGTGCTCTCAAGCGGATTACTATGGTAATTTTTGAAAAGCTCCTCCTCCTTATGATAAGCATGAGTTCTTTTTAGAGGTAATGCTTATCTTACCTCTCTGTGTAGGTGGGTCATCTTCTTCTCATCTTACAAAAGGTACCATGATGGCACCTCCAGGATTTTCTTCTGTAAGAGCTCCGGCAGCTCCTCCTGGATTTTCTCAGCACAAAACAACAGACATCCGGAGATTACAAGGTTTAAAAGTACTCAGGGTTTTATTTATTCCTTTTTCTTCTCTTTTGCATATCTAATGTTCTATTTTGTTTCCAGATTCCATGGATGAATCTCCTCTACCCTTGGCACGTGGTACGAGCTATAATCATTTGGAAGCTGCAAATGGCACAACTGATGTGGAGTTCATTGATCCTGCTATTATGGCAGTGGGCAAGGGAAAGCGCCCAACTGTACCACAGACAGCTGCTACTTTTACCAGCAGCCCCTCATTATCTGCATTTTTATCACAGACATCTCCCTTGTCTCAGCAAATAAGAACATGCCAAGACTTTGAAACAAGTTTTCAACCTCAACAGGCTCGCTCCTACAGAGGCTTTAGTAGCTTGAATCAGAATGCACATCTTGCTTACTCAGGGCAAGAACTTGATACATCATCTTCATCACTATTCCACGCACCATTTAGTGACTCGATTAACCAACAGAGACTTATGGGACAGTATTCTGATACCTTACTTCCACACCTCATGATGCAAGAAAATGTGTATGGTAATGGGGGCCATGGCACCGGAAAACTAAGATTCCAGCATTCATCTCCAGATGACTGGAATAGGTATTCAGAGCTACATTCTACAGGACAGCCATCAGTAAATGATGCAGTTGGACGTTTGGGCATGTCCCAAATTACTCTGGATAGAGTTCTTCAAAATCGTCTGGACGAACTGACACTTACAAAGGTAAGGTTTCCATCTTTTCAATGAAGCAGAAATCTTTCTCCATTCTCCCATTTTAGGGCACAGACGACGTTACTCTTTAAATGAATTGTAGGACTTGAGCTCAAAATATTATAATGATGCTGCCATCCCAGCAGCTTACACAGAGCAGGGACATCTAAGCACTTCGAGGCTAGGGAGATTCTTTTTGCAGAATGGAAATTGAGAATACAATGTCCAGATGAAGAATACCATTGGATTCCCGGTCCATTTGTTGCTCAACATCATATACAGCTAGCTTACAGTGGCTACTGTGGTCTGTCCTAGATTCAGCTAAGTACAACTTCAATCTCAGCAACAAGTCTGCTTTGTCACTGAATTCATTAGCAGATCAGTTGACCATGCCTACATGGTTGAGCTATCCCATGGATCTGAAGTGTCAATACAAAGGGTTCTTGTATATGACGGTTAATGGAGCTTCTAATGACATGGTCCACTGCAGGTCAGTGTTGGGTCAATGGTGCTGCAACGGAGCTGGTCAGCCTTTCAGGGATGTAAATGCGCATTTGCACTATTTATAGCAGCTTCACGAATGGAACATGAAGCACACAGATTCTGGCATGAACTGGCCCTAGTATTTGGTTTCTAACTATTGATCTGATTGCTTCAGTCTTAGGTGTCAGCATGCTGAAAAGAAGTGCTCACAGATATAATTCTCTATATGAATAAAAGAACAAACGATGGGGAAACGTGTGAAGTTCTGAAGTGTTGCAAGCTGGCAGTCCTGGATGGTTTTTGGTATTTTCTTTTTTGTTGTAACATTGCATGCAATACATAAGGATGAAATGTTTGTTGGAGGGCTTTTTGCCTCTTCTTATTTGGAGCTGTATTAGATGAATCATTGACTAAGAAATATATGTGTTTGTGAATTTTGTTGAGAGAAGTAAGAGTAAGACTATTGTTATATACATTATATTACTGAGGATCTAGATATTCTGCCTTCATGATAAGTGCATGCTGAATTCAGCAAATGTAATGAGATCTCTTCTGGGAATTACTATCTTCAGGATGGTTGACCGTGTGCATCTATAAATTATGGTGGCTCCATCTGATTTCAGGACTGGAACATGGTGAAGAATCGGTAGCATCTTTTTTACGGTAGCTTTGCATGCTATGACTGATATGTAAGCAAAGCATGAGAGCAGTTAAATGTGGTTTTCGTCTTACAATCTAAGCGTAAGAATACCGGTGCTGTACAAAGATGAAATCAAATTGTTTTGATGTCAGCACATGATGAAGTCTGGCTAGTGTGTGTGTGTGTGTGTGTGTGTGTGTGTGTGTGTGTGTGTGTGTGTGTGTGTGTGTGTGTGTGTGTGTGTGTGTGTGTGTGTGTGTGTGTGTATATATATATATATATATATATATATATATATATATATATATATATATATATATATATATATATATATATATATATATATATATATATATATATATATGTTTGTGTGTGTGTGTGTGTGTGTGTATGTGTTTTCAAATTGTGGAATCTTGTAGGATCGAATCTTGTGACAAGAGAGAATGCGGAATGGAGTCTCAGATAATTATTTGTCAGGGTGATAGTAGGCTTTCTTGATACTTTGGTAGTAGATATATTCTCTGCATGAAGCTTAACCATGATTTGTTAGAGGGGTTTAATTGCATGTAAGACTAAGTATGAAAAGGAAATTGCCAGCATTGAATATGTTCCTTTTGGTTTCACACTACTGTGTAGAGTATTAGCATGAAATATTATGGCATTTATGACAGTTTCGTTGTTGGTTACTCTAGTTGTTACCGAGAGATAAAACTCTTACTAAAAAGTTGAGTTGTCAGTGGCAGTAATTAAAATTGTTTCAAAAGTCTGGAAGCGTTGCCATGTGAAAGACTTCAAATGGACAGAAAAGGGAAGGGGTTTGGCCAGTGTGCAGGCCAACAAGAAGGGGTTTTCAATGGTGGAAAGGAGTTATTCTTTGGACACAAAGAGTAGGCCTAATCAAATCAATCAAGCTACAAGAGAAATGTGCTTGGATGAGCACATTAAGTTGTAATTGAATAAGAGAAATTCACTTTTCACTACAAGCCAAGAGAGAGAATCACACCAAGTCCATCGCACATGCTTGATAGAAAATCACACCAGCACTTAATGCAAAAGCTAGATACATAATTACACAACAATTCCACCACTTGAATGGCTTCACAATTTCACTTAGATGCATTTAGATTTTCACAAATATTCAAGTGGAATGTATATGTGTTCAAAATCTTAATAAAAGAGTTACACAACAATGAGACTGCACTCATCTCATTATACAATTTTGCTTGAATGCATTCAAATTGTCAAAATTACACTGGAAAATGTTTTCGTAAGATTTATTTTAAATCAGATTGTTTACTACCACCCTTTTTTCATTCTTTTCTTTGATATTTGAGAATACTAATTTTTTTTCTAACATGTTTAATTTAGTGTAATGCAGGTAATCTAATGACTATGGTTTTTGTTTAATTTATTAATTTGATTAAATTCTTATTCCTTTTATTTTGACTCAAAATTTGAATATTTATGTTTTGAAGCACTTCCTTTTTTAAAAAGGGGAGATTGATCTTTGGAATTCTCTCTCAAGGCTTGATTTAATTGAAAGTGCAATTGTACATTGAAGGGAATAGTACTCGTAGGATGACTCGAATCCAACACAAACAGGGGTAGAGCACTTAGAACCTACTAGAGATGAATAGAGCCCCAAGTATGGTATAGATGCTTCATCTATCAAGCATGCCATTATCCCTCGTAACTGCTCATGCAGAATATTTGAGGGCACTTGGTATAGTGAATGCTTCATCTATCAAGCATGCCATTATCCCTCCTAAGTGCTCATGCAGAATATTTGAGGGCACTTGGTATACTATTTTGATACTATTCAGACAAGAAATGAAATTTTATTGCTTACCTTTCAAAAGTTGGGTAGAAAATGTAATGTACATATTTCCCACAAGAAATGAATTGTATTGCTTACCTTCCAAAATAGTTGGAGAGAGAACATGTAATGGTCTTTCAAAATGAACATATCTCATAAAGGTCAAATATTTGAAGGAGCAGCTGATTGTTGCAAATGAGATTTGGCTATTGTAAACATTTTTTCTTCTAAGATGACTATTTGAACTTTAGCATAAAATGAGAAGTGGGGATTTACTAAGCAATGTAGTTGTGATCCATCAAATCATGATCATTGGGCATTTTCCATTGGGAACACTTACATTTGCAAACAACTCTTCTATCCTATTGGGACGCTTGGAAAAATTACCCTAAATTACCCTCATTATTGCTAATGGAAGTACTTTCACATTATTAGATGCTTTATATGTGCGAGGGATACAATAATTATTTTATCAGTAACAATATTACCCAAGATTGATTTGCTAGTAGTGTTAATCATTGGTGTACAATTCATTCTCTCTCTAATGATAAAAAACATACTATAATTTGGTATGCTATTTCATAGATATACAAGCTCAAGAATTATGGAAAATTATGCATGTGCATTATAAGATTTGCACATCATTTCATATGCAAAAATTTGGCATGCACATTTTGAACATTTGAATATTGCTAGTTTGTTATGCCTGCACAAGCTTGAACTGGTGTTCTATTTTCCTACTATTGGTGGATCTAAATAAGTATGTAAGGGCTTCATTTTGGGTAAGATAAAGGTCAGACACTACCTCATAGTTTTCAGCTTGAGGCCATAACGTGGGTCACATATGTACTTAACAAGTTTCATAGTAAGGCATTGCAATCACTAATTATGAAGCTTAGCATGCCTTCAAACCTCTATCACCTATATTGCACACAAATTAAATGTATTTTTTGTTAGCCAATATGTAGTTTCTGCGGAGGATGCCATGCAATCTTTACTTTCATATATCAAGGAGACTTCTATGAGCTCAAACGATGTGTATGACAAGTGTGGCTCTTTTCATTGGTGGGAAATCAAATGTATCTCTTAGTGAGGTACCTACTCAACATATGGAAGTTATGAGTGATGAAGAAATGAATCAGTTTTTTGTTGATGAGCACACATATTGACGAGGCAAAATCTACCAAAATGATGGGCACAAAAAGATAGTAAATTAGATGAAGCGTGACCTTACTGTATAATTCAAACTTCCATGGTACCTCTTTTGCATGAAATTGCTATGCAATGTATGTTTTTATCCTTGATGATGGTTCCATTTCTTGGGGAATTCTTAAACTAAAGGGGATTGGGTGTTTGTAGGAGAAAAGTAGAGAAGAAGTATAGTTGTGCCCATAAGTTCTTTGTACTTTCATAATACAAGAAGATTACAATGCTTTTGCTTTCACGAATAAGATTGAAGCACTCACTATAGGTTACACATTAAGACAAAAAGTACACCCAAGTACAACCAAGTACTTCCAAGTACTCGTGCAAGTAGTCAACCTCTATGTTGTTTCTTCACCTTAACTCAATGTCTTGCTCCTGTTGCTCTTAAGCATCCACTCAAGATGGTTTTGATTACTTTCCACTGTTGACCTACAACTTCTCTTTGGTAGCACTCTAGCCATCGTCATCTATCTTCCTGGAATGAGGTTTCTTTGCAACAGGTAATAGAGTTTACAATACACTGTTCACTTAGCTCTCCAATTCTCCACTTTCTTCAATTTTAGAGAGTGCATCTATCAAGTTGAGAATGAGTGATCTACTTCAATAAAGACTATCAGATAAGATCAAGGTGGTGATTCATCAATCATGACTTTGCTAACTTCCTAAAATAGAAAGGGATCAAATATCAAGTAACATAGAATCATAACCATCTCAAAATGAAGTAAGCCAAAAGGAAGATCCATAGTGACATGCAAATGGCACATAGTATGGTTCACAACAAAGCATTATGTTTTAAATTTTGGGTCGAAGCCGTACACACCACAAAACACATCATAAACAAAGGCTTCACACGTGTAGTACAAAACAAGATTCCATTTGAAGCCTACTATAGAGCAAAATCCAATGCTAACTTCTTTAAAGTTTTTGGAAGTGAAGTTTTCATACATGTGTTGAAAGAAGATAGACATAGACACAAGTTATCATCCAAGTCTAAGAAGCATCTATTCATTGGATATAGTGAACACACTAAGGCATGCAAATTGTATGATGTGGAAAACGACTCAACTATTTCATACATAAGGGATACGAGTAAATTGAAAAAGAGCTGGAATGATTCGATTAAGATGTATGCGGAGTAATGTCGTCAAGATGCAAAATAGGTAAAGGAGATATGTGACAGCAAGATGAAAGTTGAGAAAGAATTAACCAAGGTAAAGCTCCAAGTACAAGAAAAATATCAATTTATAACGCAAATTCAAGAAAAAATAGCACAACTATAGAACGAGAAGAGGCACAAAGGATGAACATGGGGACACGAGTAATGCCAAAACCTGATGTGTCTAATGAGGAGACTGAGACGTCCTCTTTCTCCCCCCATTGTTCATCCTCCTATTCATGAACAATGGATGGAAGATCCTAATGAGGCATTAATGCCATACATCGTAGAGCTAGATCAGAAAGATTAGGCACTATTGGTATCACATGACACAAGAATTTGAAGAATCTGTGATACAAGTAATAAAAGAAGCGGAAATCAAAAGTAAATATCTCGATAAAATGATGAAGTCATTCAATATTCCATAGAGTGTAATGAAGGAACAAACTCATAAGTATATTAAGAGAAGAACCTGGTTGTCGATGCAGATGCATGTTGTCAAGGGAGCACTAGATTGTGCTCTCTGACTACAATAGACAAGATTTTGGAAATACACTTTTGATTACAAGATCACCCACGTAGGGGAAATAATACAAGAATATGCAACCGATACAAGAAGTCCCACAACCCGAGACTGATAGGTATGGATAACTCGACTAGAGATGATACGCGAGATCCCACAACCTGGGACCGTAGGTATGAAACAAGATATCTTGATTACAAGAATTCCCTTCAAGGAGATGAACTAGGTACAAGAAATAACTCGACAAGATCTCGTACTGCAAGATTACAAGAGGATAAGATAGGATGTCCACGAACTAAACTAAACAAGACTAGAACACAAATCAAGACAAGATCTAGAACTGGAACTTGGAAAGTACTTACTTGGAGATCGTGACTCCTTGAGCTCCCAACACTGGCATTGGCAAGACTGAGAATGAATGTGGCCAATCCCTCCTTATATAGGTTTTCCAAGGGCCTTTCAAGGGTGCTTACAAATTGATGATATCATCGATGATGTCATCAACTTGAAACAACCGATTGTCAGAATTCAATATCATGAACTATAGAAAGCAAAATGTCATCTAAGGTTTAAGATGGTTTTCTTTGTGTCCATGACATCAACTCCCCCTCAAGCGACGAGTTCCATGAGGAGCACCATTGTTGTCTAGCTTGGGTTTCATTGGATTCTTCCTATTGAATTCATGAACCTTGATTTTTGCTCTCTAAATATTTCCTGTAAGTTTCCAAGTACGATCACTGATGTCATACACTTTCTAATGAATAAACCATTCCAATCTTCCTCAAAAGATCCTTGAATTTATTACATGCATGACCTGGAATTCTTCACGATCCTCAATCTTGATAGGTGGTGAAGGACTAGGTGTCTCTTGAGCTTCCTTGGGTTCTTGCGATAGATCCTTTGAGCTTCGAGTGGTATGTTTTGGTGTCTCAAAGATCTTTGATGGAGAGCCTTGAGTAAGCACACCTCCTTGATTGAACATGAACTCCTCCTTGTCCTTTACCTTCTTGTTACCTTCATAATATTTATACTCCATATCATTTGTAATGGCTTCTAGGGCTAAATATTTTTTATTCAGATTCTTGAGGAATAGTGTCTTGATTATTCAACACTTCTAGCACTTGCGCTTCTTTGAACAATTGATCCTCACACCAAACTGCTTGATTGATAGCCTCATCTAAAGTATTTACTTGAGATGTATAGAGCAAATGATCATTTATTTCATCTTTGAGACCACTTTGAAATCGATTAATTAGATAGTCTTCTTGATATGAGGATCCTTAAAATACATTTCTAAAGTATGATACAAATTCTGCAACTGACTGATCACCTTGTCGTAGCCTCCTTTCCAAATCTTGGTGTTTCTTACATATATCATTCAAAGTAAACTCGATATTTCTGAGTATGGATATGGAGTCCATGATTCCTGATAGGGACTTGATGTGGAGAGTCTTGCCAAAATTTCAAGGGAGCACTAGATTGTGCTCTCTGACCATAGTAGACAAGATTTCGGAAATACACTTCTGATTACAAGATCACCCATGTAGGGGAAATAATACAAGAATATGCAGCTCATACAGGAAGTCCCACAGACCGGGACTGATAGGTATGGATAACTCGACTAGAGATGATACACAAGATCCTGAGACCATAGGTATGAAACAAGATATCTCAATCACAAGAATTCCCTTCAAGGAGATAAACTAGGTACAAGAAATAACGCAACAAGATCTTGTAGTACGAGATTACAAGAGGACAAGGTAGGATGTCCACGAGCTAAACTAGACAAGACTAGAACACAGATCAAGACAATATCTGGAACTAGAACTTGGAAAGTACTTACTTGGAGTTAATAACTCCTTGAGCTCCCAAGACTGGCATTGGCAAGACTGAGATTGAATGTGGCCAATCCCTCCTTATATAGGTTTCCTATGGGCGGTTCAAGGGCGGTTACAAATTGATGATGTGATCAATGATATCATCAACTTGAAACAAGACTTTCCAGTGTCAGAAGTCAGTAAGTAGACAATCGATCTTGAGGTTTTTGCATGTTTTGCACACATTGGAAGCATTAGATTCTTTGAATTCTAAACCAACCATGAGCTATAGAAAGTGACATGTCATCTAAGCTTTAAGATGGTTTTCTTTGTGTCCATGACATAGGTAGGAGTATCCTATAAAATACCAATGTCTAATAATAAATTTCAAAGCTATATGGCCCCACATGTTGCAAGTTTGGATGCTTAGTACTTAGCCTCTCTGGGTGATAGAATGATAGGCTCCTTCTTACTTTCCCAAGAGATAGTTCCCAAGCCAAGCAAGAATATGTATCGAGAAGTAGACGATAAAAAATCATTATCAACAACCCAATCTGACTCAAAATATCCTACGAGATCAATTCCCCCTTTGTACCAAAGATCGTGATGTCTGGTGAGGGGAAGATAACAAAGTAACCTGTGAGAAGCTTTCCAATGTACCTGATGATACTAGCGTGAAAACTGATTAAGTATGCAAACTCCATAGGTGATATCCAGTATGGTGTTGTCTAGGTAAAGTAAACAACCAACTAGTTGTTGATAATAATGCACATCAACAAGTGATGATGAGTCATGCAGTATGAGCTTGATGTTGGGATCAAGGGGTGTAGATATTGATCAACATTGTTCCATTTTATACTTGGATACTAGATCCGAGCAGTACTTTTGAGAGAGGAATTTACCTTCTTTCATCTACCAAACTTCCATGCGTAAGAAGTAGTGAAGCAACCAAGATATCTCATGGATTACTCAAGGTGAAGCTCCTTAATTATAAATTGGATGCAGTCATCATCTGAGCATGTCAAAATCAAGTCGTGTAGAGGATGATGATAGCAACTAGGGACTCTTTCGGATAGGTTTAGAGGTAAGCATTGAGAGTACTTTGAAATCCTTTGTCTTTGAAGAACTTGTGTATCTTCTTATACTAGGCTCGTGGAGCTTTCTTAAGTCCATAAAGTTCTTTATGAAGTTTGTAGACATGATCTTGCTTTTCTTTGATTTGGAAACCTTCAGGTTGTTCCACATATACCTCTTCTTGAAGATCAACCAAAGCATTTACATCTAGCTCATAATTAGTCCACTTGAAGTGTGTGCTTAAAAAAATTGACTCTAAGGGCAAAGGTTTCATCATAGTCAATGCCATGCTTTTTGTTTATATCCCGTTGCTACGAGTCTTGCTTTGTACTTGTTCAAAGTTCCATCTGGTTTGCACTTGACTTTATATAGCCACTTAACTCCAATAACTTGATGATTAGAAGGGTTTAGTACAAGTGTCTAACTATTGTTCTTTTGTATTGCATCCATCTCTATCTGCATAGCTTCCTCCTACTCTTTTGATCTTGAGATTCTTTGAAATTAGAAGGCTTTGGAACTTTTTGAATTTGATGCAAAAGAGCATAATTTACATAGTGAATTGGTTCTTGTTGTTTCTTCTCAATGAGTCTTCGAGATTTTCTACGCTATTGGGAATTACTTGCTTCTTAATTATGCTTAGAAAATATGAAAGCCATAAAGAGTTTCATAGTGCTCATGCATGATTCATCCTTCCTTCAAGTCGTTCCCCTCTTGCATTACTTAGATCATCACCTTGTTGTTCCCTAAGACTTGAATACCAATTTTTGATTTTTTATGAAAAAGAAAACAAATAGATTAGTAATGCCCAAAGCAAAGAATTAGTTAAGGTTAGTGAAAGACCTAAACTATTATACCATAATCGAAGATATATTCTCCTTTTGAGGAAATGTGCACCACTAAACAATATTAGAGAAGCCATGTGCTGAATGGCGATCCCTTGTAGTGTGGACCTTTTGTGCATATTCTAGATGCATTCGGTTGAGCATGTGTGCAAGAATGACACTGCTTCTCAAGCAGTTGCTTTGATTGATTTGATTTTTGTTTCTACACTTGTTATGTTCGTTTTGCTTGAGGTTGATCTCCATGCAGTTTAATTTTCTTTTGCTTTTGTGGTGTGTTCTTTGTCTTGATCCTCCATATTAAGTTGCTTTGATCGTTCTGCTTCGTTGGGGGCTTCCATTACTTGGTAATCTTTGATTTTTTAGAGTCCTTTGGTTAGCTTTTGGTTTGAGAACAACTCCCTATTTTAATGCTTGTATATGTGACCATCCTTCCTTTAAGGTTTTGTTTGGGATCTAAGGTTTTTGATGATGTCTTTGGGCTTATGTGAGATTCTTTGGTATCCAAACTTGAATTGTCCTTGAATTGATTAGTTTCTTGTGGATTGCTATTATGCCCTGCTTCTTTCCTTTAGGGATTCTCGATTGTGGCTCTCTTTGGATTGATTGATACTCCTGGAGTTGGTCCTTGCGTATCCATATTTGCTTAAATCCCTTGGTTTGTTTTTTGTGAGTCCTTGATGTGCTATTTGAAAATGGCTCTCTATTCTCCTCTTAGGAATTGATAACCTCACTAGGTCTCTCTTGAAGGTTTTCTTTGTAAGGAGAATTTGTTTTGCACTCTCGATAGAACATGTAGTAGACTTTGAGGCACTTGTACTAGCAAATGGAAATGTGTATATATGTTTGGCACAAAGGGATGAAATTTCATGGAGGTGCATTGTGATAGTGCATTCAAAGGTGAAAACGATCTCAAATCAAACTTTGGATGATGTCCTAGCTGCCCTGAGTATACTCACTAGTTTTCATGCGATTCTAAGACTATGACCACATGGGTGTTGATGACACCCTAGATGAAGCAATGACCTACTCTTATACCAATCATTGGAGTTTGATGTTTGCGGGAGCACACAAAAACACAAGGAAGAAGAAGAAGAAGTTGGAGCACAACACACCAATGGATGAATTGCCAAGTAAATTTAGAAAAATAACTAACCCATTAGGACTATAGGCGTATATACAAGCTGAGGGAAAAAAATTTCCTAAAGAGTTAAAAAAGTGCCCCAACCATCCTAAGTGCATTCATGCACATCACCACTGAAATATATCAACAACCATATGTCCCCATATAGGATAATGTTGCAAAAATTTTCACAAAGGCACTATCTAGGAAGAGTGAAGCTTTTAGCAAAGCTTTTGACTTACTTCCTTTGGTGGATTGATTTCTTTCTACATTTCTTGGCACTTCCTTACACATGAGTTCTAGCTTATTGTTCACTGCATTATCCCCAGGGGGAATTTGTTGATATAACTTGGTAATGATGTGTGTGATCACACTTAGGACTGTCAAGGCATCTTTTTCCCTCTTTAGGACGTTTTTTTGCCATTGTACATATGCCTTTAACCCTAATAGGTCACTTATCTTTGTACATTCTTTGGTAATACAATCAGTGTTATGTTGTTCTCCAAGATTCCTCTTCTTCCTTGTGTTGTTTGTATGCTTTCACAATCTTCAAACTACAACAAGTGAAGCATATGATAAAAACATAACCATGAAAGTGATGAGTATTTCATCCAAGAATGGATGCTTAATGAATATCTCATCATGTGAAGGTGATCAATACATTGCATATATCCAACCACCCAAACCAGTTAATCTTATTCAGCACCTACCAATCCTTTACCATACATCTTGTATGGTAAGGCTAGGTTGTATTCCACCTACATCATCGAAGAGATCCCAAAATTTGCATGTCCAGTAGCTAAGAAAACCTCAACAGAACCCTCTTTAATGTGTAATTGGTTTTATGAAAAATAGTCAAACTTTCATGATTTGAGCACATGGATGTAGATATGCAATATCCACACAATAGCACGTAGTGGGTTATCAAAATATGTATATGCAATCCATGTACAATAATGGTTGAGATCAAGCCAAAATACCCAGTTCCACTATTTTATAAAATAAATCAAACTATCAATAATTATGGTGATTGTTTCCACCATAATTGGGACTTGTCCAAGAAACTATGAAATTGAAAAAATGGTTTTGAAAATCCCCAAATTTGAACATCCAATATCAAAGATGGAAAAAATCAAACAATTGCCCAAAAGAAGAGGTTAGTGATTAATCTTAAACACATGCCAAAACATAAAATTTTATGATTAGATCTAACCTCATTACAACAATCACAATCATGGACAGATGGAGAGGTATACCTTGATGATATTTTGAACTAGTACCTACAAATGACTTAATCGGGCCTTTCCACCATGTGAAGTTAACAAGAAAACCAACAATAACAAAATAAAAAAAACAATAAAAGTGGTTGTGAATGTCCCTAGTCAAGCAAAATAGACAAGAAATTGTTATTCTTTAAATCATTATGGAAATAATATTCTACTTTACTTGAATCATTCAACAAGAAGTATACACAAAAAATGAAAGGCTAAGGATGAAAAGAGAAAATGGATCACAAGATTTACATCTGTTTGTGTAAAGTAGGTGATTTGTTCTAAATCATGAAGCCTTGAGGGATGATTTTTTTATGCCAAGAGAAGATGAATTAAAGTTGAAACCACCTTACTTGAAACAAGATAAACCTCCTCACATTTTCTTCCTTCTACAATTATATCGGTTCACTATTCTCTTCTTTTTGAGACAAGCTTAATATAAATTTGACTCCCCCCTCTTTGATTGGTGTTAACATGTCACTATTGCTCAATGGAAAGGGTGAAAGCATATAAAGGAAAGAATATATTCATGAGGAAAAGGAACTTACCATTGATCAATATCATCAAAATGCTGCTTATCATGTCCTTGAAATTGATAACATGCACAATGAAAATTCAAAGTGATAACATGCATATTTTCTTCTTATTTTTTATTTTTTCCCTACTTACCTACCTTCATCTTTTCTTAGATAATAAACCTTGAAAACCCTTTACATTTCTCTATTTATCCCTTGATGATGGTAAAGTTCCCCTAGCAAAACCAAGTGTAGGATGAGTACATTAAACATAAGAGTTTTCATGGGTTTCCTACTTGATTAAGGTTGGATTTAGATTGAGTGGTGGCATCATACAATCATATGCTAAGCCTAATCGAAGTAGTCCAAGTGGTGTTTTCAGATAGAGCAATGGCTCCTGTGTTGTACTGTACGAAAAAGGTAGCACACTTGATGCCTTGCAGTTGCAACCCCCACCCTAGCACAATATAGTTGCATGCATAGATTTTTTCCAATAAAATATGCATTATGATTTGGTATCACACTTAAAATGGATATGAAAGCTAATGCTATAGTCCAATGGTTTAATAGTTTTCCTAAAATTGTGCATTCCATACTAACTTTGAGACATGACAAAGAGAGTACATTGTACTTACCACATAGAGCACAACCTTTGAGATTTAGAGAGTAAGCAAAGGGTACAAAGACTTACAATCATTGTATGACATGGAGTTTCTATGGTATTTTTTTCTATGATATAGATTGTTATACATGGATTTTCTATGGTATTTTTTTCTATGATATAGATTGTTTTAATGTTTTCATCACTAATGTAGTGATTTATTTTCGTGTGTTTTGTTAGCCATTGTAATAATTCAACCATGTCTAATGATTGTGAATATTTTATCACTATTTTATCAACATTTTCAATATGTGATATTAGTAGTTCTCTATTTTTTATTTTTTAGGTAATTTGGACCTTTATAGGTCTAAAGAAATGGATTCTCAAACTCAAGGCGAGGATCCATTTCTTTTTTAAGCTTCTTTTTCACACTCTCTTTCTATTCATATTTTCATTGATGCTTTCATATGCCTTCGCATGACTTTCAAGCCATGTTGAATGCTACATCCCTATCACATAATTGCACTCTCCCTTGTACCTTTCATTCATCCCCAAACCATACTTCATCTTCTCCACATAATTGTAACCCTAGATTGGCTATGGAAATTATGGATGCTCACAACTCCAAATCTATTCCGTGACAAAACAAGGGACCATGAAGGATGTTAGATATAGTCAATACTCCACCCTCAAGTGACCACAAACGATCCATGGTGCTCTAACCTATAAGGCCATTGGTTGTCATTCAAGGTGAAAATAATGGCCCTATGGTGTTATGCAGTTTCCAAATAGAACCTTAATGGGGGGAGTGCAGAGGGGGGCTTGCCCCAATTTTTGGGGTCCAGCGGGGCCTATCCCCTCAGCTCATAGGGCCAAGACAGTAGGACTTTTGATCGTGGAGATATTGTCGAATTGAATATTTTGCCGACTATTTTGTATCTCTCAACTACGTTTATCTATACGGACTCCCTTTGTAAAATCTATATAAGCATGGCCCAAGTTGAGCTTTAAATAGCATTGCACAATAGTAAGCCCTTAATCTAGAGTCTGTCTAGATCACCATCTAAGCTCCACATTGGAAGCACATGGGTGGATAACACCATTTTTGTAACTGCATTACACTTGGCAATTTGAGAATTTGAGTTCTCAATCTCTGAGTATGCATCTATCTTTGCCTGCATTTTTCTTGCAACTCTATCTACTGGTCTATTCTGTTGTGCTATTAATATTATCTTACATGGTACTAGAGCACAAGAGGCTCTAAGTGGCGCAGAAGCAAAAATGCAGAGGTTTCAATGACAAAAGAGAGAAGATATCAAGTGGTACATCATCATCTATAATTGGGAATCAAGGTGGTTCATGAATAGAAGTAGGTGGAGCATAGACAGGAGCATCAATGATGCTGGTCATCCCAACATTGTGGATACGATCACCAGCCTTCACAGATGGTAAACTTGATGCTACAAACTAAACCCTGTGGAACTTTAAAATCGATTCTCTCCTTGATTCATATGAGCTTTTGGAGACTATTCTTGGGACTAATCATGAGCCCCAAGAAACACCCGATCCATATAATCCTGGTCGAATGATTCCTCTTGATGTTGATCTTCCACATGCTTGGAAACCTAGAAATGCAGATGCACTTTATGTTCTAGCTAGAAGTAATATTGATAGTGTTTTGATTCTTATTCAACATACTACCAAGGCATGTGAAGCATGAAACATATTGAGAAATCAATATGAAACTCGTAATCAGACATTGATTCAGAACTTGGAGAATCATCTAGCAACCGAAAGGTTTGCTGATGGGGAGATTGTAGAGGTGTTTATCACTTGCATAGAGAATCTACGAGATCAAATGGAAGGAGCAGGTGTACAAAAGTCAAGTGAGGAGCTAGCTTGGTGTTGTCCGCTGAGTTTGATGGTTTGGTCACTGCTCTTAATACTCAAATCAGACCTCAACCACTAAGTTTTGAAGAATTTAGTGCCTTGCTCATGGAGGAGGAGCTGTGGCTCCAGGCAAGGAGTGGTGGCAACAAAGGAGATGCTGCATTCATAGCAAATGCCAAAGGAGGAAAAGCAGACTCTTCAAAAGATGGATACAAAAAGAAGAATGAAAAAAAGAAGTTCAAGGGAGAGTGTTTCCACTGCAAAAAGAAAGGACATATAATCCAAGACTATTGCATCAATAAGATAGAAGATAAGAATGGCTCTTGAAAAGGTGGCAAGGGCAAGGAGTCTACCAACATAGCACAAACAGAGCTTGAGCTATTTGTTACAATAGAGGAGGTATGCTCCTCAATTGAAGATTCAAGAATGGATGACTCATGGGTGTTTGATAGTGGTGCATCTCGTCACATGATGAGTAGAAAAGATCTTTACAATTCCTTACACCCTCTAAAGGAACCCATCACAATAAAGGTAGGCAACAATGCAAGATGTCTTGCAGAGGATAGAGGTACAATTTCTTTCATTAACTATAATGGGGATGTAAGAATACTTTCAATTGTGTTGTATGTTCCAAAAATAAAACAAAATCTACTTTTAGTAGCTTCCATAAGTGATCAAGGTCATCAAGTATCTTTCAGTAAGATAAGAGCTAAGATTATGGACAATAACAACAACATTGTTGGGATTGGCATAAGGTGGAATAACCTATACGAGTTATGTGCTCTTACAACCACTATAAGTGTGGGCACAAGTAAGCTATGGCATGAGAGGTTCAACCACATCAGATACCGAATATCAAAGGAGATGCATTGCAAGGGTATGGTTGCACATCTACCATCGAGGAAAATGAAGGAACCATGTGAAGCTTGCATGATGGGCAAGCAATAGAGGATTGCATTTCCACAAAAAAGCGAAAATAGGGCAAGCTATCCTCTAGAGTTGGTAAAAGAGTATATTTTATCTCTTGTAATTGTGAAAGAAAGAATGGCTTAAGTCATCCATGATGTAAAAAGGAAATTCGTGGCTCTAACTACCTAAAACCAAAAATCCATCAGCTGAGAGAATATCTCCTAATTCTTAGCATTACTCTTAGGTGAAGTTGTTTGAATTCAAATTCAAAACTACCTCCAAAAGTAGCTATAAAAAGAGCAAGAAGCAAGTCTCCATTAGAGAGCTTGATTCATGCCTACTTTATGTTCACTTGTAGAGATTGAAGAGCTTAATCCATAGCTCTATCATTCTAAACCCATTGTGCAAGTATTCATTGCCAATGTTGTTGTAATTATATGTGAATCTATACATTCATCATTTACTTCTTCTCTAATTTATTATCTGCTATACTCACTCAAAATAGTAACTTCAGAAGCTCATATCTCGGGTTATACATAACCTTTTTTAGAGTTTTAAAATGTATTTGATTGATCTCTAATTTTAGTTTATGCTCACAAGATTTCATGGTCATTGAATTTACTATTTGTAAGAAATCTGAGTTTTTCTGCTCACTAGTCGAATCTCTACCGAGCCCTGAAAATGGTGGGAGTGTTCCGGATTTCGCTAAATCTTATTCTCAGTGCTCGATTGATCTTGGATTAGCAAGCTATCTAAGTCTATTTGCTATTGCGAAAGGAAATTTTCTAATTCCGACCAGGTTGAGATCACTATTCATTTTTTATAGCAGTGTATGTACAAAAATAGTAAGTTTTGGGAGCTAGTCATTTTGCAACTAGTCTATCTTGACTCAAAATTTTGAGATATGTGTTCCAAAACAATTGGGTGATTTTTTTGTGGATTTAGGAATCTCAAAGCATCTACTAAACAACTCTGAAGTCTCAGTTGGCTGGTGTGAAGCTGGTTGTAGCAGCACCAACTCATCTTCGGATTGCATCCACCATCTCTCTTAACAGTGGTATCAGAGCATAGTCAATCAACATGGGAGATGGATTTCCATCAACAATTGAAA
Organism: Ceratopteris richardii; assembly: GCA_020310875.1. NCBI lineage: Eukaryota > Viridiplantae > Streptophyta > Polypodiopsida > Polypodiales > Pteridaceae > Ceratopteris > Ceratopteris richardii. The sequence goes on from CM035435.1 coordinate 53,533,664, forward strand.
AATTGGATAGAAACAACTACCCAACATGGTCTCTAAGGATGGAGGCTTATCTTCAAGGGAGGAATCTATTTGGATACACATCTGGAGACGAAGTTATGCCAACCATGAGGAACAAAGGGCAACCATCACATGAAGAAGAGGAAAGACTTTCAAATTGGTGATCAAAGTATGCACTTGCAAGGTACTATATTCTAAACTCGATCTTTGATTTTCTTTTACCTCATGTCAAGGGATGCAAGACATCAAGAGAGACTTGGAATGCACTTGCTTCTTTCTTCTCCTCCAACACTCGAGCAAGGAAGAACCAATTGTGGATGGAGGTTGGAAGCATTGGAGAGGTAATTGAAGAGGAAAAAATCATTCGACAAATCATAAATGGAATCAAAGCAGATGACAAGTGGGAGTCATTCACAACAGCCATGGATTTGTACATGGATATGCATGTACCCAACCTCAACACACTCATGGGCCAACGCTTCACTCATGAAGCAAAGATTAGCAAAGGTGGTGAGTCCTCAAGAGGTGATCAAACTCCTGCCTTATATTCTGATAAAGCTAAGGTCAAGGACAAGTGAAAGAATAAGAAGAATGAAGATGAAGGTAGCTCTTTCCAAGCAAACTTTGTAGGTAGAGGAGGAGCCAGAGGAAGAGGTAGAGGTGGAAAGCAAGGCAAGGGGAGATTCCAATCATCTCAACCTCGCAATATATGTGGCTTATCTTATCATACTATTGAACAATGTTTCAGGAACCCGAGGAACTCAAGAGGAAGAGGATTCAATAGAGGTGGCTATGGATCAAATAGAGATAGATATAATGGAGGCTACAATAACAACTACAACAAGAATTACAACAACAACAACTATCAAAGTGGCCATAGAGGAAGAAGAGATTACAATAACTATGCAAAGGACCAAAGTCAAGAAGATTCATTATTGATTATGAATCTATCAATGAAGAAGGGTAAGGATGATGATCCCATCTTTTACATTGATTCAGGATGCTCAAATCATGTAGTAGGAAATGTGGCTTTACTTTCTTATTTGGAAGATCCTCACAACAAACATGAAGTGCAAACAGGAGATGATACAAAGCACTGGGTGAAGAAGATAGGTAATGTGAAGACATCCGACGGGAATATGAACCCCTTAAGCAAAGTCTTGTATGTCCCTACAATTACCAAAAATTTAATAAGTGTTGGGCGGATTGTTGAAAAAGGATTGCACGTTAGATTCAATAGATTTGGAACATATGTTGAAGACCCAAGGCAAGACTTTAAATTGCCAAAGGAGAAAAGACAGAAAGGCTTTTCACTTTTGAAGTGGAAGATACAAAGAACATAGCTTTATTTAGCTATGGATCTCAAACTCTCACAGAGTTGGAGATATGGGACAAAAGGCTTGGTCACATTGGTGAGAGGACACTCAAACAAATTTGCAGGGACCAAACTGTACTTGGTTTGCCTAATATCACAAGGCAACACATGCTTTATAAGTGTGAAGCTTGTCAATTTGGCAAGACTCATAGACAACCTTTCAATAGGAAGGGATATGTGTATCAAAATCTTTTGGATCTAGTGCACACAGATGTGTGGGGTCCTAGTAAGGAGCCATCTATATCAGGCTCAAGATATTATATGTCTTTCATAGATGATTGTAGTAGGTGGACCATTCTGTTTTTCATGAAGCACAAGGATGAGGTTTTTAATTGATTTAAGAAGTATGTTGCTCTTGTTGAAAACCAAACAGGTAGGACTTTGAAAAGGCTCAGATCAGATGGTGGAGGAGAATACTTCTCTTCTGAATTTGATGCATGCTTGCATGAAAGAGGGATTAAAGGGAAGTCACTACAAGGTATACACCCAAACTCAATAGTGTAGCAAAGAGAAGAAACAGAGCTATTGTTGAAGCCACAAGATCCATGCTCAATAAAAAGGGATTGCCAAACTACCTATGGGTAGAGGTTGTGTCTATAGCCACATATCTCATAAATAGACTTCCATCTAAGTCACTAGACGGAACCACTTCATATGAAGTGTGGAATGGAAGAAGACCTAGTCTAGAGCATTGTAAAATCTTGTGCATATTTATGGTTATGACCAAAACCGAAAAGGATATAGATTGCACGATCCAACCAATAAATGATTTTTTGTGAGTAGAGATGTAAGTTTTGATGAGAAAAAATCATGGTTTGATGATGACAGAAAAGTGAAGTTGCCTTATGACCTGGATGAAGATTTTCCATAACTTCAACCAAAGGAGCCAAAGCAAATTGAAGAAAGTGATTCGAAGATTGACCTAGAAGACTTGGAAAGACTAAAGCCATGGAAGAGCAAAGGTAAAGCAAAGATGCAAGATGCTACATATGGACCTGAGAGCTCACATCAACCACTTAGAAAGTATTTAAGGGAGAAGAAGAAACTAGAAAGGTATGGTCATGATACTTCTTTGGTCACCAGGCACTCAATCTACATTACAAAGTATTCAACGAATGAAGAACCTACCACATTTGAAGAAGCACAAAGTAAGAAATCTTGGAGAGATGCAATGGATGAAGAAATGGAAGCCTTGAAGGAAATGACACTTGGGAGCTTGTACCTAAGAAGCCATCTATGAAGGTAATTGGATCTCAATGGATATACAAAATCAAGAGGAATCCAGATGGAAGTATAAATAGACATAAAGCAAGGTTAGTTCCTAAAGGGTTTGCTCAAACCAATGGTATTGATTATTAGGAGACTTTCTCTCCTGTTGCAAAATGCCTACAATTAGGGTTCTCATTAGTCTTGCAACATCTAGAAATTGGAAGCTCTATCAACTTGATGTAAAGAATGCTTTCTTAAATGGATTGATTTATGAGGAAGTGTATATGGAATAACCTCTTGGATATGAGGATGCACATCATCCTAACTTGGATTGAAGCAAGCTTCAAGAGCTTGGAATTTCATATTGGTGACTTATTTGCAAGACCAAGGATTCAAAGCTAGCAAAGTGGATACCTCTTTGTTCATAAAGAGGAATGGATCTGAAGTGATCTATCTATGTGTGTATGTTGATGATATTATTATCATAGAGAATGATCTTGAAGGAATCAAACAGGTAAAGAATCAAATGAAGGAGGAGTTCAAAATAAGTGATCTTGGACCACTCACTTATTTTCTTGGATTGGAGTTAATCTACACAAGTTCAGGTATATACATCACACAAAGGAAGTATGTGCATGACATGCTCATTAAGTTCAAGATGGAAAACACCAAGTGTGCAGGTACACCTATGGAGCAAAATCATAAGCTTAATGCTTATGAAGGAGAGCCAATTGAAGACATCACAAGCTATCAAAGCTTGGTTGGAAGTTTGAACTATGCAACACTCACAAGGGTGGATATATGCTATAGTGTTAGCATATTGAGTCAGTTTATGCATAAGTCGAGAAGATCACATATGGAAGTGACCAAGAGAGGATCTAAGTACCTAAAGGGGACCATGAATGAAGGTTTGTTTTATCCATTTACTTTAGATATTGAGCTAAAGGCCTACTTAGATGGGGATTGGGCTGGATCTAGAGATGATAGGAGAAGCACATCCGGGTATGCATCATTTGCAGGTTCAAAAATCATTTCTTGGTCATCCAAGAAGCAACTAATAGTGGCATTATCTTCTATTGAAGCCGAATATAAAGGTTTGGCAAATGCAACTCAAGACCATTATGTAAGGAAGAAGCGAATGTTAGAATTTGGGGCCCAAGGATCGTTTCAATACTAAAAACCTTTGAGCATACACACGACACTTAGTTAATCAAGATGATATGTGAGAGATAGAAAGAAAAAGATCTTGAGACAAGGATAGGGAATGTAAGCAAGATGCTTACTCACCAAAAAATAGATGTCCAAATTACAACATGGGAGTACTACTCAACCATATGACGTGGTGCACTCACTAATGGAAGAATAGCCAAGAAGATGATGATACAAAATTTAGATTATGCTGTTATAATCTGAGTGTGTGTGAAGTGAATGAGCAACGAAGTGAATCTAACCTCACAAAATAGTGCAACAAATCTAAAAATCAGCAAACCCTAATTCTGAAATTAGGGTTCAAAAACCCTAAAAATAGAATATACGGCTAACTTATAAAAGATAGTTGCCATCACCTTGTAGAAGACTCCTTGCTCCAAGAGAGTAGCCTCTCCTTCACCAAATCTTCACCTCCAAAGCTTCAGAACTCCAAAACTCTAGCTTGTGAATTTTCCAAGAGTGTGCCAACATGCTCCTTATATAGTTGAGGTTACCATCCAATAAATCTAGCGATCCAAATAAAGCATAGTGATTATTTTGGCAAAAATCAGCTTTTTATGGCCCAATTTTTGTGACCGCTTATTTTAAACATGCTTTCCGTGGTTTATTAAAAACCATCGTTGAAATTTCTTTTATTTTAAATTTGATCACTATTTTATTTGTGCTTTTGGCCAATTTGACAATATGACCTAGCTTTTTAAGTTTGGACCTTAATAAAATGATTTTCCTCCATTTTGAGCTAAATTAGGGTTTGACTTTTCTCCCTGTTCTAACCTTTGATGAAGAAATGAAGGATACCACTAGATAGCTCTCACCAAGCTCTATCTATCTAGCCTAAAATTTTTTTACCCAAACTATATAAAAAATGCTAAGTCCAAAATGTAGAATTGTTGGAATGTGGTCTATATGTACATTGACTTCCAACAATCCCTCCTTCAATGTCATATTGGTACAAGCTTCAGTAACCTACACATCTTCTCATGATTATCTCTCGTCAATGCTTTGGTAAATATATCTGCAACATTCTCACTAGAAGGAACATAAACCATCTCAAAGTGCTTCTTTGCTATCTGCCCTCGATGATAGTGGTAATGTACCTCTATATGCTTTGTCCTTGCATAATGTACTATATTCTTTGCTATAGCTATTGCACTCTGGCTATCTGAAAATATCTGAATGGGTTCATGTACTTTTACATCTAGATAACTGAAAATCTTTTGCAACCAAACTGACTCTAGAGTAGCTGTAAATGTTGCACGATATTCAGCTTCACATGATGAAGTTGTAGTAGTGGGTTGTCTCTTCGAAAGCCATGAGATAAGAAAATCTCCAAGATAAAAACAAAATCCACTAGTACTTCTTCTTGTGTCTCTATCACAACGTCAAACCCCAGGAACAATGTAGAGGAAATAGCTAACTTAGTGGCAAAAATGCTGAACGTTCAAGGGCAGAGGAACTACCCAAACAATCCTATGAGAGTACCCATGCTTAGAAGATGTGTGCACTGTGGAGGTGATCATCCTTCTCACTTGTGCAATAGGGGAATAGTTCCACCACCTGCTTATGCTTACAATATACCAACCTCCCCGGGCCCTATGCATTATTGTTGCATACAACAAAGGTACACAAATCACAACACAGAAAACTGTCCTTAAAATAATCACAACACAGAAAACTGTCCTTAAAATCAGCAGTCAAGACCGGTACAACCACCCATGAGACCTTATGGGTACCCTCAGAGAGATCAAGGCGGAGAAGCCTTTATATATTCCACATATCAACACCCTCAGAATGTGGTCCTAGTAAAAATGGCTCAACCTGAGGAGAACCTAGAGAGAGCAATAGTCCCCGCCACGCCATTGGCTAGTAATGAGCTTTATGACCCATCTTATGACCATAGTCAAGGAAATTATTCCGCATATGAGGGCACTATAGTTGAATACAGACAATCTTAGGAGCCATAGGCTTATGGTATGGAAGGGCCGGATAGCTCTTACGGATATGAGCAGGACTATGTGTCATTAATGTACACAGCTCCTAGAGCATCCGTACCCTCTCGACCAATGAATAGACCACCTGTATCTAGAGGACCATGTTATAGATGCGGAGGAGATCATTTTATCAGAGAATGTACATTACCCAACCCACCACCACCACAGCGACTTTGGAAAGGATATTGTAGTGATTGTGGTAAAGAACATCTTTTTAGAGATTGTCCCAAGAACCCCAACAAAGCTAACTCAAATGTGCAGATCAATGTGATAGAAGTGATAGAGTCATCGGGGAGTGATAAGGAGTACACGGTGCCACTAAAAACAATAACAAGAGCTAAAGCGAGAGAAACATCAGAAAGAATCAGAGAGAATGATCATGCCAACAAAGATTTGAACATACCCACACCTCAAGTAGTTGCAGACTCTTAAGAGTCTTGGAAAAGTATTAAAAGTAAACGGACCCAAAGATGGAAGACTCGTAGAGAAAGGATGAAAGAAAAGAAACTACAACAAAAGACGAGGAACGAGAATAACGAACAAGGCCAAGAAGAAAAACAAGAACATGAATGAGACAATAAGATAGAAAAGTGTAAGAAACAAGAGGCAGGATCAGTTCTGGTTGACCCTATGCTAGAAGAGTTAGCCATGTGGATTCAGGCATACCAGGCACGAATAAGGACAGGACCAACCATTGAACAACATGAAAAGGAATATCCAAAAGGTGACTTGGAGAGGGAAAGATTGGAGATATGTAAAAAACTAATTGAAGTGGCTCAACAAACCCTAGAAAAACTTGTTCAGTGATTACCCAACTCAATAATTCCTGAAAAAGAATTCCAAGAGTATGTTACCCCTAATGACCCCAAGAAAGGAGAAGATGACGAGACCGGTGGTGAAAATTACTGCGAGAATAAAGGAGAAGGATATGTTGTCCCCGAAGTCGACGGGGAATGGCCTAAAGACTTGTGGGCAAGAGTCCAGGAAGACAGATGGAAGAGAGCGGAAGGAATTGAACCTCCCTTTGAGGAGTTAGAAGCAGAAGGTGAATTTGAAGCATCAATACCTGAAGTAAACTAAGAAGGATTGTTACAACTGGATGAGAGCAAAAATGACGAAGACAGTGTGAAGGCTTTGCCGAACTACACGGGAGAATACGAACATAATTCTGAATTATATTGCATTCCCTCAGTGAGAAGAAAAGAGCAGAACCCATCGATTCAAACATCACACATTATACAACATCTTAAAAAACTAAAAATCCCTTATACGGTGACGTTGGAAGAACTCTTGAAGGTAAAACCACAATTGAAGGAGAAGCTAACTAGTCAATTAGAGACAAAGTCAGATGAAAATGAGATGTCGGATGAAGTTACCATAGTTAAAGTTCCGATTGATAAGGTTGGAGATTTCAGTGAGGGAGATGAAGGAAACACATTCCTCCCCATCACTTACAGAGGTTACACCACTAAAGCCATCTTAGACTCGGGAGCAGGAGTAGGAATCGCTACTAAGGAAATTTGGGAAAAATGGGGAAAATCAGCTTTGCGACCAACTAGGATGAAGATTCAAATGGCAGATGGACACACTGAACGACCCCTATGATTATTGGAAAAAGTAACTTTTACTACCTGCGAAGTTGAATTCGAGCACACTTTAGCGATCTGTCAATTTGAAAAGGCTAGCAGTTATGAGATGATACTTGGAAGACCTTTCATGAGACAGCTTAAGGTAGTGCAAGACTGGGGAAAGGACGTTGTATACTTGAAGCAAGAAGGAACCACAACCAGAATAAATATCCATACATACACGTATCAAGACGTTCCCCCCCTACAATGGAATCTGATTCATAAGGAGGAAGACGATCAATCGATTCACAGTATAAGTTCGAGTGACCAAACATGGATGAACGAAGACACTCATCTATGGATATGCCAGGCAACAAAAAGGGAAGAAGAAAGGAAGAAAGGATGGCAGCAAAGGCAGGGAGTTGCTAGATCTGTACAAGATCCAACTTACATGCCCCAAATATTCCTAGATGAAGAATTCGAACCTCATGGTTGGATGGAGATTTTAGCTACTCTTGATGTATGTGTAAATGAAGAAGTAATAACCATGAATGAATGCATTGATGAGGAAGGATATGATGTAAGTTTATACGTGGTCATTCTCTAAGAAGCCGAAGAAAGAAAAGTAATTGAAAAAGATTGGAAGGAGGATTATGAGAGCATTGAAATGGAACATGAACAAATTGAGGCAGAAAGCAAAAATCAAAGAGTAAGTGTCATAACTAATGGGTTGAATCAAGGAATGACACAAGGAGAAGAACTTGAACTAGATAAAGGAAACGAAGGGGGAGAAAACAAGCTTCAAGATCAATTTGAAGTACCTGCCCACTTCAAGAAATATGAGGTAGAAGAGAGGAAGATTGCTATCCAAATGCCAAGATGGGAAGTACAACCAGGAATAGCATATGACAACAAAGAACAGACCAAGAAAATAGTAGTAGCTTTGGAGTAAGGAGAAGAGCGATGCACTTTTATAGGACAGGATGTCTCAATGGAGGAAGAACAAGAGTTAATACAACTCATAAGAGAATATAGGGACGTCTTTGCTTGGACATATAAGGATTTAAAAGGGGTAGATCCCTCTATTTGTGCCCATAGAATCCCTATGACATCAGAAGCCAAACCTTCCAAACAAAGACCATACACATATAATGATGTTTACTCAACAAAAATTAAGGAAGAGATAGATAAGTTGTTGGACGCGGGCTTCATTTATGAGATCGAACACACGGAATGGGTATCACCTTTAGTGGTTGTGCCGAAAAATAATGGCAAGCTAAGGGTATGTATTAATTTGAAAAAAGTAAATGCCACCACCATACGGGATAGTTACCCATTACCTATCATCGATCATCTTTTGGAAAGGGTTGGAGGAAAGGAAGTATATAGTTTTTTGGATGGCTTTTTAGGGTATAATCAGGTAGCAATCGCTCCTGAGGACCAACATAAGACAACCTTTGCAACTGAATGGGGAGTGTATGCATTTAGGGTTATGCCTTTTGCTCTAACTAATGCCCCAACTACTTTCCAAAGGTTGATGTGTCACGTGTTCAAGGAATTCTTGAGGAAGAGTATGGAGGTATACATGGATGATTTATGCACCTATTCAGCTATATGATTGGAACATATTCCTGAACTAAGAAAGATGTTTGCCAAAATGTCATCAATATAGAGTTTGTCTTAATCCAGAAAAGTGTGCCCATGGTTCAACAAGGGAAGATATTAGGGCACATCGTCTCTAAAAATGGAATTTCCATGGATGAAGACAAAGTCAAAGTAATTCTGGATTTGCCAAGGCCAAAGACTCCTAAAGAAGTGCAAGCATTTATGGGACATTGCGGATACTACCGTAGGTTTATCCACATGTATGCCATAATTTCTAGACCTCTTTATGCATTATTGTCTCAGGTTATTTGGACGGAAGAATGTGAAAAGGCCTTTAACAAATTGAAGAGTCGCTTGAGTTCAACACCAATCCTCCGAGTGCCTAATTGGAATAAACCATTTCATATTCATGTGGATGCTTCCAAGTTTGCCATTGGATGCATCTTAGCACAGCCAGTAGATACAAGAAAGTTAGACCACCCTTTAGCCTATGCTAGTAGACAATTAAATCAAGCGAAGTGCAATTATACCACTACAGAGCGAGAAGGTTTAGGAATGGTGTATGCAGTGAAGAAGTTTCGAAACTACTTATTGGCAAACAAATTCAAATTCTTCATCGATCATCAAGCCCTACTGTATCTAGCCAATAAACCTTGTAATACAGGACGACTAGTATGATGGTTTCTATTGCTAATGGAATTTGACTTTGAAGTAGTAGTCAAGAAGGGGAACACACACATCAGCGCAGATCACCTATCAAGAATGACACATGGAGAACCCCCCACAGGAGTACCAGATGATCTACCAGATACTTATCTTTTCAATCTCGAGGTATGTCCCCAATGGGTAGAAAAGTTGATCCCTATCCTACCACACAAGACAGATGAATTTGGAAATATCATTCCTGAGAACAACATAGGAGACCTAGAGCAAGGAGACCTAGGACGAGAACCCAAGACTCTTAGAGGTAAGTCAGTCTTGACTAGATTAATCACTCCAGATTGGATCCCTCAAGACAACAAAAGCATAGAACTATTCATGAATAGAGAAACACAGGAAGCCTTTTGGAGATTCAAGCCAGGTCAACATAGCCCAATAGTCACCATCTACGAGTTCAAGGATCCGGAGACACCAGGCAAAGTTTTCTATCTAGATAACACATATGAGAAAATGTTATTGGTAACAGAACATGATAAGCACGCATACACCTGGAAGAGCGAATTGATTTTCTCTCCACCAAGATCTAATGTCCCCCATGGCCTCCAAGGAGCAGGATCATCTCAAGCTCATGAAACCCAGAGGGAAAGAACCAGAGAGAGACCTGAGGTAAGCATTGCACATACCACAGGTAGAGACCGATCAGGATTTGAAAATGAAAGACCTGAAAGAGAGAGACATTGAGCACATAGGCATCAAAGAGATGAACATGATTTTCCATTGCCTAGACCCAAAGAACATCCAAGAACCCTGAAACCCTCTCAAGTGGTTAAGGCAATGAAGAACTATTTTGATGGGTCAGGAGACCCTTATGATCATGTGATCGAGTTCAAACAAGTGTTAAGAGCTGAACAGGTTGAGGACTTGTTCACTCAATTCGAGGCATTTGGTTTGACTCTTAAGATTACTGCCTTAGCTTGGTTTCAACCCCTAAATAGTCGCAACTACCAAGACATAGGCCAACTGCTAGAAGCATTCATTGTAGAATTTTTTCAAAAGTGGTATCAGGCATAACACATCATCCTTGATCCATAGCTTCAAGCAGACACCCCAAGAAGCAGTGCGGCTTGTAAGAAGACGATTCAGACAATACTTAGAAAGATGCCCTATTCCGGAATTATCCACACTAGCCAAACAAGTGGCCTTGTTTTTAGATGGCTTACTAAGCACCAAGTTAAGATCATATGTGTACTTGAAAGATCCTAGATCCATAGAAGAGTGTGTGCGGATGTGCATTGACATAGAAGACAACTTAGGTGAGGAGTTAAAATTGTCCAAACTTTATAAGATTCAGATAGTTCTACTAGTCATACCTCTAGAACCTCTATCGAGATAGATGAGATAGTTGAGCAGGTTGTCAAGAAGCTAGGAGTTCAAAATAGACAAATACCAAGGGTCACCTCATTGAAGCGGTGTTATACTTGTGGAGGAGACCACATGGGTAATGTTTGCCCAATGGTGGCTCAGCACCAAGGAAACCCTACTGATCCATACTGCACCATTGAGAGAAAATACACAAACCATATGGCTCAAGATTGTCCATACAATAGGCAAGCTATTAGAAAAACTTATCAGAAACCTTACCAACAAGGTAGGTATCAGAACCAATATCAATAGCCATATCAAAGGCCACAACAACAATATCAACCTCAGTACCAGCAGCAATATTATGCACCATATAGACCACAACCAGTCCTAGGAAACCAACCACTAGCCCCTACCAATGTAATTCCAATTAAGTATGCAATGGCAGAGGAAAAACCTAATAGAGCATTGGTGCCAATAACCCCGCTAGTCTCAGATCATGACTCTCATGCTCATAGTTCTGACTATTCCCATGAAGAAAGTCCACGAGCTTATTACATAGAGTCACCTGAGCATAGTGAGACTTATTCATATCAATATGAGGCACCACCTATGGAATAAAATTGGGAGCCAAAATACTCCAATGTCATGTACACGAATCCCAACCCCAAGCCTCAATCAAGACAAGTAAGACCACAAGCCCCTAGAGGACCATGTTTTAGATGTCAGGGCGACCATTTCATTCGTGAATGTCTCCACTCATCGACTCCAAGACAAGGACAAAACATCACAATACAGGGCTTTTGTCCTGAGTGCGATAAGGAACATCTTCCAAGAGATTGTCCTAGAAACCCCTCTAGTGCACCCAAGGTTACACCCATCAATGTGGTAGGCTTAGTGGCAGATTCAAGTTCAAGTAGCAATAATGTGGCTCCTACACAGGCAGTTACTAGGGCACAAGTTGTACAACAAACAAAACCAGCTGATCAATCAGAGTCAAGTGAATCAGGAGAGCCTAGTAAGAGGAAAACAAGAACTTGGAAGGACACTAGAGAGAAGGCAATCGTAAGTGGAATAAAAAGCTATATGAACTAGAGGAAAGCCTGAAAGATGCAGTTTATAGCTTCCTTGATGGATTTTCAGGTTACAACCAAGTAGCCATTGCCCCAGAAGATCAACACAAAACAGCTTTTGCCACAGAGTGGGGAATCTTTGCATTGCGTGTGATGCCATTTGGGCTCACCAATGCACCTGCAACATTCCAAAGGCTCATGTGTCATGTCTTCAAAGAGTTCTTGCAAAAGATCTTAGAAGTATATGTGGATGATCTATGCGCTCATTCCCAAGAAAGAAGATATCACATCCCTAAGCTCAAATAGATTTTCAACAAGTGTAGAGAATATCAAGTGTGTCTGAACCCAGAGAAGTGTGTGTTCAGGGTACGACAAGGGAAAATCTTAGGTCATATTGTTTCTAAGAATAGAATATCTACAGATGAGGATAAAGTAAGAGCCATAGTGGAGCTGCCAAGGCCAAGGAATGTTAAGGAGGTACAAGCCTTTATGGGACATTGTGGATATTACCGCAGATTTATCCACATGTATGCAATCATAGACAAACCTCTTTATGCCTTGTTGACAAATTTTGAGTGGAACGAAGAATGCGAAAATTCCTTCAATGAGCTAAAGAGATGTTTGTGCACAACACCAATATTGACAACCCCTTATTGGAATAAACCATTCCATGTCATGTAGATGCATCCAATCATGCAATAGGATGTGTGTTAACACAACCAACAGGTGAAGGAAATTTAGATTTTCCTATAGCGTATGCTAGTAGATAGCTAAATGCGACTGAACGAAACTATACAACAACAGAAAGAGAAGGCTTAGGCATGGTATATGCTGTGAAGAAGTTTAGACACTATCTACTGGCCAACAAGTTCAAGTTTCTCACTGATAATCAAGCTTTATTATACTTGGTCAACAAACCTTGCAATACAGGATGCTTAGTAAGATGGTTTCTCTTACTAATGGAATATGACTTTGAAGTGGTTGTTTGAAAAGGTAGAACCCACCTCAGGGCAGACCATCTTTCTTGCATCACTTCAAGCGAGTCACCACAAGGGGTGTCTGATGAATTGCCCATTGCTTATCTGTTCAATTTAGAAGTTGTTCCTAAGTGGGCAAATAAGTTGGTACCAGTCTTGACCTTTGGACCTGCAAATAAGAATGTGAAAACAAACAAAGATGAAATTGTAAAATCACAAAAATATCAAATATTGGCAGGAAGCATGTACAAATAAGATACAGAGGGTGTATTAGCTTGTTGTGTCACAGGCGATGAACATAGCAGTTGGTTGCAACAAGCCCATGAAGGATGCTAGGAAATCACTATTCTAAACACCAAACATTGCAAAATCTAAAATGTTTAGGAGTGTATTGGCCTAAAATGGATAGAGAAATACATGAGTGGATTCAAAATTGTCTAGTGTGCAAAGAGAGATCCCCAATGGAGCATGCTACCCTTTATCACATGTCATTAATTCCGGATTGGAGCGGTCCATTGGTAGAATTCATGAGATCGAGAACATTACCAAATGAGGCTAGTCTAGCAAGGAAACGAAGCTTGGAACAAGAGGCTCAAGACTACACCTTAGTAGGAGACAACCTATACGAAGAGGCAAAGATGGATACTTAATTAGACTACTTGAAAGTCTTAGAAACTACACATAGCAGTGTTGCAGGTGGACACTTCGGTCCTGATCGAGTAATTAAGACCATTCTATTCTTAGGATTTTGGTGGCCCACTCTTCATATGGATGCACATACTTATGTGAAGAAATGTGACACATGCCAACGTGCACAATATCCAATTAGAAAAGACGAGATGCCTTTGAGGACAATGATGGGAGGACGTGCATTCTCAAAGTGGGTTATCAACTTTGTAGGTCCTATTAACCCCCCAGCTAGAACTTCCCATGCCTATCTCCTAGGTTTGGGGGGTGTGGAAACCCCTTGTTTGGGCGAGGTGGAACTTCCCATCTATCGTCAAGATGTTCCAATGAAAGTCAAAATGCTAGTGTGTCACGATGAGGACCTTACGGAGCCACTTGTCTTGGGTCAAGATTGGATTTACGACCATGCAATCAACTTGAACCTAAAAAGTCAACTTCTTCAAGTTTGGGTACAAGAACAATGCATCACATTAGAATTAGAGAATTGCATGCTATCAAATCCAAATTGCACACATTCTCTTAGTTCTTCTAGGAATAATCTTAGCAAAAAAGATGTTGTATGTGTCAAAAACTCTGTGTTCAAGAAGAACTCAATCATAGAAGAACAGGCTCAAAGACAAGCGGACTCCTCCTCTTGTGCAAGGACTAATGCCGCCACCACAACTCAACTAAAAATGCAAGCAAAACAATACATGACAACCGTCATATCAAATAGACAAAGAGATTTCAAGAAGAAAGTCATTTCGGGCATGAAGCAAATTTGGGTACGAAAAGGAGAGCAACCATCAGCCTTGCCAACACAATTGCCACTGAGGCAAGCCAATCATGCGAAGACAAGAACCAAGCAACTAGGACCAGCTCAACAAGAAGGTCTTTGATAAATTTGGGTGCCTAAAAAATTATTTGCAACTCAACAATGGCAATTACACATGTGGTTTCCCAAAAGACTCTTACATGCACAAAGGCCTAGGCTCTCCACCAAGCAAAAGATCTCAAAAAAGAAGCCAAGGAGAGAAAAGGGTAAGGACTGAGCAAATAGAACAAAAGAAGATAAACTCATCCCTTTGGCAAATGTAAGAAGACACTCATCAAGGATATTTGTTTGGAAGCCAAAAGCATCAGAAGCACCCATAAAAACAAAACGCCAACCACGAGGGATAAGAAATTCAAGCAACCATCCACAGATGAAGAAGCCAAAGTTGATCTCTACGCAGTTGAACACTGTTCTCAAATGGATCCCTAAAGGGAGGAATGGTCGGTTGTCATTTCACCATCGACTGATCACCTCATTTGAAAATCCACTGGCTACCTCCAACAAAGATTGCATCAACGTCCACCAGCAACATTGAAAGCCTCAACGAGCAACAACCATGTGCTTTTGGCATAACCTTGTCTTTTGCACCATTCAGGCCATGCATTTCCAAAGCATGCATTAATATAGGGCCACATTACACGGTCATGCATAAACACAATTGAGAAATCCCAGGCACATGAGACACACTTGACATAGGTTAAATATCTTATGGCTACTAACCATTTTCTTCTTATTTGTGACATTGTTCCTTTAAAAAAAAAAAGGAAAAGAAAAAAAGAGAGAGAAGAAGAAACAGGACCATGCAATCCAAGGATATCATCAGTGAATCATCAACAAGGACATCCATCAACAACAAAGGACAAGACCATGGTCAATCACCATGATGGGAGTACAACATGAAGAGATGAACATCGACTGGCCATTCAACAGGGTAAGAATCCCCTACTTTGCCAACACTATAACGATGATAGATTAGGAAACCTCTTCATCAGCATACCCTTGAGAACTCTACTCAAGACCCCATTTTTGCACCATACCGTTTACAATGCATTCCCCAAGTACGCATACATAGGGCCACATTACAAGGCCGTGCACAAGGCACATATTTTCTTCAACCCATGCACTAACACACTTACCCATCCTTCATTATGGGTTACGAGTACTTGGCATGAACATTGTAAAAGCCATGATTGGAAGATCCAGAGACATCCAGGCTACAACATCAATACCTATGGAGTAATTCACAGTCAACAGTTGCTCAAAATCAACATTGACAACCTCTCTTGAGCAACCAAAATTTTTTGGGGAAGCTCCTAAATACACCATCATGCAGACATCCAAGGCAAAAGTACATATAAAGTAAATAAAACTTGCAAAGGATGGCAGAGGAAATGAAGACCAAGATAATCGACCAAGCTACATTTGCAAGATGGACCGTCTTTGTTGATACATGAAGGACACTACCTCTCAAAGTACTACATGGAACAACCACTCCAACAAGGGTCTGTCAAGGATGACAGACTCAAGAGGGGGGGAGTGTTGAAGCTCAACGTCAAGCACGAGGAGTGGAAGCGCATCAAAGATGTGGACACACAAGAAGAATTAGCATGTAGGGATCTCAAAGAAGGACATGTCAAATTTCAAGAAGACATCCCTATAAAAATAGTGATTTTCATCACTAAAAACCATTATAAATACCATTTTTCATTTTTGTAACTCCATTTTGTTCAAGCCGAGGAGTCCTCAAGCTTGAGGAGTATTAGAAGTATTATCTTACCAATTTTCATAATTATTAGACTCCATTTGAGCCCTCAAATACGCCCTAGAACCTAATTTTTAAGTAGTCCTGACACTAGGTCTCGACAGGGCCAAAACCACTCAGAAAACTATAAAAAGAGCTAGAGAGCTCATTTTTGAGGTGATCTTATTGTAGATGTAAGAGAACTCTTTTGTAATCAAAGTCCTTCCATTGTTCCACTCTTTGCTCTTACCTTGTGCGTGTGTGTGTGTATGTGTGTGCATGCTTGTGTGCTTTCACTCACGCACTTGTGCCATCACGTTCTCACGGTCTTCATACCGGTCCTCACGTCTCCACGGATTGACATTTATGAGGTGAAACTCCTCACGTTGGTACTTGCCATTGTGCTAGAGTGACACCATTAGTTCCAATTTTTCTCAAAACGGCATTGGAAGGCTTATGGCAAAGCTTCTATAATGGTCTCTCCTACTGGACCCTATGTACTCATTACATAATCATCTACATGGTTTGTTGCGTCATATCCTTCCCCTTAAGAAAACTCTTGGGAAGGTAAAATGGAAAATCTGCTAATACGTGTATAGTACCTCCAATTAAATACACATAACCTCCAAATAATGAATCCTATCAACATCATATAAGTGACCTCAATGTGTAGTGTGATGTACATTGAGTGGAGTAATAATATGAAAGAAAATGTCAAAATTTATAAAGATGACAAGCCATACGAAATAGAACAATGTCACGTAACAAAATGATTTCAAAACCAACTTGAAACAATATATAGATTTTTCGTCATATCATTGTAGGTGATGTGATTTGAGGGGAAATATAATATATTGGTTCAAGATGGGTTTGAAATCATAAGATCTCGGTTTGTAATGTGATCTACATCGAGTGGAGTAAGAATATGAAAGAAAAATGTCGAACTTTATAACCATAACAAGCCATATGAAATAGAACAAAGTTACATAATTTAACCCTCATCTTTGGCACGTCATTTGGCACTAAGTGCCCTCCTCTTATAACATCAAGAATAAAAGCAAGACTTGTGTGTACTTTGGGAAGCTTTTTGAAGCCCCCAAGGGTGTTTAAGTGCATATTGGTCCATTCTAAGCCCGCAATGGTGTAAACATGTCCAAAGGCCTACTCTAAGACCCCACCCCATCCCACCCCAATTTTTGGTGTTGAATCCTATTTTTGCAAGTTTGGTGATCCATCTATTAAGTTTTATGTTATCCAAGGGTCACAATGTCCACCATTTTGAATGGGACATCTTTGTGTATGTTGTATCTGCCAACATTCATGCCTATAACCATGTCCGATGATGAAAGACTAAATGACAAAAACTACAATTTATGGAAAGAAACTATTTAGGCTTAATTATACACAAACTTGTTATATGAAATTGTTGATGCTACAACCTGAGCACGATAAGGATAGTGATCTAGTTGCATGGAATGTTTTGAATGTAAAAGATAAGCATGCCCTAGGAAAACTATTGCTATCATGTGATGATTTAATTAAATGGTATATTACTCCTTGCAAAACTTCTCATGAGGCTTTGAAGATACTTCAAAATCTCTATAAGGATAGGACTCCTCTAGAATTTACATCTTAGAAGTAGAGTTCCATAACCTAGCCACTAGGCTCTAAGATCCTATCACCAAGGTCATCGCCACTTTCTTGTTCCTCCATGACTTGTAAGCAAAGTCTTCAACATCACAAGAAGCATCCATGAAAGCTAAGGGTCTCTTCAACAAGGCTTATAACTCTAGTAATCACTCTAGCAATGCTCCTAGGAAAGGATCCAACAACTCTTCAAAGAAGTTTACATGCAATTATTGTGGAAAACCATGGCATATTGAGAAGTTCTATTGTAAGAAGAACAATAATTCTAAAGCATCTACTTTGAAGGATCAAGTTAAGTCCTTCACGCATTGGTCTCATTGTTCAAGTGATGATCTCTTCATCTCAACAAAGGCCAATGCTCTAATCAATTCTAGCTCATCATAGGAATAGATATTTGATAGTGCTTCGACCTCTAACATGTGCATCGTGAGTCATTTTAGGAGCTAGAAGACCACCAAGGCAAAGTTTACATAGGAAATAACAAGATTCTTCCAATTGGAGGAAAAGGCAAAGTACAAATTAAAAATCACAAAGAAGAATGCAAATCCTTATCTAATGTATTTTTTATACCAAATCTTTGCATGAAGCTCCTCTATGTCAAAGCAATTATCGAGCATCACAAACAAGTTCTCTTTGACAACATATCAATAAAAGTGATTGATCCTTCCACTAAGGACATCATTGCCCAAGGCATCGAGGATAAAGGCTTATACATGTTTTGCTTCTTCCTCACCAAGGAATCAATTTCCACCAGTTGGAGGCAGAGATATGTCCATACATCCTATTTGACCAAGGTATCAACAGCTCAATTGATTAAGGTATTACCCAAGATTGGACAAGTGTAAGATATCTGCCAAGCTTGCACTCAAGGCAAGCAACATAGGGCTCCTGTTCCGAAGGAGGATTCCATCCAAGCAAGGAATCCTCTAGCCCTAGTCCACATGGATCTCTGTGGACCAATGAATACCCCATCACTCAATGGATCACTCTACTTCTTTCTTTTAGTAGATGATCACAGGAGATACATATGGATCTATTTCCTCAAATCTAATGCATATAAATTTTCTAAGTTTTGAGAGTGGGTCTATCAAGTTGAGAACAAAGCATCCAATTCAGTAAAGACCATTATATCTAATGGAGGTGGTGAATTTATCAAACATGACTTTTACAACTTCTTGAAACAAAAAGGCATCAAGAGATAATTCACTCAGCCTACCACTCCATCTCGAAATGGAGTATCTTAAAGAAAGATCTGTAGTGTCATGGAAATGGCCTATGCTTCACAACAAAGCCTTACCATTCATTTTTTGGGTTGAAACTATACACACCGCAATTCACAACATAAATAGGGGCTTCACAAGTGCACTACACAAGAAGAATCCATTTGAAGCCTACTATGGGCACAAACCCAATGTCAACTACTCTCGAGTGTTTGGAAGTGAAGCATTCGTACATGTGCCCAAAAAGATAGACATAAGTAAGCATCTAAGTTTAAGAAACATATATTCATTCACTATAGTGAACAATCTAAGGCATACAATTGAGCAATCTTGAGAACCACACCATCACCATTTCAAAAGATGTAATCTTTAATGAAGCTTAGTTTAAATCTATCCATCTACACTTCAAAGGGGGATACCATCATCTCTAAGCAAAATTCAGAAGCTAGTACTTCCCAATAACCTAGGAGATCTCAAAGTCTCATTGAGAAGCAGCAACAACATAAAGTCACTATGTTGATTATGCACTTATGCACCAACTTCAACAAATCCTAGAGCCTCCAATTTTAAAGAAGCTCGATGCCAACCAGATTGGGAAGAAGCAATGTAAATAGAGATGGATGCAATGAAAAAGCACAATACTTGGACACTTGCTCCAAGGCCTACTAATCATCAAGTTATTGGAGTTAAATGGCTATAAAAAGTTAATCACAAATCATATGGTACTTTGGACAAGTACAAATCAAGACTTGTAGTTAAGATTTATAAGCACAAACATGACGTTGATTATGAAGAAACCTACTGCAAGATTTACAACTATAAGAGTCATTCTTACATTAAGTACACACTTCAAAAGGCCCATTTACCAATTCAATGCCAAAATGTTTTCCTCAATGATGATCTTCAAGAAGATGTATATGTGGAGTAACATAAAGGTTTCAAGATTGAAGGAAAGGAGATCATGTATACAAACTTCACAAAGCACTTTATGGACCTAAGCAAGCTCCCAAGGTTTGGTATGAAAAGATCCACAAGTTACTAGAACATAAAGGATTTCAAAGTGAGCACCGTTGATGCTAGCTTATACACACAAAAAGAGTTCTTAGTTACAATAATCATCCTTTATGTAGTACTCCATGACAAATCTTTGTATAGTTCACTACTTCTTAGACATGGAAGTGCGGTAGATGAAAGAAGGTATATTCCTCTCCCAAAAGAAGTGTTGCTCTAATCTTCTTTCCAAGTATAACATAGACCAATGTTGCTCAATATATACACTACTTGATTTAAACATCAAGTTTTCATGTTAGAGGACTCATCATCACTTGTGGATGTGCATGCTTACCGATAACTAGTTGACTCTTTACTTTACCTAGCCAACATAAGACTAGATATTGCCTATGTAGTTGGCATACTCAATCAATTTGCACCTCAGCTTCGCTAGACACATTGGTGAGCTGCTCAGAGACCACTTCGTATCTCCTTTTTTTGGGTACCTTGCCATTTGCATCTACCAATGGATTCATTCTCTTTCAAGGGGAATTATGCCACATATGATGTACTTTGGAGAGTCTCCTATATAAGGGGGCCCTCTCCCCCAATTTGTATTTGGTTAGAAGCTTGTGGAGCTTAATTTCATGCCCTTGGCAACCTCATTCCTAATCCATGTGAGTTTACCCACATCTTTGTCTACTCACTTTGAGTCCTCACACTCTTTCATTTTGTGAGTACACTCTTCTTTTAATTTTGCTTCTATGCATGTACTCTCTGCACAACTAAAATTATTAATTACTCCTATCAAAGTATTGATCCTTACCTTAAGGATTCCTAGTCATTCTTTTTGTCCTAAGGTCTAGGGAAATATTTTATGTATGTGTATATGTTATATATGTGCATGTGATTATTTGTGTATGTGTATTTGAGTTTATGCATGTGTTTATGTGTATGTATGTATTTATAATGTGTTATGTACTTATTATAATGTGTTGATGACATGAGCTTATCTATTTCATTTCCATTTGTATCCCTATGAAGGCATATCCATTTTGTATACGAAAGACACTCCATTTCATATTTTTTAGTTGTATCTCTTTTTTTTTTGGTATCTTGCCATTTGCATCTACCAATGTATTCATTCTCTTCAAAAGGGAATTATCCCACCTATGATGTACTTTGGAGAATCCCCTATATAAGGAGGTCCTCTCCCCCAATTTGTATTTGATTAGAAGCTTGTGGAGCTTACTTTCATGCTCTTGGCAAGCTCATTTATAATCCATGTGAGTTTACCCACATTTTGGTCTACGCACTTTGAACCCTCACACTCTTTCATTTTGCGAGTACACTCTTCTTTTCATTTTGCTTTTGTGCATGTACTCTCTACACAACTAGCATTACTAATTACTCCTATCAAAAGACTAATCCTTACCTTAAGGATTCCTAGTCATTGTTTTTGTCATAAGGTCTAGAAAAATATTTTATGTATATGTATGTGTTATATATGTGCATGTCTACATAGTGTGCTTATGTGATGTGTATGTATTATTTTATTGTATGTGCATGTGTGATTATTTGTGCATGTGTATTTGTGTTTATGCATGTGTTTATGTATGTACTTATAATGTGATATGTATGTATGCATTATATATGTGTATTCATGCTTATGCATATATTCACATCTGCGCTCATGTATGTATGCATTAATTTGTTATATATGCGCATGTAATGTATTAATGTGATATATGTGTATAGATTTATGTATGTGCAATTGTCATATGTGCATATTTATGTATGCATCAATATGCTATGCATGTGTATGTATGTACCAATGTGAATGTGATATGCATGTATGCGTTAACATATGTATATTTGAGTTTGTGTGTATGTTCATTTTTGCTTTTATGTGTGTATGCATTAATGTGTTATTAATGTGTATGTATGTATTAATGCGATTTGTATGTATGATTTTATGTATGTGCATTTATGTATACATGCGTATGTGCATTTGTGCTTATGTACTTATGCATAAATGTGTCATGAATGTGTATGTATGTACATATGTGATATATAGGTATGCTTCTATGTATGTGTATTTGTACTTATGTACATATGTTCATTTGTGCTTTTGTGCATATGTGCGTTTGTGCTTATGTGTGTATGTGGATTCGCAGTTATGTGTACATGTGGATTTGTGGTTATGTATGTATCCAATCATGTGTTATGCATGTGTATTTATGTACTAATGTGATATGTATGTATGCATTATATAT
This sequence comes from Ceratopteris richardii, assembly GCA_020310875.1. Taxonomy (NCBI): domain Eukaryota; kingdom Viridiplantae; phylum Streptophyta; class Polypodiopsida; order Polypodiales; family Pteridaceae; genus Ceratopteris; species Ceratopteris richardii. The sequence goes on from CM035435.1 coordinate 53,556,065, forward strand.
GTGCATTTGTGCTTATGTGTGCATTTGTACTTATATGTGTACGTGCATTTTGTGCTTATGTATGTATGCATTGATGTCTTATGTATGTGTAGGCATTTACTAATGTGATATGTATGTGTGCTCTTATGTATGTACATTTATGTTTATGTGTGTATTTGCATGTCATATGTGTATGCATATGTGCGCTTATACATGTATGCATTCATGTGTTATGCATGTATGCTTTTATGTATGTGGGCCTAAGCGTGTATGTGAATTTGTGCTTATGTATGTATGCATTAATGTGTTACGTGTGTGTCTATATGTACTAATGTGACATGTATGTATGCTTTTATGAATGTGCATTTTTTCTTATGTATGTATGCATTGATGTGATATGAATGGTATGTTTATGCATGTATGTATGCATTTATGTGTACGAATGTCCATTTTTGCATATGTATGCATTGATGTTTACATATATATATACTAATGTGTTATGTATTTGCATAAACTTTATGCATTTATCATTGCATAGACTAAGCCTTTTTATTTTGTGTGTAGGAATTTGACCTTGTGTAAGACATGTCTTTGTTTTATCCATAAGTGTGTTCAACGTCGATCTATGAATTGTTAGTTACAAAGAATGCATTTAGGAATGAATTCATCTTGAAAAAACGGTTCTACTTGACCAAAATCATGTCATGGAATCTGAGTATTAAAAAGATTACAAACCATAGAGAGAGTCATAGGCAAGCATTGGCCTACCAATATCCATAAGGTCTTGTTTGATACTAAAACTTGAGCATTTGTAATCATAATATGTTCAAGAGGCATATTAGAGTGAGAATGGATACTTTTCACTATCTTCAGTGGAAACCATGCACCATCAACACAATTTCGAGATGCAATGCCTATTGAGGATAAAAACGTTGTTGAACTCACTTGGCTTGCCATGAGGGATGGACTATTAGGCCTTTGTGATTCATTTGGGTGTGGAAGTAGTGCAACTGATGCGATTGTGCATAATTTTCACAAAGAAACAGTGAAGTCTCAACTTAGGGACATGCACATTAGATCGTCTTCAAGATCTCATCTTGAAAGTTTAACCCATGAGTTTAAGGCAATAAGAGGGATTCCTTATGGGTTGCTGCAATAGATGGTTCTCATATCCTTATCATTGCACCAATACAAAACCATGTGGTTTAATTAAATGGAAAAGGATTCCATTCTATTTTACTATAATAGAATGTGGATGTGAATTGTTTGATATAGAATTATGATGTTGGATGGCCAAGGTCATTGTAGGAATTTTCTAATTTAACAAGAAGATAATTTTGGCAAAAATGTGCAATGGGTGAGCTAGAGAAACATTGTTTAGTGGGTGATTGTGCATATCTTGCTCAATTTTACATGCTATTTCCATTCAATGGATTCAAGGAGGGTTCATCACACATTAAATATTATTACAATACCATCTAATCAAGCACATTAATTCTAGCCGAGAGAGCTTTTGGTATATTGAAGGTAAGATTTCATATCTTGTTGAAAAAGTGAAGCATGGATGTACAATATGTACTTCATGTTTTTATTGCTTGCCTTATGCTTCATTGGATGCTATTTGAAACCAACCTAATAGCATCAAGTTATAGAGAAATATTTGGAGCAAACTTTTCACTCATCCAATCAAGACAAAGAAACCATTTTCATAGATAGAGAAGATGATTCTACTTTATTGTTTTTTCATGATAGTGCATTTTATGATACAATGTGTTCTAGCTAGCCATTAAAATTAGGTCCATGTTGATTGGGTAAATTAGTTCCATGTTGATTGGGTAAATTAGTTCCATCTCGATAGGAAATATATACAAGTGATATTTACACCTGACCATGCAAATCTAAGGTCAAGCTATCATATTGGTGATTGGGAGTGGTATCGGTTATGTCTCTAACAACAAAATAAATAGAAGAATGGTGATGTCATTCAGTTATTTGATGGAGGAAAAAATAGTTATGAATGTTCTACATGCACAAAATAATTTATCTAAATTCACAATCATTTCCACACCTATCCATAGGATTTGTGCATAATACTCAACTATGCCTCTAGTTGCTTCCATTTCTTTCGTTCCCCTTTGATTTTTATTGAATTCTTTACTTTTTTAAATGGAGGTTTGGTAAGTGCCTACTCTCTCGAGTTTTAACTTTGAAAGAACAATTGTACAGATGAATGTGCATAGTACCCACGGGACCCTCCGTATTCCACAAAGCAGGGGTTAGACAAGGTCAAAGCTGGCCAAAACCATTACATGTACAACCCAAGGGTTGAACATAAGACCTCTGCCTCAAAAATCTAATGCTTAATCAACCCACCAACGAGACGTGATTTTCATTGACGTCTTTATTTGAATGAATAATTTAATGACTTCTTTCATTGTCTTAATTTTTTG